>OY751317.1:9466187-9602444 GCA_963564615.1 Rhorus exstirpatorius | reverse complement strand
GTTTCATCCGTCGCAAGAGCTCATCGGTGTAATGCGATGGTTTATCGCATTCCTCCGATGAGCTTCTACGGCGGATGTAAAGTTTCAAGCAGTCAAGATTATTTTTTATTTTATAAATAATGTGGTATTGGAATGAAAAAATGTGTGATGGATGCAGTCATTACTTTTTTTTATTTTTTAGATTTTTGATGCAGGTTTTTTTCATTTTTAGAAGGCTTTGGAGGGAAAAAAAAACTCATCCGGATGAGCCCATTATTTATAAAAGAAAAAACGAACTTGATAGCATAAAATTTTTCATCCGTCGCAAGAGCTCATCGGTGTAATGCGACTGATGAAAAGTTTTACCCAGTCAAGTTCATTTTTTTTTAATAAGTAATGTGGTTATTGAGTTGAGAAAATTTATGATGGGTGCAGTTAAAATGTTTTTTTTTTTTTCATTCTGAAGGTTTTTTATGCATGCATTTTTCAATTTTTAGAAGGCTCCAGAGGAAAAAAATGAACTCGATAGCATAAAACTTTCCATCAGTCGCAATAAAATTAATGAAGCATTTATTACAATTATTATTGGTTAGGATGACCATTTTTTTGTTATCCCAACCAATTCATTTTTTCCGTGTAATGTTGAAATTCACGGTATGTCACATTTCGTGAGCAATACTTACTCGTACACTTTGAATGAGAAATTTGTTGGGGATTTCGGCTGATGTGAGCGATGTCGCGACCCAATCGAGCTCATCGTCATCGGGATCATCGATCTCCGACTTTCTTAGGGGTTGCTGAAAAAATAGAAATTTATATTATATTCTATATTCTCAATTATTATATGAATGGATAAATGCCAAAAAGGCGTATCGTTTACGTATAAACATAGCTTATACGCCCATATGGAATTTAACTATCGATATTCTTATTATAGGTAAATATCATTTGAATTAATATTAATGTGAATTCATCCTGTATAATAAGTACATTTATAGGAATTCACCTTCTTTTTCCCTTTTTTTCCTGCGCTTGCCTGACACACCATCTTTCTTTTTTTCTGCGCATTCGTCACCGGCAGTAAGTAGAGAAACAGTACCGGTTCTACACCAAGATCCCTACCCCGACATTTACCGACATTTTTTAGCTCAGACATGAACCACTTAGCCGAGACATGAACCCGGGAGGGGGGGGGGGGGCTATCTTTAAGAGTCCGAATGCACTGAGTCGATCGGGGGGGGGAGGGGGGGTCTCTAACAACTGGAGGGCACCTAATCTCTTATGGGAGGGGGGGGGGGGCTAGCTTTGAGGGTGGTATTGGAATGCCGCTATCTCTGGCAGCGGTGGTGCGCCTAATTTTTCATGGTGGAATTTGATTGCCGATTATCAGTTAGACTGGCGTCTCTGCAGGGGGGGGGGGGCTAGTTTTGAGGGTGGTATTAGAATGCCGCTATTTCTGACAGCTGCAGTGCAGCTTGTCTTTCATGCTGGCATTGGAATATTGTTATCTCTAACAAGTAAATAGCGGACTAGAGCGTTAGACCTTTCAACCACACACGACGCTACCCTCCCGGGCCAGTGCGTCTGTTTGTCGCAACCTTATCGTTGGTCATAAATCATATCTGGTCGTGTGCCAAGGGTTAGACCGCAGTCTGGAAAAGGCCAAACATAAAATCTTAGAGGCGCCTATGATAGTGTCTCGCCGATCCTCGGCACCCGAAGGAAAATATCCCTAACAGGTATTCTTCTGACCGAGTTTATATAAGCATTTCCCTATCGCACTGACTGGTGCGTGAGCAGATGTAGCGCAGAGAGCTGCGGCAGATCTTTTTTCAAACCGCGATGAAATTGGGATGAAGAGGAGATTGAAAATATGGAAAAGCACGTTCGATTCGATACTTGAGCTCAAATTCACATGATGTATGCATGTGATTATGCGTACAGAGCCGCTCGCCGAGGCTGGTGGGAAGAAGTTGCACGTGATCGTGAGCGATTTAGATTAAGAATTGAAAAATGCGGCAAACTGATTGAATCTGTATTGAGGGAGAAAAAAAATTTAACGGAAAATGGTATACTGATATGCGCCTTCGACGTGTTTCGACCTGTTTCGAGCCCTCCCATTACCTTCGAGAGCGGATGATGCCATCTTGCATGTCTGAACACGCTTGAGCCTGCACAGTGTTTACATATTGTGACAAACCGCCGGAAAATGAGGCTGTGATGTTCATGGAATGCCGCTATCACGCGCTTAGTCGCTTTCTTATATATATAGATATATAGATATATAGATATATAGATAGCATAGATGGAGAAAGAAAAGCGTTCAAGTGTCCCTAACGGGTATTCTTCTGGCCGATATATAAGCGTTTCCCCATCACTAGCTCACATTTTCTCCCGTGCATTCAAACAAATATTATCGGTCGGAAAAAAAAAATGGATGCGCAAATGTGTAAAAGGACTGTCGCGCTTATGGAGGAGGCATTTTCCATAATTAGGAGAAAATCTAGACCAGCTTCAGTGCAAAAGTGGATAAAGTTCAGTGATAAACATGTGAAGATTTTGGGCAAAGTGTTACGTGAAAACGTTCCGACAATAGGTGAAAAAATTCGTATTCAGACAACAATAGCGACATTGATGTCGCTGAGTGAAAAGCTGAAAAAATGTGGTGCTGGTGCTGTGAAAAGTGACAAGGTGCGGTGGAGGGACATGGACACTGCGTTTAAGAAAAGAATTAGGACTGGAGTGGTTATCAATCTACAGCACAAAGATGTACAAAGTTTTCTTGACGACGCGAGACCTCTGATAATCTCGAAAATAACCGCGGTTTTGAGCAAAGCAGGAAACTTAAAAGTTAACGTTATTCTAGCCTGCCGTTTTCACATCACCAAACTCGATGAAATAATGGAAGATAATAAATTCTTTAATACGCAGAATCAAGCTATTTTACCCTCGACAGACATGGAAGAGTGGTTCAGGGTACATGTAAAGGATAAATTGTTCGTGAAAATTGAGGAGTTTACGGAAAAGGAATCCGGCTGGTCTCTCTCTTCCATAATTAACTTAGTCGTCAATATGAACAAATACATGCCTCTGCGTGGTGGACTATCTACGTATACAAGTCTACCGAAAAAAATTCAATTAAAACGTGCAGTCGTCAATATTATAAATGATGACCCTTATTGTTTCTTATGGTCTGTGACGGCAGCTCTTTACCCTGCAGCTGAATATTGTGAGCGAAAATCGTCGTACCCGCCGTTCAGTGAAGTGCTTGAGTACACTGGGCTCAATTTTCCTATGAGTCTAAAGGACGTACCGAAATTTGAAAAAATGAATGGTTTGTCAATTAACGTATATGGCATAGAAGATCATCGTCGTGGAAAGCTTGAAATATTGCCAGTATATTTAAGCGCTCAAAGGTCAGATAAACCTACCATACACCTACTCATGCAGGAAGCTGCGAGCGAAGAAGAAGAAGAAGAAGAAGAAGAAGAAGAAGGAAAAGAAGACAGCAATCCGGTGCATCATTTTTCATGGATCAAAAATATTTCTCGGCTGGTCAGCTCGCAAATTTCAAAATATGCACATCATACTTGGCTCTGCGACAGGTGTTTATGTCATTTCAAAACAGAAAATTTGCTAATAAAACACACAGATGACTGTGTAAAAATTAATAAATGTCGAACGGTCTTTCCGGAGGGTGAGGAGAGAATATTAAAATTCAAAAATTTCAAATTCAAAGAAGATGTTCCATTCGTCGTGTATGCCGATCTCGAGTGCTTATTAGAGCCAATAACATCGGTACAGAAGAACACAATGGGATATCAAAACCATGTGCCCCACAGTATCGGTTATTATCTGCGCTGTAGTTATAACGATGCACTTTCCGAGTACAAATCATACCGTGGCAAAGACTGTATCCAGTGGTTTATGGCGGAGTTGAAAACCCTATCAAAATCGCTGCATTCGCGTCTAACACATATCACACCGATGGAGATCCTGAACACGGCACAAAATCATCAATTCACGACGTCTACAGCCTGCCACATTTGCGAGAAAGAATTTCTTCCGAGTGATCTAAAGGTTCGAGATCACTGCCATTTTACGGGTCGTTATCGCGCTGCTGCACACCAAGATTGCAATTTAAATTTTAAGAACTCTCATGTAGTTCCCGTTGTATTCCACAATTTATCCGGATATGATTCTCATTTTTTAATAAGGTCATTAGCAACTGCATTCGAGGGCTCTTTATATCTATTACCTATAAACAAGGAAAAATATATTTCATTCTCGAAAAGTGTCAAGGGAACAGTTCTAAATTACAGATTTATCGATTCATTCCGATTTATGCCGAGTAGCATCGACAAATTAGCCTCATATTTAGACAGTAATAACAAATTAATTACACGCGCAAATTGTAATAACGAGGTCGAATGCAGGCTATTGGCACGAAAAGGTGTTTTCCCGTATGACTATGTTAATAGCTGGGATATCCTCGATGAGACCGAATTGCCCTCAAAAAAAGATTTTTTTTCCAAACTCAATAATACGGAGATTTCCGACAGCGAATATGCGCACGCGTCTAACGTTTGGAAAACATTCAAGATAAAAACCTTAGGTGAATATTCAGATTTATATTTAAAAACAGACGTTCTCCTTTTGGCTGACATTTTCGAAAATTTTCGACGAAATTGTTTGAATACGTATAATTTAGATCCGCTCCATTACTACACAGCCCCTGGTCTTTCATTCGATGCAATGCTCAAGTGCACGCAAATTGAACTCGAACTCCTCACTGACGTGGATATGTTACTTTTTATTGAAAAAGGCATCCGAGGCGGAGTCGCGCAATGTACCAACAGGTATGCGAAAGCAAACAATCGATTCATGGAAACGAATTTCGATCCAAACACCGCCGAGTCATATCTGATGTACTATGATGTCAATAACTTATACGGTGCAGCTATGAGTGAATCATTACCATGCAGCTCATTCGAATGGGCGGAAAATTTTATTGAAAATATTGAAAATATTCCCGAAGACTCGCCGATCGGGTATATACTCGAGGTTGATTTAGAATATTCCAAGGAGCTGCACGAATCTCATAAAGACTTACCGCTATGTCCAGAACACTATCGAGCCCCGCAATCTAAAAATTCAAAATTGATGACGACATTGCTACCGAAGGAAAAATACATTATTCACTATCGTAATCTACAGGAGTCTTTGAGATTAGGCTTAAAATTAACGAAAATTCATCGCGTGCTGAAATTTAAACAATCCCCTTGGTTGAAAAAATACATTGATCTCAATACGAATTTGAGAAAGCAGTCCAATAACGATTTCGAGAAAAATTTTTACAAACTAATGAATAACGCGGTGTTTGGGAAAACGATGGAAAATGTACGTAATCATCGTGAAGTAAAGCTCGTTACACGCTGGCATGGGCGATATGGCGCAAGAGCTCTCATCGCTCGAGCTACCTTTCATAGCTGCACCATATTCGACGACGACATGGTTATAATAGAATTGACTAAAGCTAAAGTAAAATTCAACAAACCGATATATGCTGGATTTTCAATTCTTGACCTGTCTAAAATCTATTTATACCGTTTTCATTATGACTATATGAAGATTACATTCGGCGAGCAAGCCAAATTATTGTACACAGATACGGACAGCCTAATCTATCACGTAACTACTCCAAATATCTACGAATCCATGAGACGTGACATACACCAATTTGATACATCCGATTACCCGACAAATAATCCCTATGGAATGCCTCTTGCAAATAAAAAAGTGTTGGGTCTTATGAAAGATGAAAATAATGGTAAAATTATGACCGAGTTTATAGGGCTTAGGGCAAAGTTATACTCGTATAAAGTACAAGGTAATGAGCTTGAAAATAAACGTGCAAAGGGCGTTAGAGGAGCGACATTGAAAACCATCACGTTCGATGACTACAAAGAGTGCCTACTTCACTATAAAACTCTGATTAGGACCCAGCACATGATACGCAGCTCAAAACACGTTGTCGAGACGGTTAGGCAAAATAAAATAGCATTAAGCTGGAATGACGACAAAAGAGTTCTCTCCGCTGATACAACCGATACTCTACCTTGGGGTTATGAGCGCAATACGAAAGAATGTTTGTAGCTTAAAGTAAATAAAAAATGAAATAAACGTGTGGAGGTAAACTGTGAATGGTATGAAAACTATGAATATATTGTATATGAACTAATAAAATTGATGCGCTGGAGGAAAAATATATTAAAAAAAGATATATTGAAACCGACTTTTTCTTAATTAATATCCTGTCCAACAAAATAATCCTGTGAGAGATGGGATAGAAGGTGGCGATTGAAAAGATCAATAATGTTAATTTGTTGAAATATTTTATTACACATCAGATTTCCTTATCCAGCTATTGTGAGAGTTGTCGAAACCCAGCCATTTTACAAACATTTTATTTCCGCGCTTCTTCAATACTCGTTCAATCAGATAAATATCGGGATTTTCAACTCTAAGTGCTCTTGCTCATAACAACCATCGGTGATGGGTTCATCTTGATAATCTTTCAGACTGAACGTCACAGGGTTCGTATTTTTCCCTTGATGTATTGTAAATATTTCCGTTGTCCAGTTTGGAGAATAACCCTTGGCAAATATATTTTTGAATTTGCTTATCCCCACTTTGTCACCGCATCGAAATTTCGTCGACTTTTTTTTTTCTTTTTTTTTTTTTTTTTCAACGGTTCTAGAGTCGCGAAAACGCGTTGTAATAGCTGCTTCTTATTCTCCGAGTTCACGTTTTTCGGCTTCATTTTAATAGTGCGATGTTATATCTGGAAATCTATTGTTATATCTGGAAATCAAATTTTTGAGAATATCGGTCCACTTGTAGCTTCCACGAAGACTAAATTGCATCCACATTTTATTTTTCAAGGTATGATTAAAACGCTCTCAAATTGATGCTTTCAAATTACTGTATGTCGAGTACATATGAATATTATACTTGTTCATGAGAGTTTGCAAGCTATTGACACGAAAAAATGTTTTCCCGCATGACTATGTCAATAGTTGGGGACGAGGGGCTATTCACTTTGATTTTGGGTGTACAGGAGGCTTCCAACTTCCAAAGACTTCCAAAAACTTCCGAAGATTTCGGAAGACTTCCGAAGAATTCCAAGCACCTCCACAGACTTCTGAAGACTTTTAAAGACTTCCGAAGACTTCCGAAGACTTCCGAAGACTTCGAAAAACTTCCAAAGACTTTCAAAGACTTCTAAAGACTATCGATTGCGTATTATGAGGAATTCTTCGAAGACTTCCATAGACTCCCAGAGCCTCCAAAAGACTTACAGAGACTTCCGACGAATTCCAAGGACTTCCACAGACTTCTGAAGACTTTTAAAGAATTCCAAGGACTTCCATAGACTCCTGAAGACTTTTAAAGACTTCCGAAATGCCTTCGTGCTCACCCAAGGGGGGGGGGGGCATCATGATATTCTTTTAGCAATTTTTCTCGGTCTTCTTTGCTTAGGCAGGCGGCGCCTATGCTGAAGCCTTCTTCGTTCCTCTCGTGGCTGCTTGAGCATCGGTGCTTGTCTGGGAAGTGCCAAAGCGTAATCTCCCTGCACCCCTTCGCCCACCCCCCGAGATTACGCTTTGGCACTTCCCAGACAAGCACCGATGCTCAAGCAGCCACGAGAGGAACGAAGAAGGCTTCAGCATAGGCGCCGCCTGCCTAAGCAAAGAAGACCGAGAAAAATTGCTAAAAGAATATCATGATGCCCCCCCCCCCCCCTTGGGTGAGCACGAAGGCATTTCGGAAGTCTTTAAAAGTCTTCAGGAGTCTATGGAAGTCCTTGGAATTCTTTAAAAGTCTTCAGAAGTCTGTGGAAGTCCTTGGAATTCGTCGGAAGTCTCTGTAAGTCTTTTGGAGGCTCTGGGAGTCTATGGAAGTCTTCGAAGAATTCCTCATAATACGCAATCGATAGTCTTTAGAAGTCTTTGAAAGTCTTTGGAAGTTTTTCGAAGTCTTCGGAAGTCTTCGGAAGTCTTCGGAAGTCTTTAAAAGTCTTCAGAAGTCTGTGGAGGTGCTTGGAATTCTTCGGAAGTCTTCCGAAATCTTCGGAAGTTTTTGGAAGTCTTTGGAAGTTGGAAGCCTCCTGTACACCCAAAATCAAAGTGAATAGCCCCTCGTCCCCAACTATTGACATAGTCATGCGGGAAAACATTTTTTCGTGTCAATAGCTTGCAAACTCTCATGAACAAGTATAATATTCATATGTACTCGACATACAGTAATTTGAAAGCATCAATTTGAGAGCGTTTTAATCGTACCTTGAAAAATAAAATGTGGATGCAATTTAGTCTTCGTGGAAGCTACAAGTGGACCGATATTCTCAAAAATTTGATTTCCAGATATAACAATAGATTTCCAGATATAACATCGCACTATTAAAATGAAGCCGAAAAACGTGAACTCGGAGAATAAGAAGCAGCTATTACAACGCGTTTTCGCGACTCTAGAACCGTTGAAAAAAAAAAAAAAAAAGAAAAAAAAAAGTCGACGAAATTTCGATGCGGTGACAAAGTGGGGATAAGCAAATTCAAAAATATATTTGCCAAGGGTTATTCTCCAAACTGGACAACGGAAATATTTACAATACATCAAGGGAAAAATACGAACCCTGTGACGTTCAGTCTGAAAGATTATCAAGATGAACCCATCACCGATGGTTGTTATGAGCAAGAGCACTTAGAGTTGAAAATCCCGATATTTATCTGATTGAACGAGTATTGAAGAAGCGCGGAAATAAAATGTTTGTAAAATGGCTGGGTTTCGACAACTCTCACAATAGCTGGATAAGGAAATCTGATGTGTAATAAAATATTTCAACAAATTAACATTATTGATCTTTTCAATCGCCACCTTCTATCCCATCTCTCACAGGATTATTTTGTTGGACAGGATATTAATTAAGAAAAAGTCGGTTTCAATATATCTTTTTTTAATATATTTTTCCTCCAGCGCATCAATTTTATTAGTTCATATACAATATATTCATAGTTTTCATACCATTCACAGTTTACCTCCACACGTTTATTTCATTTTTTATTTACTTTAAGCTACAAACATTCTTTCGTATTGCGCTCATAACCCCAAGGTAGAGTATCGGTTGTATCAGCGGAGAGAACTCTTTTGTCGTCATTCCAGCTTAATGCTATTTTATTTTGCCTAACCGTCTCGACAACGTGTTTTGAGCTGCGTATCATGTGCTGGGTCCTAATCAGAGTTTTATAGTGAAGTAGGCACTCTTTGTAGTCATCGAACGTGATGGTTTTCAATGTCGCTCCTCTAACGCCCTTTGCACGTTTATTTTCAAGCTCATTACCTTGTACTTTATACGAGTATAACTTTGCCCTAAGCCCTATAAACTCGGTCATAATTTTACCATTATTTTCATCTTTCATAAGACCCAACACTTTTTTATTTGCAAGAGGCATTCCATAGGGATTATTTGTCGGGTAATCGGATGTATCAAATTGGTGTATGTCACGTCTCATGGATTCGTAGATATTTGGAGTAGTTACGTGATAGATTAGGCTGTCCGTATCTGTGTACAATAATTTGGCTTGCTCGCCGAATGTAATCTTCATATAGTCATAATGAAAACGGTATAAATAGATTTTAGACAGGTCAAGAATTGAAAATCCAGCATATATCGGTTTGTTGAATTTTACTTTAGCTTTAGTCAATTCTATTATAACCATGTCGTCGTCGAATATGGTGCAGCTATGAAAGGTAGCTCGAGCGATGAGAGCTCTTGCGCCATATCGCCCATGCCAGCGTGTAACGAGCTTTACTTCACGATGATTACGTACATTTTCCATCGTTTTCCCAAACACCGCGTTATTCATTAGTTTGTAAAAATTTTTCTCGAAATCGTTATTGGACTGCTTTCTCAAATTCGTATTGAGATCAATGTATTTTTTCAACCAAGGGGATTGTTTAAATTTCAGCACGCGATGAATTTTCGTTAATTTTAAGCCTAATCTCAAAGACTCCTGTAGATTACGATAGTGAATAATGTATTTTTCCTTCGGTAGCAATGTCGTCATCAATTTTGAATTTTTAGATTGCGGGGCTCGATAGTGTTCTGGACATAGCGGTAAGTCTTTATGAGATTCGTGCAGCTCCTTGGAATATTCTAAATCAACCTCGAGTATATACCCGATCGGCGAGTCTTCGGGAATATTTTCAATATTTTCAATAAAATTTTCCGCCCATTCGAATGAGCTGCATGGTAATGATTCACTCATAGCTGCACCGTATAAGTTATTGACATCATAGTACATCAGATATGACTCGGCGGTGTTTGGATCGAAATTCGTTTCCATGAATCGATTGTTTGCTTTCGCATACCTGTTGGTACATTGCGCGACTCCGCCTCGGATGCCTTTTTCAATAAAAAGTAACATATCCACGTCAGTGAGGAGTTCGAGTTCAATTTGCGTGCACTTGAGCATTGCATCGAATGAAAGACCAGGGGCTGTGTAGTAATGGAGCGGATCTAAATTATACGTATTCAAACAATTTCGTCGAAAATTTTCGAAAATGTCAGCCAAAAGGAGAACGTCTGTTTTTAAATATAAATCTGAATATTCACCTAAGGTTTTTATCTTGAATGTTTTCCAAACGTTAGACGCGTGCGCATATTCGCTGTCGGAAATCTCCGTATTATTGAGTTTGGAAAAAAAATCTTTTTTTGAGGGCAATTCGGTCTCATCGAGGATATCCCAGCTATTAACATAGTCATACGGGAAAACACCTTTTCGTGCCAATAGCCTGCATTCGACCTCGTTATTACAATTTGCGCGTGTAATTAATTTGTTATTACTGTCTAAATATGAGGCTAATTTGTCGATGCTACTCGGCATAAATCGGAATGAATCGATAAATCTGTAATTTAGAACTGTTCCCTTGACACTTTTCGAGAATGAAATATATTTTTCCTTGTTTATAGGTAATAGATATAAAGAGCCCTCGAATGCAGTTGCTAATGACCTTATTAAAAAATGAGAATCATATCCGGATAAATTGTGGAATACAACGGGAACTACATGAGAGTTCTTAAAATTTAAATTGCAATCTTGGTGTGCAGCAGCGCGATAACGACCCGTAAAATGGCAGTGATCTCGAACCTTTAGATCACTCGGAAGAAATTCTTTCTCGCAAATGTGGCAGGCTGTAGACGTCGTGAATTGATGATTTTGTGCCGTGTTCAGGATCTCCATCGGTGTGATATGTGTTAGACGCGAATGCAGCGATTTTGATAGGGTTTTCAACTCCGCCATAAACCACTGGATACAGTCTTTGCCACGGTATGATTTGTACTCGGAAAGTGCATCGTTATAACTACAGCGCAGATAATAACCGATACTGTGGGGCACATGGTTTTGATATCCCATTGTGTTCTTCTGTACCGATGTTATTGGCTCTAATAAGCACTCGAGATCGGCATACACGACGAATGGAACATCTTCTTTGAATTTGAAATTTTTGAATTTTAATATTCTCTCCTCACCCTCCGGAAAGACCGTTCGACATTTATTAATTTTTACACAGTCATCTGTGTGTTTTATTAGCAAATTTTCTGTTTTGAAATGACATAAACACCTGTCGCAGAGCCAAGTATGATGTGCATATTTTGAAATTTGCGAGCTGACCAGCCGAGAAATATTTTTGATCCATGAAAAATGATGCACCGGATTGCTGTCTTCTTTTCCTTCTTCTTCTTCTTCTTCTTCTTCTTCTTCTTCGCTCGCAGCTTCCTGCATGAGTAGGTGTATGGTAGGTTTATCTGACCTTTGAGCGCTTAAATATACTGGCAATATTTCAAGCTTTCCACGACGATGATCTTCTATGCCATATACGTTAATTGACAAACCATTCATTTTTTCAAATTTCGGTACGTCCTTTAGACTCATAGGAAAATTGAGCCCAGTGTACTCAAGCACTTCACTGAACGGCGGGTACGACGATTTTCGCTCACAATATTCAGCTGCAGGGTAAAGAGCTGCCGTCACAGACCATAAGAAACAATAAGGGTCATCATTTATAATATTGACGACTGCACGTTTTAATTGAATTTTTTTCGGTAGACTTGTATACGTAGATAGTCCACCACGCAGAGGCATGTATTTGTTCATATTGACGACTAAGTTAATTATGGAAGAGAGAGACCAGCCGGATTCCTTTTCCGTAAACTCCTCAATTTTCACGAACAATTTATCCTTTACATGTACCCTGAACCACTCTTCCATGTCTGTCGAGGGTAAAATAGCTTGATTCTGCGTATTAAAGAATTTATTATCTTCCATTATTTCATCGAGTTTGGTGATGTGAAAACGGCAGGCTAGAATAACGTTAACTTTTAAGTTTCCTGCTTTGCTCAAAACCGCGGTTATTTTCGAGATTATCAGAGGTCTCGCGTCGTCAAGAAAACTTTGTACATCTTTGTGCTGTAGATTGATAACCACTCCAGTCCTAATTCTTTTCTTAAACGCAGTGTCCATGTCCCTCCACCGCACCTTGTCACTTTTCACAGCACCAGCACCACATTTTTTCAGCTTTTCACTCAGCGACATCAATGTCGCTATTGTTGTCTGAATACGAATTTTTTCACCTATTGTCGGAACGTTTTCACGTAACACTTTGCCCAAAATCTTCACATGTTTATCACTGAACTTTATCCACTTTTGCACTGAAGCTGGTCTAGATTTTCTCCTAATTATGGAAAATGCCTCCTCCATAAGCGCGACAGTCCTTTTACACATTTGCGCATCCATTTTTTTTTTCCGACCGATAATATTTGTTTGAATGCACGGGAGAAAATGTGAGCTAGTGATGGGGAAACGCTTATATATCGGCCAGAAGAATACCCGTTAGGGACACTTGAACGCTTTTCTTTCTCCATCTATGCTATCTATATATCTATATATCTATATATCTATATATATAAGAAAGCGACTAAGCGCGTGATAGCGGCATTCCATGAACATCACAGCCTCATTTTCCGGCGGTTTGTCACAATATGTAAACACTGTGCAGGCTCAAGCGTGTTCAGACATGCAAGATGGCATCATCCGCTCTCGAAGGTAATGGGAGGGCTCGAAACAGGTCGAAACACGTCGAAGGCGCATATCAGTATACCATTTTCCGTTAAATTTTTTTTCTCCCTCAATACAGATTCAATCAGTTTGCCGCATTTTTCAATTCTTAATCTAAATCGCTCACGATCACGTGCAACTTCTTCCCACCAGCCTCGGCGAGCGGCTCTGTACGCATAATCACATGCATACATCATGTGAATTTGAGCTCAAGTATCGAATCGAACGTGCTTTTCCATATTTTCAATCTCCTCTTCATCCCAATTTCATCGCGGTTTGAAAAAAGATCTGCCGCAGCTCTCTGCGCTACATCTGCTCACGCACCAGTCAGTGCGATAGGGAAATGCTTATATAAACTCGGTCAGAAGAATACCTGTTAGGGATATTTTCCTTCGGGTGCCGAGGATCGGCGAGACACTATCATAGGCGCCTCTAAGATTTTATGTTTGGCCTTTTCCAGACTGCGGTCTAACCCTTGGCACACGACCAGATATGATTTATGACCAACGATAAGGTTGCGACAAACAGACGCACTGGCCCGGGAGGGTAGCGTCGTGTGTGGTTGAAAGGTCTAACGCTCTAGTCCGCTATTTACTTGTTAGAGATAACAATATTCCAATGCCAGCATGAAAGACAAGCTGCACTGCAGCTGTCAGAAATAGCGGCATTCTAATACCACCCTCAAAACTAGCCCCCCCCCCCCCTGCAGAGACGCCAGTCTAACTGATAATCGGCAATCAAATTCCACCATGAAAAATTAGGCGCACCACCGCTGCCAGAGATAGCGGCATTCCAATACCACCCTCAAAGCTAGCCCCCCCCCTCCCATAAGAGATTAGGTGCCCTCCAGTTGTTAGAGACCCCCCCCCCCCCTCCCCCCCCGATCGACTCAGTGCATTCGGACTCTTAAAGATAGCCCCCCCCCCCCTCCCGGGTTCATGTCTCGGCTAAGTGGTTCATGTCTGAGCTAAAAAATGTCGGTAAATGTCGGGGTAGGGATCTTGGTGTAGAACCGGTACTGTTTCTCTACTGCAGTAGTTGTACTAGAATCACCAGCGCTCTCAGGTGCTCTGAATGTGGAAGAAAGAAAGTTCAAATAAAGTTGAAACATGAAGCATATTCCGGATAGTATAACGAAAAAATTCATCGAATATATGCATTTTGAGGAAGATGCATTACCGAAATCACAGAGAAGTTTTTCGACAGCTCGATGAAAGTTTTCTTATTTTTCTTACCATCGTGGATACTGCTCGTCATTTTATATACATCAGGCCGATGTGACGATGAATACGCCAAAATCCGTGGAGTATAATAAGATGGGAATCTCGCCAAAAAATTATTTAAAATACCATCTGTAAATAATCGTACCTATGAGAAAAACTGTAAATAATATAAGCTTAAACCTTAAAGAAATAAAGTCGAAAAAATAAATATAAAATATTCCCCGCCAAAGTAAAATCCGTGCCAGAAGGCCGCATGCTGAAGACGCTGCGAGTTGCAGCAATAACCTAAAACCAAAAAATCTATGAGTGATCAAAGAATTTAGATCATACGAGAATCATAATTAGATAATCATAACGTCATATAATTCTTTACTTGGAATACAGTAGTAACAAATCCAAATCGCGTGAGAAATAATTTTACGGTGACCAAACCTAACCTACCAAAAATATAAACATGCAACGGAAATCGACGGAAGACAGTGAACCGCAATATTTGCGCAATTCATTGATTATCTATAACCAATAATCAAAATTTCAATAATCAAAAAAATTGAAGTGTGTACTTACTTTATGATTTTTCCGGAACGATCGACACGACGCAATAAATTTATCGACAGCAATACACAACACCGACAAACACAATGAACGTGAAATAACAGTTTGAGCAGGTCCTTGCGCGGCCGGTGGTGAGGGTAGACGTGAAGATGGACGCGACGGAGCGCGCGCAGCCTACCAGGGAACAGAGAAGCGTAGTGAACTAAACAGCTGATCGTTTCTGAATAATTGAGCTTGGACAACTTACATTAATTTTAACGCAAAAACGGTGCATCGTAGAACATAGGTTCTCGCATTGAATTTGTGTGGAATGATCTCCTCTACATGATTTTTTTTTTTTTTTTTAAAGTGAAACTTCTAGATAGAGGGGGTCTTAGGTTTTTTCTGTCACAAAAACGCGTTAGGGCCGCGTGGAGGGAGTAAACGATATATCGCATGGTGAGAGGTGGCAGCGGCGGAGGAAGAGAAAGGCTGGCGGCGGCGGAGAGAGGGCAACGGCTGTATTAGGGTGCGTTCCCACTGCGCGCGTCGCGTCATTGGCGTTTTGATTGGTCAACTGATGACGCGACGGCATGACACGACACACGACGCGCGCAGTGGAAACGCACCCTTAGATGGATATAATGTGCCGCCGCGCGGAGAGCGGGGATAGGAGGGACAGCTGAGCAGATGCTCTACACGTAATGTCTCCGCTAGAGTTCCGGCAGCGTGTGCTCAGCTGTTGTTTTCTTACCTCCGCTCTCCACGTTGCTGGGCATCATTGCCTCTATTTGTGGTTTTTTTTTTAATATTTTTTTTTTACATATTTTGTTTTTTTTTGGAATGTTTTTTCTTGAAATATTTTTTATTTAAATATTTTTTTTAAACAAAATTTTATTGAATTGTGTTTTTTGGAAATATTTTTTTTGAATATTTTTTTAAAAAATATTTTTTAATGAAATATTTTTTTGTTAACATAATTTTATTGAAATATTTTTTATTTAACGATTTCTTTTTTAAATCTGTTTTTTAACAGTAAATTAAATTGACCGGAGTTTAAAATTTTAACTTGAATTTTTACGGGCAGATTGTTAATGTACTTATCCAATTTGAAAAACTGCCCGTAAAACTTCAAGTTAGAATTTTGTTGCGATTCGTTTTTCCACTGTTCCGTTGCGATTCGTTTTTCCACTTGTCCGTTGCCATTCGTTTTTCCACTTGTCCGTTGCGATTCGTTTTTCCACTTGTCCCTTGAAGTTTCACTTCTACTATGTGTTCCAGCACACACATTTTTTTTTTTTAATGAGCCCAGTCGACGGCGTGAGTGTTCTTTACGCGAACTCGCGATTAATTGATAGTTTTTATTAGTAATAGTAATTAGATAGTAATTAGCGTGATATTTCTATAACAGTTTCCATTACCATTATTCTTTCGTATACTAGATATAATAAATAACGCGTGAAAAAAAATAATTATTATTATAACAAAATAATTATAATTATAATAATTAACATGATATTTCGGAAACAGTTTCTATTATTATTATTATTCGTTAGTATACTTAATAATAAATAACGCATGCATAAATATATGTTGTTCTTCTTTATTCTATTAGAATTTAAAAAATAAAATAAAATAAAAATCTATCCGTGTTCAAAAAATCACTGATGAAACGGTGAAGTCGTACACTGATTCACCAGTGTCAAAATCGCTGCCGAAATAGACTTTACTGATACGTCAGTGTAGGAGGGTTCAGGTCACTGTTTCTGCAGTCAAATCGAGAGTCAAATACCAGGTTACTGATTCAAACAGTGAAATTTTCACTGATTCAAATTTAGAGAGCATGCCACGCTGCTACGTGCTTTCCCGCCCGATCCTTTCCCCCTCTCCCCGCGTTTTCCTTCGCCGCAATCTCCGCGCCCACTACACTGTACGCCTTTGGCCGATGTCCAGACCGTACTGCCCTCTTTTCTTCTTTTGTCTCCTCTCTCACTGCCTTTTTGATCCCGTCACTCTCACTGCCGCTCCACACCGCACGCCCCTTCTTTCTTCGCCCCTCACCCAGCGCCTTCCTTCTAGCCTCTACCGCCTTGTCACTTTTCTTTACCACTCTCACCCACGCTTTTCCACCCCCTTTTCCTTCTCCTTTCCATATCTCTCCACTCACTTCACTTTACTCTGCCCTTTTATCCACTTTTCTTACTTTTAACCAGTCCTTTCCCTCACTTTTTCTCACCGCGCCCGGCATCACATCTGTCGAGTGGAAATTTGTGAAAAGAGTCGAAAAAAATTAGTTTTTTTCCATTTCAATGGAGATTACAGAATGTTCAAAAAATCGATTTAGGAAAGAAAAAAAGAAAAAAAATTTTTTTGTTATGTTCCAAAATGTTTTTTTCAAATTTTTTTTTCTCCGAAATAGTTTTTTTCTCAAATCAAACAAGTAAAAAGTGGAAATTTGTGAAAAGAGTCGAAGAAATTGGTTTTTTTTTATTTCAATGAAGATTTCAGAATGTTCGGGAACAATGCACTTTTGTTCCTTTAATTCTTTTGTAAATTTTGATCAATCGGTCCGAAAAAATGGAGGGATGGATCGATTAAAAATTTGCAGAGCTATTGAGGGTATATTAAACTCTAAAATCACCTGGAAACATTAGTCTTCCCACCGATATTTGTGAATACGTGGAAGATTTACGAAAACAACGGAAAAATTCACTTTTTTTCCTCTTCTTTACACCAACATTAAGGTTGCAAAAAAATTTTTCTTCCAAAAATTAAAAAAAAAATCTTGTAGAAAATCAATTCCAGTTTTCAAAACTGCCCTTTGATTTTCTGTACGGTCATCAGTTGCCGAGAAATCGATGATCAAAGACAAAAGCGTTTTTTTCACTTAAAGTCCGATATCTCAGCGACAAATTGACGTAGGAAAAAAACAAGAAAAGAAAATTGAAGCTAGATAAACCATCTATCCAGCTGATCCATTGATTTATGGGGAAAAAATTTTCCTGAGTCCGTGGCCCTCTGCAAAGAAAAGGAAAATTTTCAAAATTAGAAGATTGCAGCTTCGAAGTACGAAATTGAGAAAAAGCTAAAAGAAACGAGGAATATGTGTAGAATTTCCGAAAAAACGTTTTGAAGGGTGGACGAGGAATGTAATAGAAAAATACAATGAAACGGTGGAAAAATAATTTTAGGAAAACATAGGATAAGAAGAAAACACGACGAACGAGAAAATAATCAACCGATATAATGGAATATTCACTGATGCTGTGGTACTCCTTTAGACCATCAGCTTTCAAAAAATTTTGAGAACTCAATGAGAAAGAAGCATGAAGTGGAACAGAGGTTAGACAATATATAGATATAGAATCGGTGGAACTAAAAATACAAATTGAAGGACTGAGCTTGGAATAGACTGAACGAGATGATGCGAAATTAGTGGGCATAGAAGAACGTAAGCAAATGAAGGGACTGTGAGGAAGGGAGGGAGGGTGGGACAAGAAAAGCAGATTGATACGAAGGGAAATGAATAAGAGGGGCAAAAATCAACAAAAAATAAAAATACTCGAGAGAATAAAAAAATAACAAAATTGTGGGAAAAATTTAAAAAGTAATAAAAAGCGACGAAAATGCATATAGAATTTCTGTAAGAAGACAAGAAGGGTGGAGGAGGAATAACACATACAATGAAACAGCGTGAGATAATTTTAATTTTAGAAAAACAGTAACACTCCAGGCCATCGGTTTCAAATAATTTTTAAGATTTTAATTAAAAAGAAGCGTGAAGCAGAATAGAGGTTCGACAATATGGGAAGATGGAACCAGTGATATTGAAAAAAACAAGTAAAACAACTAAACTTGGAATAGACTGAACGAGATGATGCGAAGTTGGTGGGTGTACAAGAGAGTAGATGAAAGTAGGAACGATGAGGGAGGAGGGGGGGGGGATGGGCTCGTGGAACAATAAAAGCAGTTTGATAAGAAAAATGAATAGGGGCGGGGGGGGGGGGGGGGTGATGAACGAAAAATAAAAATATAAGAGAATATAAGAAAAAAGATTGAGAAAACTGTACGAGAATGCGAGAAAAATATGAAAAGTGCAAGGGGGGAGGGGGGGGGAGAAGAACAAAGTGAACGCATAGAATTTTTGAAATAAAAGACTAGACGGGTAGAGGAGGAATAGCACAGTAAAATACGATGGAACAGAGTAAAAATAATTTTAATGATAGGAAGAAAATAGTAGAATGAGACGAAGACAAGAAGAACGGAATAATTAATTATCTGATGTAATATAATGTTAACTTATGCTATAGTAAAATTGCAGACCATCGGCTTTCAAATAATTTTTTAGATTTTAATAAAGAAGGAGCATGAAGCGGAATTGAGGTTAGACGATATAGGGAGATAGAACCAGTGGAATTAAAAAGACGAATTGAAGGACTGAACTTGGAATAGACTTGACGAAATGATGCGAAGTTTTTTGGGCATAGAAGAGAGTAGGTGAAAGAAGGGACGATAGGAGGGGAGTGGGGTGGCTCATCGTGAGACAAAAAAAGTAATTTGATAAGAAAATAAATCAATAAGGGGGCTAAAAATGAACAAAAAATTAAAGGAATTGCAGAAAAGAAGGTGAAAAACTATAGGAGTAGTAAGGGAGAGACGTAAGTAAAAGTAAAGAACCTAGTGGAAACTGAAAGATAAAAAGAAGAAATATTGAAAGTACAAATTTGGGAAGAATTGAACAAAAATGAAAAACGAGGATAATGCAGAGAATTTTCGAGGAAAAGATCAGCAGGGTCGAGGAGAAATAGCGAAATAAGATACGATCGAACAGTGTAAATAAAATTTTTGAAAAACAGTTTGATAAGAAAAAGGAGAAGTGAACGTAACAGACACACTAATGATATAATGGAAAATTCACTACAAAAGTAGGTTGACAGGGAGAGAAATGAATCAGAGGGGAAAAATGTATAAGAAATAAAAATACCTGAGGAAATAAGCAATAGAGATAACAAAGTATTATAAGAGAAGAATGGGAAAATGTGGAATGTTGGGGCAAAATTGGGAAAAATTTTTTTAAAAGAATGAATTAAAACTTGAAACATGCATGGAAATCTCGAGAAAATGAGCAGCAGGATAAAAAAGAAATAGCAAAGGAAATTAGGATACTACAGTATAAAGATCATTTCAGACAAACAGTAGGAGGAGAAGGGAAAAACGATAACTCTAAATAACTTCTCAAAATTTATGATTTATACAAGTCCCCGTTTCAAGATATACCTTACTCGCTACTCCATTCATCTACGATTTTAACCTTGTATTTTCAATGGTGAACTTAAGTTCACAATGATTTAGTTATGACTACACGTTTTTGTACCATGCGACACTCCACGTCAATTCGATGATTCTGTCAAAAACAGTAATAACTTGTTTAAATGTATTCGATTATATTTAAATAGTCTATAAAAATCACAAGCTCAGTTATATTTTTCTGAATTGACCAAGAGTGGTTCATATGGATAATGCTTTCGACGTTTCAAGAAAAAAAAATCTTCACTTTTTTATGTAATAAGTGAAGTGCGGGTATTCTCGTGATTTTTTAATAGTTCGTTGAGTAAGTTATTGATATTGTAAGATTTGTCATAGGAACCTAGCGAAGATATCTAGTAACCTCTAATGATTGATAGTAAAATTCAATACATCGCGTGTTCGTAGCTTCAAAAATTATAATCTAACTTATACAGATAGGTAGGCAAAATTAGTAACCAATAAATTTGCAGGGCCGTTTAATGTTTTGAAATGAATATTTATCGGTACTTTTAAAATAAGACGCTATAGTTATATACTACAGTGCAAAAAAAATCACTTCCTGACCGCGATTGTAGCTCCATAGAATTATAACGTCTACAGTGCACCGTGCCGTCAGGCATCTGATCCGTAGGGTCGCTTCTCTCCGGAGTTAATGTGGCCCTTGGTGACGCTGGCGTTTGTTTCGAGTTGTGGCGGTTCATACGACCACTTCTCATTTGAGTCAATGTGGCCCGCGATGCTGCCATAGCTTGCTTCAAACGGTGGAGGGTAATGTAGCGTTTATCTTTTGCGGATATACGTTTGAATTGTAATCGCTCCTCTCTGGAGTTAATGTGACCCGTGAATCTTATATTTCTTGAAACGTTGATAGTATAAATACATGTTGTATTAAATGCTTTGATGTAAAAACGTGTACACTTTCTGTTATAATTTTTTTTTTTAGTGTCCTGCAATGTGTGCTACCAAACAAGGGCTACGCACGCATTTTGGAAGTGTGGGCACCAATGCATCCGTGCATCATGTTTAGGAAGACTATGGGCAATCCATAAAGAATACCACTGTCCCATGTGTAGGACGCTTGCAGTGGAACCTCCTCGGAGAATTTGGAATGGCGATTGATGAGCGACGAATAAAGAAAATGGAAAACTAACGTCGTTTTTTTTTTTTTTTTTTTTCAATGTACCCCGTCTCTAAAGATGTATTGAGGAACGATAGCTCTGAGAATTGCATGCGCATTTCAATTCTTTTCCGGAGCAGCATAAGTAATGCATTCGGTTAAAAATATTAAGGAAGTAGGGACTTCCAAAACAAAAGAATTTCGGACTTTGTGATTAAAACCAAGTTTGAAAAATTCGACATCATCTGACATGCTATGAATAATTTTTGCAAAGAATAATAGTCTATAAAATTTAAGAACCAATCGTTGGAACAAATAATTCTTCAACGAACCCTGAGGCAATTGACCAAGTTTGTTGATATCTTTCAACCTTTCTGAATTTTTTAAGAACTCTTTTACTTTTTCATTTGCCGTTTCTGAATTTGTATTATGGCTGTATTTATGCAACTTTAGGTCCTTTGTCTTTGAAACTTTCGAAAGGTGACGGCTAACCCATGTTCAAAAACATGTACACACTTTAACAATCTTTACCCATACGATGTCACAAGAAAAATAGGATGCCGTGCTAATTTGTTCAATAATTATTTAATTTTTACAATGTTGTAATACTTTTTTGGCTTTATTATTGTTGATAGTGAATGTTTATAGAATGTTGGATGTTGCCAAGAAATTGTTAGATTGTTATTTAATCACAAAGTACAGAAATTCTAATCATTAACAGTTTAAGGCTGTGATCATATCCCCTGAGTATACTCAAACCCGCAATAAATGCAAGCACTCCATCAAATTTTCGACATATCGCATATAGTTAGGGAGGCGAAGAGGGGATTTTTCGGGCATACTCGAGCGCGGCAGTTTAAGATATGAGAGATACCTTAGACCTAATAGAACAACTTTAGAAAGTATTAGCTCTATATCTAGTGACGCGCGCCTAGGATAGACGATCAGATTAGTAAAAAACAAACCGATAGTCTGAAATACTCGAGCGCGTCAGATTAAGATATTGGGGGTTGATTTTAGTGTTTTAAGACTAAATTTAACTAATCTGACGATAAGTCCTTGACGCCGCAGAGTTATAGGGTCGCGAACTTGTAAAAAAAAACGTTAATTCGGCATTCTCGAGCGCGATCAATTCTTTTTTTATTTTGAAGAATATAATCTAAAACTTACTAAAAATACAAAGTCTGCCGGTTTCCGCATGACCGGAAGTGTGGAGGAGCTATTTCGTCTTCCGAAAAACGCGTTGCGGCATATAAGTCGCGAACGATATATTTTACAAAAAAAAAGTTTAAATAAAAAAAATTATTTTACACAAATAAAGTCGATTTACATTTTTGTCTAAAGTTAAAACTTTTGGACTTAAAGCATCATGTAAACTCAAACTCCCGGTTTTTTGAGTATACCTCGAAAACGGAGGGTGTTAAAAAAAATTGATATGAAACAACGATGATTAAATTATGTAACTTTTATTATATCTCAAAATTTTTTTTTTCCTAAAGCTTCTCGAAAATTTTCGTGGACTCGGAAAAAGTTACACGTATCTGTATACAAAAGTATTATTAACATGTACAGTTTCATTTATTTATATTATTTAATAGCCTGTTGATCCTCAAATTGGTTTTTGGACGTACCGTAAGCAAAACGAAGTGAAGAATTGAAGCAAAAAAGAGGAATGTGCTATAAACATGTAATACAGACTGAGCGCTCCACAGAAATATGCCGTCCAGTATTTTTCCTCTATTTTGCAACATTGATGGTGGAGAAAGAAGCGGTAGAAGGGAATTTTCGATACACCCAAATATATATATTGTAACGGAACGAAGCCCCCCCCCCTCCTTTTTTCTCGTAATAAACTGAGCGCATTACCCACACAGCGACGTATCTACTGAGGGTAACTCCCACGTACTCTAACTTACCAACACTCGCTCCCGGGAAAAAATGTTTATATGTGAGTCAGGCATGAACCAGATATGTTCAGGTATGTTCAGATATGAACATATCTGGTTCATGCCTGATTTATGTATGATTATATATGATCATACATAAATTTATGTATGATTATATATGAACATACATAACGTCATGTAAAATCGAATAGGATTATATATAACTGTATATATGATTATATATGACCATACATAACATCATATATGAATATAGTTCCTATATAAATTCATGTATGTTTATATATCAACATACATAACTTCATGTATAATCGTATATGATCATATGTAGCATTATATGTGATTGTGTATGAACATACACAACATCATGTGTAATCGTATAGGATCATACATGAAGTTATGTATGTTGATATATAAACATACATGAATTTATATAGGAACTATATTCATATATGATGTTATGTATGGTCATATATAATTGCATATAAAGTTATATAAGATCCTATACGATTTTATATGATATTCTGTATGGTCGTATATACATTCATGTTTCATGATATATGACCATATATATTATAGATGAACATGTGGATCGTATATAAATTTATATTTATGGACCATACAGCATAACAATGTATATAATCGTTTAGGATTATAGAAAACATATTATATATGATCATATATGATCATACATGATCATATATACAATTCACAATCAAAAACGGATGAATTCACTCTTTCATTTTCAAAATCCGACCCCAAATAAAATGTTTCTCATGAAGTCCATCAAAATCTGGAAAAAAAATTATTTTTACAAATGTAGATTAATCCGTTTTTGACCATTTATAGATCATTTGGCATGATCATACACGACTTGGTATGATCATCCACGACTTGATATGATCATCCATAAGTTCATATGACCACACTGCAAATCCAAGTGTGTTATGTTACACGCAAAAGATGTGTAATTTTTTAAATAACACGTGTAAATGGCATAATGTGTGTTAAAGCAACACAAATATGCGTGTTATGCTACTTTTACCCGCATTTTCTGTGTAACTTTACACGCACGGTCCGCATTGAACCTTTACACATACTTTATGATTCGTGTTAAAATAACACATTTATTGGTAAATCACACATTTTGCGACATTTTACAACTATTATTATCATTATTACATAATAAAAATGATTATTAAACAACATTTACTATTAAACAACATAATAACAATCATTATTAAACAAATCCATTTGTTAATTAACAATTGAATAAATTTTTTCACTGCATATCACCTTTTTACTGAATAATATCACGCGATTCTATCCAGCCATATTACATAATAACAATTATTATTAAACAAATCCATTTGTTAATTAACAATTGAATAAATTTGTTCACTGTATATCACCTTTTTACTGAATATCACGCTCTTCTATCGAGCCCGGTGAGACAGTGCTTTTTCATTAGAACTCGTATACTAATATCATTTAAATACAAGAAATTCATAAGGAATCAATAGCGTAGTGGTACAGTGTCGCTCGTTAAGTCGGTCGTTAGGTAGGTCTCAGGTGAAATCTCAGGTAGGCTCAAAATTAATTTCGACGGAAAAACGTCCGGACCACGAAGCCGGAAACACTCAAAAAAAAAAATTCTCAAAATCTTTAATTCTTTTTTTAATGATTATTTAAGGATCGAAAGTGCTGAATTCGATTACTGCGGAGGATCATGGGTTCAAGTCCCGGTCAATGACTTTTTTTTTTCAAAATTTACAGGATTTTCGAAAATAATGGAATAACAGTTTTATGCTCGTTCATCGATCATTCCTAATAGCTAATTCATAAATAATAAATAAACTATTACTACTACTAACACACTTGGATTTGCAGTGCATACATGACTTGATATGATCATAGATGATTTGATATGATCATACACGATTTGGTATGATCATACACGATTTGGTATGATCAGACATGGCCACTTTTCTGGCATGAGTCATACATGACTAGTTATATATGATCATGTATGATCGGGTATGATTATTTTTTCCCGGGCTAGATCACGATCGATAGAGATCAGAACGTGACGCATAGTACCGGACAAAGACACCGACAGTAGTGGACGAATAACAATAATAATCCTGCGCATGAGCAAACAAGATTCGCTGATGACTCACGGCCCCACCGCGAGACACCACAGCCGTGACGGGTATAAAAGGCCGAGCAAACGACGGACGATCACCATTCAACCATTCCTTTTCCTACCGTCCACTCCCGAACACCTCTACTTCTAAGCACTAGTATCAGCATCGCGTCTGACGCTAGCATTAGGACCTTCCTCTAAACCCTTCGTTTGCGAAGTGATCGTATTGCACGATTGCCTGAGTAAGTTCCTACCTAGTAGCATACTTAGCTGTAGTACTCGCACTGCGTCGAGCGCATAGCCAAAGTTTCCATCCTAGTTCGTATACTTTACTATAGTACTCGTATTGCATCGAGCGCATAGTAAAGTTCCCCAGCTAACAGCTGTGCTAACGACTCGACCCACGTCGAGTAATTAACCACAGATATCCACTAGGTACCACTCAAGCCATCAAACCATACTTTTTACAGGAAGATCCGCTCTGTTTGTTTCGTGCTCCTGAGCAGGCCCGGCTCACTACCGTCGCACGATCTCGAATTCGTATTGGCACAGCGTTCAACGCGAGCTAGAGAAAGTACGACATAACATAGGATAAGTCGCCTAGAGTATAGGTTTTTCTTATAGAAAAGCCTAGATCTCGGCATTAGCAACTAAACACCAAAAACTTGAATAAAACCAATTTTTTTAACTTAGCTTCAGTAAAGAAAACAAAAACAAAATTTCACGCTCAAGTCTCGAGATTACCAAAGGACCAGTAATCTTCGATCTCAATAAACGTGTCCTCCTAAATTAACCTCTTTTTCATTAAATAGCCGCCTGGACCGGCAAAGTCCATATAACTCTTTTGTTAATTAATTGAGCAGCAAAACGTTCAACAATAGAGTCACAATGCCGATGATGAAATAGTTCCGGCCACCATACCCTAAGAGTGAACATATTCTGAGGCAAACAACATAAACAACAAGAAGTAACACGTTAATTAATTGAATTGCCCAAATCACATTTAAAGGATTAATTTCTCGGCTATCTCTTTTTGACTACTCGAGTCCAGAACACGAATCCAGCTCTCAGATCGAAATAAAATATTTAAAACTTTCGATATTTAACACATAAAATCTCGAAACGTTTCAATATATATATGTTTATGGTCCCCTACAATGTAAAGGTCATTATTTCGATTCATAAATAATACAATTTTTACTACATTTCATCTACATTTACGTTGATTGTATCTATCGCTTTATTGTCATTCTTAAATTCCCCGTTTTATCAGGGAGAAAGAAAGGAAAAAAAAAAGAAAAAAAAACCTTTTTCGGTCAGATTAAGAGAACCCACCAACATTTTTGTCAGATTAAGAAAATATGCTTTCAGGATACCGAGATAAACCTCCCCTATGAAAATCTGACGCGCTCGAGTATTTCAAAAGAACTTTTTTTTTTGCATTTTCAAAAATTTGTCGTAACTTATCGTCACGCCGAAATCGTCAGTTTTTTTAAAGGGAGCTTCCTTGGGGCCTACTTAACACCCCTTCCGAAAATCTGACGCGCTCGAGTAAATTTTTTTTTTCGGATTTTTGACTACTTTATACGCCTACCCCCACCACGCAAACCGGCAGATTAGTATACCGTTGTTATCAGAGGCACTTGGGGCATACGTGGTATGAATATCTGACGCGCTCGAGAATACCCAAGTAACTGTTTTTTTTTACATTTTTGAAACACCGTACACGCCATACCCACCGCTAAAATGGTTTTTACCATACGAGCTTTTCTTTTCGAAATTACTTCATCTTTCGATTTTGATAGGTCTCGACGGCGCTCGAGAATGTCGCCATTTAGCGACCTCACCTCCCTAACTAATATTTTATGTATGATTTAATAAACGAAAATATTTAACGAAACTTAAGAAAATAAGTAATCTAAGATTTTGAATCATTCAAAGATCATTTTAGAGCACGTGTAACCTCGGTTCCAACGTAAGAATACAGTATCGTTACTCGATGTGTACGCGCCGAACGTACTCATCACAACTTATTTACCACGCGCACGCTTTTTGTTAGGAATCTCAGTCTCTATCGCCACTATCAGTAAGGGGTTCTTTTTTCAAACCAAATCGTTTCTTAGTCGATAAAAAAACGTAAATCCAACCGAAACAAATTTGCGTGAAAGTTTTCATATTTTTTTTTTTAAGTACATGGAAAGAATTTTGTATTAATTTTTACTGTGAAATCACGGTAAAAATTAGATTAAAAATTTTAACGTGGGGACAAGTGTACCAAAAAGTATAAACTGCTATTGATTTTGTATATTTTGCTTTCGAGCATGTAAAAATTCAAGCGTATAGCCTAATTTTTACAACTCTCTCAGTAAAAATTTTGATACATTATCACGTAGAATTTTTACGTTGCGTTGTAAGAAATTTCCGATATGTTACGGTAAAATTTCCAATAACCTACCATAGAATTTACAAGTCTCCACAGTAAAAATTACCTGCACAAACTTGAAATTTCTAAAGTCCCTAGTGAAAAATTAATTCCTTATGGTTGAATAAATACTGTGTGTACAGTATTTTTTCGTACTGGTACTGGTGGGGGCACCTCCTGCCTTGCCCGATCGGGCTTAAGGCTTCCTTCATACACTGGGTGCATAGTTTTTCTGTTTATTTACGGAACTAATTAGTTTCTGTTAATTTCGCAACCTCTTCGATACCGGCCCAGTGGTATTTGGGAGAACCTACAATAATTTTAGGTGGGGAAATTTGGAAAAATCCATCGGTGCCGGCTACGGGATTCGAACACTGGCCGTCTGGGTGGCATGTGATGTTATCACCCCACCCGTAACGAGGTCGCTGATAACTGCCCCACACGCACGCCAGATAGCGCGTGCGTCAATCGAAATTGGGAGGTATTATTTGAATGTACTCCGTTTGCTTAAGATAGGATAGAACATATAGGAATATAGGATAAGATCGAATTCGAAGCTTATGCATTAATTATAAGATTATTATAGGGTTGGTCACTCGACAACGAGTTCAGGAGCGGGCATGTACAAGGGCTGCAAGCCATGTGGCATGCAGCCGGCAAGACCCGTCGAAGCGAAAACCGTCCTTCCCTGGGTTTTCGGTTAATTTCATTTTCTACAATTTTTTGCACGTAACCTTTTTTTCCTTCAGTAACGAAGTAGAGGATGAAAGAAACAAGCCTCTTTGTCCCCAAAGACGTGGGAAAGGCTTTTCCTCGAGTTACGAGTACGTGCTCACTAAAGGTCGTAAAAATAGTATATAGATAATCCTCAAGTGCTTCCAAGCCGGGAATACTTGGCCGCACATGTTGTTTTTTCTTGAATCTTAGTATTGTCTTCACTTGCAACGCGCATCGCACGCGAGGGAAGAGGGGGAGCTCAAGGGACGTGGAGACAAATCTCAGGAAAACTGCGCATTTTTGACGTAACGGGATTTTTGCCATAGGTCGATGGGAGGGTAGCGTGTCTTCAAAATCCCCTCTGTTTTGGTACGAGGGCCTTCAGCCTTCGGAGGATGCCGCGACGATGGGTCTCGCCGAAAAAGTCAGTCGATTTGCGACACTGAACGAATAGAGTCTCTCACTCACACGATTACTGTTCAAAAACCCAATCATATTCATTTTATCATATTTCAATAGAGCACAAATTAATTTTATACATTCAACATTTCTTTAATACCTAAATATAATTTCAATTCAATAAACTTTGCTTTAATGTCGATTGAGAAATTCATTTGAAATACCCGCGCGTTCCGAGATCCCCTTTCCGAAAGGAAAGGCTCCCTTCTCTATCAAAAGTTTTACTTAATTCCCCACGGACTACAAATTCAACGTGACGGGATGTCACAGGCAGTCCAGAGGGGGTCGATTGTGTAACTCGAGTGAGATGGGTCACTTCTCGTACTTTCATCTCACGTGAGTTAACTCCCTCGATTGTGTAACTCCGAAGTGAAAATACGACATCACTAGACATAAAAGTGAGGGAAAAAGTTTTGGCAGTAAGTGTACTGAGTGATACATATATACATATACCGTTCATTTGCTCAAACGGCTGTATTGTTAACGAGTAACGTGTGTAGTGTACGAACAATAATGAACGTGTCTGAAAAACAAAAAGAATTATTATTAGATTTTATGAAAAAGCACCCTGATATGGGTCGCGGCCGACTACGATGGAATTCTGAAAACAAGCGAAAACTGGTAATGGCAAACATAACCTAAATTTGGTACTAAACTTTTCTTATAAGTAATTTGTTAACTTATTAACATAACCGTTTATTATTATTTACAATAGGAGAAATTGTGGGATGAACTCACGCTAATATTGAATTCTAGCGGTTGTGGGCCACAGAAAAAAAGCAAAGATTCGATCAAAGTAAGTGCTACCTTTTAAGCCTATGGCCCCTATGACAATGCGAGAAAATGAGAAATAAAAATAAGAAACATGAAATAGGAAATCGAGTCAATATGCAATAGGAAGCTCCGTATTTCCTATTTCATGATTTTGTTTTACTCCATGTGAAAGATAGTACTGCGGCTCTGAATTCTAATTTCTGTTTCTTTGTATTGTATCAAGGGCTTCAATTTTAAATTGCTCGTTTTTATTTATTTGTTGGACATATAATTAAATTTGTAGACATGGCGTGATTGGAAATCGAACGTCCTGAAAAAAGTAGCTGCCTACAAAGGGTACACGAGCGGCACTGGAGGAGGACCCCCAAAAATTCTCAAAACTACGCGGTTAGAGGATGATTTGCTGGAATTTCTTACTCCGGATGCAACTGGGCTGTCAGGGATTCCTCAAGGAGGGTTTGGTGATGAATTCGTCACAGCAGCCCCCTCATCGTCAATGGTAGAAATGCATAAACTTGAATTTGTAGTAATTTACTGTTATTGTGCTATTTCCTTGTTGAACTGAATTTTTTCTACTATAGTTGGAAAGTGTCGACGATGACCGCGCGATGGAAATTTTCGAATGCGATAAAAGTAGTGAGGAGCCAATCAACTCAGACTTATTTTGCTCACACATACCAATCGATGTGAGTAAAAAATGTTTCTTTCCAACATATTTATTAATATCAAAGCAAATGGTAAAAATACGTTTCTATTCAATTTTTGCGATTATCTTCAAACGTTCCCTCATGTTGATTTTTTAAAATATTTAATATTATTTCTTTTCTTTCTGGAACATTAGACTTTACAGCCTTCGATGAGTGAACGAAAAATATTTCCACAACCTCATTCATCAGCCACAACGAAACCAGATGTAAATAATTTAATTAATGCCCGTAAATCTTTTTGATCTTATTGCAAGAAATGCAAGAAATCAAATAATCATTCTTCATCACAGGTACACAGCGTAGCATCTTTCGAAGGGACCACTTTTTCAAAAAAAAAAACGAACGGAAGAACCAGTAAGTCTCCTCAATTAATCTTATTAACCCCTTGACTGGCACGGCGAAACTCACTTTGCGTGCCATTTTTGGCAGAGGCAAAATATTAATCAATCTTTATGAAACTGTATATACAAATGTTTTTGGGGTCGCTGAATTGGAATTTGATATCAGAATCCTAAAATTAAAAATGGCCGATCAAATATGGCAGCCAAAAAATCAAATTTCTTTAAATTGGTCAAAAAAGCATAAAAGTTCTTTAATTTGCGTGGTATGCGTAAAATGTAACAGTACCTCATTATGCATTGACTGTTTCAAAGATTACCATACATCGGATAATAAGTGACACAAACCGTAATAATATTATTCTTTGAAAATAAAAATAAAACATACAAAATAACAATAAAAAACAAAAAAAGTATAAAATATTTAGAAAAACAACAAAAAAGTATAAAATATAAAAAAACAACAAAAAATTATAAAATATTTTAAAAAAACAAAAAAAGTATAAAATATCAAAAAAAATAACCAAAAAGTATAAAATATTTAAAAAAAAACAAAAAAGTATAAATAATAAAAAAATACAAGAAAAAATTATAAAATATAAAAAAAATCAGACAAGTTTAAAATGTATAAAAAAACAAAAAAAAATAATATAAAACATAAAAAAATATATAAAAATCGGAATGTCAAATCCTACCGTTTCAGCCTCCTAGTGGCACATTCCGGGGACGTGATTTACAATCACCAGTTAATGTCGGGGGTATAACTTGAGTTTTGAAAATTTTTCGAATAATACACTGTAATTTTTACAGTTGTTGAAAATAAAAAAATGTACTCTCCAATCTGTTAGAATACTGAAAATTGCGGAGCTTAAAGAAAAGATGTGTTTTTGATCGCCATATTGGATCAGCAATTTTGAATTTTGAAAATTTGAACTCAAATTTGAAATCAGCGACCCAAAAAACCCCTGAGTTATAAATTTAAAGACGATTGGTCAAGTCAAGTCGTTTCAAAGATATTGATGAAATATTGAGAGGACGTCTATATACGTCGTTGCCAGTCAGGGGTCTCCCCCGTGTCTCTTCCGTGTACATATCAGTATTAGTCATATGAATTTGGTTTTTACAGGAAATTACCGCTTCTGAACATCGTCCCTATGGTCGAAAAAATACACCGAAGTCGGTAATCCGTTTTTTAGAAGACAAAACAACGTCTTCAGATAAATATAAGAAAAGAGTGTTAGAAATCAAAGAAGAAAAATTGCAGTTACATAAAGTCGAACTTGCTGAAAAACGACAGCATCGCCAAGAGGTTTTGGATCGCCTTGATAATATAAAAACAGCCATCAAAGAAATGACTGATATGATAAAAGAAAATTTGGAAGGACAATATTTATCGTGAGGGTTGCTGCTTAGTTTAAGCGTTTTATTTTCAAAGATTCGTTTCGTTAAGTGCCATCAACACGTCCACTCGCTAAAATATATTGTATTTTATATATTATATATCCAAATAAATAAAAATATATCAAATCTGGATACTTGCTTCGAATCAATATATAAAGACCAAAAGGTACTTGAAAATACCATCTCGTAGACGTTGTGGATTTTATATTTATGTACAATTCAAAAAGAACATGAGTTGGCGCAAAAAAAGATATCACTCCGTGAATACCACTCAATCAGACGGTTTCGCACTTCTTCTCCGCTGTGGGCTGGATTTCCATCGTAAGGCTGGACTGGTTCATGATCTATGTCATCATAATACATTTCATCCACATGTATCCCCCACCTTAACGCGATATTGTGAAGGACACAACAGGCGTTGATTATGAGAGCTTTGCAAAAAGAAACGAAAAAAAGTAACACAATTCTACATATAATTCAGAGCTGACTAGATTAAAGAATATAACATTTTTACATTTCAATTAAGTAAATTAATTACCGGCAAATTCTGGCTGATAGTGCAACGCACGTTCTTTTCTCAGACAACGCCAGCGACCCTTTAAAACTCCAAAGCATCGCTCTATAGCCACACGGGCACGTACATGGTGTTCTGTGTATCTTGCGCCAGGAGTTCCTTCCTCCTGATTCAATTTCGGCGTGAGTAAAAACGGATGCAAAGGGTATGCAGAATCACCTAAAAAAATGGAAGATTCCTTATTGCACGTTACGCAAATTTTACTAATACAATGAACGTTATTAGCTTTGAATCATTCTAATGCTATAAATGCCAAAATCTCAATAGTTCATAAATGGACCGATAAAAGTCAGAAGTGAATAAACACAAACTTGTCTAACGATACGTTATTTTGACTTATATCAGTATTATATATCCCTATGAAGAATAAATATTCGTACCTAACAGCCAGGAATTCATTTCACCCTGTCTATGCTTTTCTATCAAATGAGTGAATACCCTCGATGATCGAAAAACGCGAGAATCATGTGTCCTTCCACCATGTGCACTGTTTACAAATAGGATTTCGCCTTTGTAGTCACAGACCTAAAATTATATTTAATATTAATTTTAAATACAATCCGATATATCAAAATGTTACGGGAAACCAAAGAAAATCGAAACTTACGGCTAAAATATTCAATGAATGGTATAGTTTTCGATTAATAAACAAATGTTCTCTTTCTGCTTCTGGTGGAAAAATAGCTACGTGAGACCCATCGATAGCACCAATAACTCCGGGGAATCCACTCTTCACAAAAAATCTGAAAGCAAATAGATCGATATTAAATTGGATGTTGTAGGTATAGTAATGTAAAATGTTATAAATCTGCAGCACGCATATATCTGAATATATATGCAAATATCACGAAATATTGAAAAATTACTCTTGTTTGATGCTCTGAATTCTTTCCGCAGTCACAGGGAAGCGAATCCAATTTCTCATGATTCTGTTTAAGGCATAGACAGTTGCATGGAGAGCTGTGCTAATTGATGTTTGTGACATGCATGTCAAAAAATCTTGGGCAACTCTTCTTTGGTATGACCCTGATGCAAAAAAATTTAAAGATGCAAGTATCTGAAATGAAATAATAGTTATCTCATGGGAAAAACGTTTGGCAGGGAAATATTAGGTAGAGAAAATCGAATTTGCTATATATAGCATAAGACTGCTACATAGAAAGGGTGAAGAAAAAAATTCGATGTGTTTATTCTTCCGCTAACTAGAATAATAAGCCAAAAATTATTCAACCGGTTACCAAACGAATAATTTTTGGCTTATTCTTCCAATTATTGGAAGAATAATTTTTACTTTATTCATCCAGGTATCAGAATAAGCTGAGAATTATTCATCTGGTACGTTTGCTATGTATCGCTGTAATTACAGTAATCAGAAATAGTGACAAAATCATTACGAGCCAATTATATGTCAGTGCTATTCAGAAAGGTACGGGCTTAAACTGATTCTTTTGGTTACTGGAAGAATATACACGTCGAAAAACGTGATACACGTGTATCATGTTTTGCATGATTTCTGGCATAAGGGATAGTTTACGCCAAAAAAATAGTGAAATAATACATACCTGCAATTCAGTGGGTACAGCGGTACTTCTTCGTCTAGCAGGCATCAATGGCTTCAATTGTTCGATAAGCTCTCGACAAGCTTCTCTTGATATTCTACAAAATATAAATCAATGAAACACGTTTATAAGAGAGACACTCATTCTCGTTTAAAATTAAATTGTTGAAAATATTACCGATAGACAGTGCGAAATTGATTTTCAGGAACTGCAAATGGATCACTTTCATCTCTGAGTCGTTTCCTCGCTATCCTTATCACGTGCACATCATCTTCATCATTATTGTCAGGAAATAACAAGGCAATCGCGATATCTGCCATGGCACTATTCAATTTTCGAGGTTATATTATATGTACATTATATTATATATATACGATCATTGCATACAACGAAGCGCGCGTCACCGAACGTCTTTCTTAGCTCTCTATCTCCCTCGCACTTTAGAATTCGTCAAGGAATTTCTTGTCGAACAAACTCACGTGAGAGGTCTCACATTTTCACTCTAGTAAAACTTACAAAATCGCGCGAGTCGCTCACTTTTCACATTTTCACTACATTTGAGTGTAACGGCCCCATCCTATAGCCTAAAAAACTCTTTTCCTTTCCCACGCCAGCTCATCAACTTCACTCTCACTACTAGTCCACTCGCACGCTTAAACCTTACATATCAGCTAAACCTAATACTCCTTTCCGGTCAATCTCACAACCGTCAGCACCTTAGCTCCAGTTTGCCCTTGGTCCCACGGGCCTTGTTCCTGTCTCGACGACATCCCCTCCACTCTCATTAAGTCCTCTCCTTCCTTCACCTCATTAGCATTGCAGTTCATCATTAACCTTCTATCAGTTCGGACGTGCACTCCCGAATTATACCAACATGCCAATAAACTACCAATCTAAAATATCCCAAGTCTAACTTCATTCTCACTTCATTTAACCCGTTCGCCCATCACAAATTGGTGTCAGAAGTCCGACCCATCAACGCGCACAACCCAAAAAAATTTTTTTTTTATTATTATCACCGAAAATCCAACGAAAATAATCGGAAGTGAACATACGGAACGTGGAAGTGAAAAAAAGAAAAGAAAATATTACCCGGAAACATCGAACGACAACTGAGGCATTCGACACGGTACATCCAACGATATTCGAAAAAAAATACAAAGGAAATAACTGAAAGGAAGGAAGGAAGGAAGAAAAAAAATATCAACCACGTAAAACCTCTAAAATCTAATGAAAATCGCAATTCTTCTAATAGCAGCAATGTAAGTAACGTTAAATATTTCAAAATCCATTATAATATAAAATTCCCACGAATACGTGAAAAAAATTTTTTTTTGTGCCTAAGCGAGCCCTTGTGACGCATGAGCGTATACCGCTGGCCTTTGTCACACCGATACGGCTCAATACACGCATATTCTCGAGCGACACAGTCACTCCATTCATTCTTTTCTTTATCGCGCTCTCGCTCTAACACCAACGCTTGACCATTCTCGCCCTCACTGGGCAACAAAGACCCTCCGCTCAACTCCAATAGATACTATTAACCATTGTACTCGTTCGAGAAATCCAGTTATTAACCGCTTTCCCAATTCATAATTTTATTTGGAACCCTTAATTAAAGAAAAGACAGCGACGTCGAATCATTCAATACATTAAAAAAAAAAAAAAAAAAAAAAAATTTCAGCCTATTTCAACGTACAAAGTATTTTATTTTAATTCAAAATTTTGTTCCCTTCGTTTGCCACCCGAATTAAGGTAATACAAATAAGTAATTTAATTCAAACGAATTCAATAAAACCCACATTTGACAACTAATAGAAAAGGAAATTTTTTTTTTATTTTGTACAAAGGAAAACCTTTTTTTTTACACAATTGATCCAACTCGCCCGCCACGACGTAAGAGCTTACGTCAAAATTTGACAAATACATTTTTTAATCTTAATACCGATAATAAAGAATCAGACGCGATGGCAAACAGCGGCGTCACCTTTCGCGATGTATACAACCCAATCCCCACATTCGATGGCAAAAACATACCTGTCGACCACTTTATCAAAGCATGCAAAAGAGCAATCAAAATATTACCCGAAAATGAACACGCGAAATTACTTATCATGTTACAATACAAATTAAACGGAACCGCCCTTGATTTCGCAGAAACAAAAACACATGAAACAATTATAGAATTTCTTAACGATCTTAGAGACAATTTTAGTGCCCCAATCGAATTACTTGATCTCGAATTAGAATTAAAAACAATTTCACAAAATTATAATGAGCTAGTACCAGAATACGCGACACGAACACGAGTAATTTTAAAACGAATAACAGAAAGATTAGAGGAATGTTACACCCAGGAAAGCGAAAAAGAATACCTCAAGAATAGAATAGCAGAACTAAGAAAATCGGTAACACGAGCCTTCGTTAGAGGCCTTTTCGACAAAATAGGTAGTTTTTTGATTAATCAAAACATTCAGTCCCTTGAACAAGCCATAAAAGAAGCAAGTAATATCGAACAAGAACTTTTGAAACGGAGAACAGTAAATCTTAATCGAATAACTCACAAAAATACCCACATAGAACAATCCGAGCCAGCGAAAGCACATTTCGTCGAAACACGACAGGAAATAACACAAACATATTGCGAATATCACCAAACGAACAGTCATTCCACTGCAGAATGCTTCACCATAAAGGAATTAAGAGAAAACCGGAGCAGAAGATTTAGAGATTCGTTCTACCAGAACACACTAAATTTTCAAAACGAGTACCGCAGCGATTCGCGCGACCACCAACAAAATTTTCGAAATAGACACCACAACGATTCAAACGACAGAGAAAGGGATTTTCAAAACAGATATCGCGACGATTCAAATGACAGGCGACGAAATTTTCAAAATAGGTACCGTGACAATTCATGCAACAGACAATATTCCAATCACGGATATCGCAGCGATTCGCGCGACCGACAATATTCCGATCATAGATATCGCAGCGATTCGCGCGATAGACAGCAAAATTATTACAGAGACAATTCACGAGATAGGTATCGCGACCACGACCGCGGAAGATACAAAAATAATCATCACAATTACGACTCATATAATTATTACATTAACTCGGGAAACAGATCTCGAGATAATTCTTGCGACAGATACTCTAACGATAAGTCACAAAAACGACGTAGCGAAAGTATGGAAAGACTTAAGGACCAAATTCGCGAACTCACAAAAGCCGTAGCGGAAATACAGCAAGCAAAAAACTCGAGTCCAATTTCGCGGGACAGCACGACGCGAAGCGAATCGCAAGAGCGCTCAACACCAGATCAATAAACGAGAAAAATCTCGAAATACAAAATACGCTATCACGAAATCCAGTCAAAATTCTCCATATCAGACCCCGAGAACAATCATCGGAGGAATCAGAAACCAAAACAAAAAAACCCAAAATATCGAAAGTATCACAGAAACGTAATCGATCATCATCATCGGACCAGTCCTCTGGCAACCCAGCACCCAAAGAGATAATATTACTACCAAGACAAATTAAAGAATCAGAAGACATCGACACAGACTCTGACCAAGAAATAACATCAGACGATCAGGAACAAAACAAAGGGAGTGCACGACCCAAAGTAAATCCAAAAATCGACGACAACTACGACTCGTCAATGTCTGACGAAGAAGAACAAATTGAACTCACAAAAACTGAACAGGAACCGACACGGCAAATTTCAAAGGACAACCCACAGGAAAACGGATTGGAAAACGATACAGTAACCAAAGAAACGGCAAACGACCCAAGCAAACTAACTAGGAAACGAGAGGATACAATGAAATTATGCGAAAATTCAGACAAGGAAGAAATGGAAAGCTCAACGCAGCAACAAGAAAATATAAAAAACTCAACGCAGCAAAAAGAAGAAAATATAAAAAACTCAACGAAGCAACAAAAAGAAGAAATAAAACGCTCAACGCAGCAAAAAGTAAAAGATGCGAGCCCCGAGCCGCCACCCCGGATCTTTATCGACGCTAGTGACCGCTTTGGAGGACCCAGAGCCACATGCGACGATAACATTGCTACTCACAATACTCACGGAGGACCCGGAGTCGTGAGAAACAATGACACATATAACGAAATGGCAAACGAAATGGAAAATGAACCGGCAACGAAAGAGGAAAAGTCTGCGGAACTGGAGGTTGGCCCAAACTTTAGGTCACCAACATCAGACAAAAGCGACGGAAAACGCGCAAAACAACCGGACGCGCAACCCAACTTCAGGTCACCACCATCATCTCGGGACCTGCAAGAAGAAGAGGAACGGACATTACCAACTCATGTGGAAAAACAACTCCAATCGGAACCCACAACATCGTACTCCACACGTCCAACTTCTTCATGGGAATTTAAACCAAGTACGTCGAAACAGGCCAGTTATGAGGACATCGAACCAACCTTCCGATCTCCATCAGAAATACAAGCGGTCCCAGCACCATCACCGATCACTAAACGCGGACCAGGCAGATCACGAAAGAGACCTCCATCTCAACTATCGACGGCGGTTATAAAACGCAAACCTGGCAGACCTCGAAAAAAAAAAAAAATCATTTTCCTCATTACCACCACCAGTTTCCAAACGTGGACCGAGAAGACCACGAAAAAAATTCACCATTCGAACAAAAAAACACAGGAAAGTCCCATACATCTGGACATGCCATTTTCAACCGACAGCGATCCCGAGAGCTCGACATCGACATAGCGTTCGTACCATCACAATATTACAGAAATCGACTAACGTTAATCGACTCATAACGAACAACCAGGCATAGAGCAAGAGGTGGAAAAAAAATAACAGCAGAACCCGACTTCGCGACAAATCAAACAGATGTTACCGACTACGACGGACCTCTTTATCAAGACCAAGACCAAACAGCATACGTTGAAACGCAAATGGAAGAATTGCCTGCCATACCAACAAGAGAGTCAAGTCGGTCAAGTGATATAAAGAAATCCCCCCACCAAGAGGAACAAAACCGAACGGAAATTAGAACCAAAATAAATATGCCGACAACCAATGAAAAGAATCTAATAACACACATAACGACAAACTGCACAGGTACCATGAAGAACAACACATACAAAACAAAATGCAACCAACAACGTCGGTACACAAGTCGTACAAAGCGAAGAACATCAACGGCAACGAAACTTCAAGATATTTTCGCAAAGAAACACTAACAAAAAAAGACACATATTACTCTATTTCATCGGAAACATTAATAAATAAGGATTAGAGAAATGACATCGATGACACAACTAGAATAAGTACACAAATAGGAACACTCGCAAACAAACTCACTAGAATTAACGGAAATAGTCTATAACTACACACATTTTAAAAGCAGGTTTTGACACAACACACAAACAAGCTAAATCTTTAGCAAAAACAATAAACAAGGAAATGTGAAACATCAACCTCGCTCTGCTCGAACTTCGAGACGACGCAGAAGTTACACGACACAAACAAAGAACCATACCCTTTATGACAGAAATTGAAGAAGCCCTTATGGAATTAGAAATCGACACAGAAACACTAAACAATGCAATCCTTTTTGTAAACTCCAGACAAATACACCCACAATTGTTACCGCCAGCGAAAACAATCTTACGCAGCGCAGAAGCTATCACGAAATCATCATCAAGCACAGAATTTTCAACACCATTAGATGCAAAACACATATTTGATATAGCGACTTTGACGAAATTAACAGATTTCACAAAAAAAAAAAAAAAATAATAATTTACGTTATAAGAATTCTACTGTTAGATTTAGCACACTATTAATTATACTAGCATTTATTATGTTATAAATTTATATCGTAAAAATCCAACGTTAGATTCAACACACTATTAATTATACCAGCCTTGCGATTTGCGTTAATTAAACAATCAATACCATACAAGGTATTACTGAAAACTTTGAAGATTTTTTTAAAATGGCACCTATACGTACCACCTAAGATCAAAAGCCTATTCATCATCTGCGATAACCACGAAGCACAAATCGAAACAATAGAAAATTCAGGCATTTTACAGTTAAAACCGACATGTCAATCTAAAACGAAAACAGTAATAACTAGTATACATATAATTTTTATTAAAAAAAAAAAGCACTATTATTTTAATTGATACGCATACACATTTTTTTATAAAAGATAGCTACAGATATTTCATGAAATCAAAATAACAAATAAATCATAAACATTAACCATGTAAACAAGGTGTATCGCTCAGTCGTCACAAGGACCAACAGAATCAAACCACCCAAATACAGCCTAACACACCTTTCCTCCTACTAACCTTAAAGCTAATCAGAATTTAGACTGTTTCAGGATAATCATCAATCAAATAAACGAAAAGCAACGACAATCGAAAAATTGGATATATCATAACCAACTAAACAGAAAATTTTTAACCCTGAAGGAAACAAAAGCACAAAGAAATCATGAATTATCTTATAGTCAAATATTTTTGCGCAATACATATGATTACTCTTACGGATACCTTACAGACCATACCCTTCCAATATAATAAACCACTCACCACTAACACGAAAGTTAATGAACTCAGTCAGTTTCAGATCTCAGCACTTAGGAAAAATTCAAGAGAATTCATAGTCGAAACAGACAAGCATACCCATAGATTCGGTACAAGCCAATGGACAAGGAAGCAAAAATCCACACGACATAATGGTCAAACCAACAGACTGAAGCCTCCTGACAGAAGAAATACAAAATACATACACACAAACAAAACCATTTATGAAAATATAACACACACGTTCTTTCTCATTTCATTATATAGAAACAATTTTTCATTACATAAAATCAGAACACTAAAATATTATTGTAAACGAATTATTGTATATCACGATGCGGAGCATCGTTTTGTAAGAGGGGGAGTGTAACAGCCCCATCCTATAGCCTAAAAAACTCTTTTCCTTTCCCACGCCAGCTCATCAACTTTACTCTCGCTACTAGTCCACTCGCACGCTTAAACCTTACATATCAGCTAAACCTAATACTCCTTTCCGGTCAATCTCACAACCGTCAGCACCTTAGCTCCAGTTTGCCCTTGGTCCCACGGGCCTTGTTCCTGTCTCGACGACATCCCCTCCACTCTCATTAAGTCCTCTCCTTCCTTCACCTCATTAGCATTGCAGTTCATCATTAACCTTCTATCAGTTCGGACGTGCACTCCCGAATTATACCAACATGCCAATAAACTACCAATCTAAAATATCCCAAGTCTAACTTCATTCTCACTTCATTTAACCCGTTCGCCCATCACATGAGTTACACAATCGACCCCCAGAGTCGCACCAACTGAGCCACTGCTCGCTCTTTGGTATTTTCACGTAAAAAATTGGTAAACAGCAATAATAATAACAATCAATTATTGTGAATTTGAATGAATAAACAAGTTATGAATAATTTGTTAATAATTTTTTAATAACAAATCATAAATAAATTGGTCTTTAAAAATACAAAATTTGAAAATAATTCTACAATCATACAATTAGAATCTTTTGCACCAAAAACGATTCTTTTTTATGAAATGCGAAATTCACCATTTTTTAAAGTATATAGTTTGAAGCCTTCTTTTTAAATAATGATTATGAAAATTGTATGTGTTTATGTTATTTTATTCGTTATACTTTGTTAGTATCACTTTTCCGTACACATGCAACGACACGACTGCTTTGTTTCGAAGCATGTATCACGCGACATTTATCTCGCCCATGCTTTTGTCTGTTACGCGCACGCGCTGTGATGCCGTTGCCAAGCAACGCGGATCGGCGTCGCTTACGATTGTCACACACAAACACACACCCAAATATCCATATACACATTCACTCGCGACTAACGCCCGTGCTAAGGCATACGTGAACTCCTTCACAGCTCACGTTCACGAACACTCACAGATTGCGTTCATGTATACGCACGCTCACACAGAGCGCGCGTGTTTACGTTCCGCGACTTAGCCCTGACGATTTTTACTGTATTGAAACGTTTCGAGATTTTATGTGTTAAATATCGAAAGTTTTAAATATTTTATTTCGATCTGAGAGCTGGATTCGTGTTCTGGACTCGAGTAGTCAAAAAGAGATAGCCGAAAGGTTAATCCTTTAAATGTAACTTGAGAAATTAATGCAATTGATGTGTTACTTTTTGTTGTTTATGTTGTTTGCCTCAGAATATGTTCACTCTTAGGGTATGGTGGCCGGAACTATTTCATCATAGGCATTGTGACTCTATTGTTGAACGTTTTGCTGTTCAATTAATTAACAAAAAGAGTGATATGGACTTTGCCGGTCCAGACGGCTGATTAATAAAAAAGAGGTTAATTTAGGAGGACACGTTTATTGAGATCGAAGATTACTGGTCCTTTGGTAATCTCGAGATTTAAGTGTGAAATTTTGTTTTTGTTTTCTTTACTGAAGCTAAGTTAAAAAAATTGGTTTTATTCAAGGTTTTGGTGTTTAGTTGCTAATGCCGAGATCTAGGCTTTTCTATAATAAAAACCTATACTCTAGGCGACTTATCCTATGTTATGTCGTACTCTCTCTAGCTCGCGTTGGACGCTATGCCAAGACGAATTCGAGATCGTGCGACGGTAGTGAGCCGGGTCTGCTCAGGAGCACGAAACAAACAGAGCGGATCTTCCTGTAAAAAGTATGGTTTGATGGCTTGAGTGGTACCTAGTGGATATCTGTGGTTAATTACTCGACGTGGGTCGAGTCGTTAGCACAGTTGTTAGCTGGGGAACTTTACTATGCGCTCGATGCAATACGAGGACTATAGTGAAGTATACTAACTAGGATGGAAACTTTGGCTATGCGCTCGACGCAATGCGAGGACTCTAGCTAAGTATGCTACTAGGTAGGAACTTACTCAGACAATCGTGCAATACGATCACTTCGCAAGCGAAGGGTTTAGAGGAAGGTCCTAATGCTAGCGTCAGACGCGATGCTGAGACTAGCGCTTAGAAGGTAGAGGTGTTCTGGAGTGAACGGTAGGAAAAGGAATAGTGAAATGGTAATCGTCCGTCGTTTGCTCGGCCTTTTATACCCGTCACGGCTGTGGTGTCTCGCGGTGGGGCCGTGAGTCATCAGCGAATCTTGTTTGCTCATGCGCAGGATTATTATTGTTATTTGTCTACTACTGTCGGTGTCTTTGTCAGGTACTATGCATCACGTTCTGATCTCTATCGATCGTGATCTAGCGAGTGTTGGTAAGTTAGAGTACGCGGGAGTTACCTTCAGTAGATGCGTCGCTGTGTGGGTAATGCGCTCAGTTTATTACGAGAAAAAAGGAGGGGGGGGGGGGCTTCGTTCCGTTACAGTATAGAACAGTAAAAATTTCGGTAAACATATGAAAAATTTGTACACGCTATTTAAATTCTCACGAAATACACGAAAATTTTACAATACGCACTGTAAAATTTCTTTTATATCAAGTACTTTTTCAACTTATTGTAGTAATATTTATATTTAGGTAAAATGGGGAGCGCAGTGGCTCAGTGGGTGAGGCTCGGGGTTCGCACGCAGCGGACCCGGGTTCGAACCCCACGGCCGACACCAATGGAAAATTTATTCTATGTGTTTAATCTGCAATCCCGGTGGTTCGGATCCCACCAAAACAAATGCCCAAAAACACCTTTCTGTGATGGGTGGGTGGTCGGGGTACGGCTCTGGAGGACTCCCGTAGTGGTTCTTATCGCTCGGAAGGTGGCTGCTTAGCCGTGAACTGACTTACATCATCACTGAATCACGGCAAAGGAGGGACCTTCTTAGGGCGCCTCGGGAGACCACGCTTGAGTTTACTCGCGTGGCCACCAGGGGAGAACTAAGGAGGGTCCGCCCTGTATAAACGGAAGGTTTTCTGCAATTTCCCTCCGTTCTAGGCGAATGCGATACAGGGTCGATGCAGGGTGAGAAGGAAGCGATGCGACTGCAACCGGACGATCGCGAAGAGGGAGGGGAGGAGGAATAATGGGAAAACAGGTTGGAGGCTTGAAGGGGAAGGACCCCAAAACGACGGAACAATATTAAAAAAAAAATAATAATAAAATTTAAAAAAATAAAAAATATTTAGGTAAAATTTACTGATTGTTTCAGTAAAAATTCTTGAAAACCCTTCAAATTTACGTCACCCGACGGTAAATTCTGATTTATTTCCATGAAAACTTACCTTTTATTTCCTAAAAATTTGGAAAATTATGGGTTTGTGCGCCCGTTACTGAGATTTCACAGTAAAATTTAATAAAAAATTCTTTCCATGTATAATCTTATATTGTTTGGCAACAAATTCCACCGTCATAGCCGTTACTTTTCCGAAAATTCAAATACTTTTTTTACCACGTCTATATATTGTGTACACTTTGCTCTATATATTTCCGTTCGTATTTTCCAAGATCCATTAAACCTAAAACGTATTGGTGACAATTGTTAAAAAATGTAACTGTATTCAAATTCAAAGTATATTTTTTTTAACAACAAAATTGGCGATGAGAAAGACTATTCAAATGTAATGTTTAGCTCTGGTTCCATTTTGCGACTCGTTATCTCAATGTTCGACATTTTTATGTTCGACATTTTGCCCCTTCAAAATTTCAATTCTCGCCAAATGCCTTTTTGGCATGTTGGGTATTCGAAATATTAGCTGTTCACAATTATTTAGCTCGAAAATATCAACTTTTTTATTATTCAAATCTATATTATATTCTTTCCGAATATAGATCCTCTAAACAAATAATTTCGGATGAAGGTCCACTCGAATAAAGATGCTTCGACATAAAGAAAGTTCGACGGCATCGTGTGTTGAAAAAGAAAATTTCAAATAACGAATTTTTTTGTGTTTCATATTTCGGTTCTTTTTTGTCGAAATACCAGCCGTTCTACATTTATTCCATTCAAAATTCTGACCCCCACCCATTCGACAGAAGTTGCGACAACCTAGTCGGTTTTTCATCGAAATAAAGAAACAGCAAGACGATATAACCGATTTATTCAGTGTTTTTTACCCTAAAAATTACGACGCCACTATTAGTGCAGTTCAAGCACGTGCTGGTATGAACTCATCGGGAACAGAATTCAAGGTACCTTCGATTGCTTCGTCTCTCGGCACTTTAATAAAGCAAACTGGAAGGTTATGTATTGCGAAATGGATAAAAAGACAGAATGAAGAAAAGTTAATTTATACTGAAGATCTTTTAAAGTTATTGGCAGAAGATTATACGAGTATATCACGCTCAGCTCTCGACACCGAAGTTCGCAATAGAAGAAGAAAAAAACAGTCTTACCATCGCGAGATGATATCCAAAAATTAAATTTGCATCTGCGAAATGCAGTTTGAAAGAATTACGGATAATTGAAACAAAAGTTTCATCTGCAGCCATGGCTGGATTTAGGCGCTGCTGTCCTATCATCTATCGAGTTTTTCAATCGACGAAAACCAGGTGAAATGGAAGGGACGTTCATAAAAGATTTTTTAAACTTCAAAGAAATCGACAAACGTTCCATTGGCGAGGCATGTAAAAAATTTTCCGGCAATGAAAGACAAGTGGCTCTGAAGTACGTAAGATTTGTGAATCGAGAAAAACTTCAGCGTACGGTCGGCATTTTACTCGACAAAGAACTTTTGATGTTCGTCAAACTGCAGTTAACTCAGAGAAATTCTGCGGAGTGACGAAGGCAAACCCGTATGCGTTTCGCATTCCCGGAACGCTGAAAGGTGATTATCGATATCAACATGCATGCGCGTTAATGCGGAAATATGCAACAGAATGTGGCGCTGAAAAACCGGAAACTCTGAGATGGACTCTTCTAAGAAAACATGTCGCCACGATATGCGTCAACTTTAATTTGACGGACAATGAAGTTTCCGACTTGGGCAATTTTATGGGTCATGCCGAGTGAATCCATTGAGAGCACCATAGGCAACCAACCATTAATAGCGAGATCATTCATATGCCTAAATTGTTAGTGGCCGTTCAAGGAAAGTCGGATGGTGGAGAAACTTTGAATACCAGTGAAGATGAAACAACGGAAACGAATCGTTTACTGTTGTCCAAGATGCTTTCAACGAGTTGCCATCGACGTCTGCACATTTACAAGGAACCGAAATAAGGCTTGAACGATTGCGAAACTTTTCTTCCGAAAAATTGCTAGAATTTGGAAAAATCCCCAATGAAAAATCGAGTAAAGAAAAGATAGAGTAAGTAGCTTATTTAGTCAAACTTTGATAAATCAATACCTGAGACATATTTATTGATAAAAAAACCCAAATATTACTTAAGCGTAATTAAATTTATTTTTGTTTTAGCTTCGTCGTTCGGTAAATGTGGCCGGATTCGCTGGACTTTTGAAAAAAAGGAAGTCGGGCAAAAAGCGTTCGAAAATTTCATCGTGTCAGAAAAACTGCCTTCTTTAAAAAAAAATCCAAGCTGCTGTGATCAATAATAACCCCGGAGCTGTAAAATATAATCTCATATAATCTATAACTATTCGTAAAGTAACTATCAGTAACTATTATTAAGGTTTTCATTATTTTTTTGTAATCTGTCCTTCAACGGAAAAACACATGCTGTGAATGAAAACAAAAAATAAAATAACTATATATCATTTTCATTGAGTTCGTAATTTTTTTTTATCTGATCACCTGTGCACTTTTTTTTATTATAAAACCATCCGAATAATTTTATGACGAAATAATTGGAAACAATAAGTTTCGTAATATTCACCCAATCACGACTGTTCAATAATGATAAATAATTCAAAATAACTAGTTTTGAAATAATTGCTTACTCGCTTTTTTGGAGAACTATTTTTTCATCATTAAAAGGTGGCCGTGTCCAGTGGTATACGACATAAATTACTATTGTGGCTATAAACAGTCTCCACTTATTACGTCAGTCTAAAGAATGGTAGACTTTATTTTACGTTTCGATCCTGGTTAGGACCCTCATTAAACGTTGTGATGATTAACAATATTCTGAAAAATTTTAGAAAATATGGGTGATATGATCCGCAGATTACAAATTGGTACGTGTTCTATATTGTACTATGGATACACTTGTAAATTTAACAGAATATTGTGAACTAATGTAATTTCCGAAAAGGGTCCTTATCAGAAATGAATCATAAAATTAGGTCTATCATTATTTATATCAATGTAATAAATGCAGGCCGTTCATAGCTACAGTAGGAATCTATCAATTTATTGAATTATTTTTTGGCCCTCTAAGCTCCCGAAAAGGTTCATAATCATATAGATAAGCATCTAATATAAAAGCTCATTCTTATTGAGAAAAGTTCGGGCGAATCCGCCTCTATTGTGTGGTCGCAAGACGAGCGAAAGCGGCTGAAAAAAAAAACCAGCCAATGGGAGTCGAGGCGGACGAAAATTCTCGTGAGAGCAGCCGCTCTCTAGTCAGTCTCAGTTAGAGAACAGAGCGGAGAGGATGTGATCATCGAACCGAATACTTTTGTCATATATGAAGAGAATAAAATTTACGTTTTTCTTTAATAAATATTCATCACGTATTTTCTTATATCGTGTGTGTTTTTCTCTTTCACGACCTACCTCTATAATCATACTTTTCTATCTTTCAGGCAGCTAACCCGACTAATTGAAGATTATCTATTACGAAAGTAAAAATAATATTCAACAGGTTATGGGCCTAGTCACGCGGACTGAGGGTTGACCTTCTAGTGCGTGAAGATGAAAAGAATTATCGTGGTAACGTCGCAAGTGTTGTGCGAGAAGTACGAGTTATCGAGACGTGAGAAGCGTTGGGGCGCGAGAAACTCGTGGCACAAGGCACGTGGACAGACAAAAGGGGGCGGCCATTTTTGCATCGCGTTTGCTCGAGTGATTCGCGCGCGGGGTAAAAAGGATTAGGAATCCAGGATGGCAGAAATGATCACGGCAAAGAACTTCATGAAATTTGACGGATCGGACTACCAAGGATGGAAGTTCGAGATGCGAGCGTTATTTTCGGTGCATCGCATATGGGGCATCGTCGACGGGTCAAAGACAAAGCCAGTTGAAGACGAGGCGGCGATCGATACGTGGTCGGCCGACAACGCGCACGCCATGTTCCTCATGGTATCGACGATGGAACCCGATCAACGTCAACCGTTGCTGACGTGCGAGACAGCTCACGAGATGTGGGTAAAATTGTCGCGCGTGCACGAACAAAAATGAGCATCGAATAAATTATTATTGTCGACAAAGCTGTACGAATACACGATGGAACCAATCGATTCGGTAGTGCAGCACGTGGCGAAAATTCGCAATATGGCGGCGCAACTGAAAGACGTGGGGGAGGCAGTTTCCGACACGGCCATAATGGCAAAGGTACTCGGGAGTTTGCCCCCAAAATATTCGGGGTTTCAAACAGCCTGGGACAACGTTCCTCAGGAGATGCAAACGCTCGCGGATCTAGAGGAGAGGCTATTGCGAGAAGAAAATAGACTATCGGTGCTAGACGAAAATCCTGGTGCGTTCACGGCCGTGGCGCGAGTGTCACGCGAAAAGAAAAATGTCAAAGCGAGTGCGCAAGAAAACAAAAGCAAAAAGGACAAGGATAAAGTGAAGTGCTTTCGGTGCCAGGGCTTCGGACATTATGCTCGTGAGTGCAAAAGAAAGAAAGAAGACAAAAATCGCGGGGACAGTGACAATCGTTAGTGCGCGTTCGTGGTCGAAGGTCCGTACAGCAGAAAAATGCGAGTTTCGGTAACAACAGAACGGGCGAGATACCAACTGCAATCATACGAGATGTATTGAGCGCAGACCGGAGAGATTCCTGGTTGACCGACAGTGGCGCGTCGCGGCATGTTACCTTCCGTCGCGAGTGGTTGAGAAATTTCCGCGAGTTATCCAAAGAGGATGTGGTCACGCTCGGCGATGGTAAAGAGTGTCGCGTCATGGGCGAAGGAACAGTTGACATCTTGAAATACGTGTGTGGAAAATGGCGATCATCGTCAATCGAGCATGTGCTGTTCGTACCGGACTTGACGAAAAATTTGTTTTCGGTTGACGAGTGCGCGAGGAAAGGCATAGGCGTGTTCTTCTATAAAGACACAGTGAGTTTCGATGATCGGGGATTAGTCATTGGACACGGTGTCCAACAAAACAATCAAATATATCGAATGCTCTTCCGGACGTTGAGCAAAAGTGTCGAAAAGGAAGTAAACGCGGTGCGAGTCGATTCGCAAGTGTGGCACGAGCGTCTCGGACACGTTAATGCGCACGCGATGAAGAAGCTCGTGAAAGGCAATCTCGTAAAAGGTGTTCGAATCGCGGACGAGAAAGAAAATTTTTGTGAACCGTGCCAAGAGGGCAAATCTCATCGAAAGGCGTTCAAGAAAACTCGAGTGCGTGCTTTGACAGTTCCAGGTGAAGTAATTCACACAGATGTGTGTGGGCCGATGTCGGTCGAATCGGTCGGTGGTGCGTGATTTGTATTAACTTTCAAAGACGACGCCACGAGCTTTCGATACGCTTACTTCATGAAGCACAAGAGTGACGTGTTCGAAAAATTTCGGAAATTCGACAAGCTTGTGGAAAACAAGTTTGGTCGGACGATGCGCGTGCTTCGTTCCGATAACGGTCGCGAATTTCGGAATCGCGAAATGGATGCGTACGCGGAGTCACGCGGGATTCAGCGTGAATACACGGCGCCCTACACACCCGAGCAAAACGGGAAAGCCGAACGAGACAACCGGACGCTCATCGAGAGCGCGAGGACAATGTTGTTAGCCAAAAATTTGCCACAAATTTTATGGGCGAAAACGGTCGGTACGGCAGTGTATCTCGCAAATCGAGCGGATGCATCGAGCGCGTGAAGCGGGGCAACCCCATACGAAATGTGGGTGGGAACGAAGCCGGTGTTAGATCACCTTCGTATTTTCGGCTCCGAAGCTTTCGTGAATGTGCCGAAACAACACGTGACCAAGTTCGAGGCACGTAGGAAAAAAATGATACTCGTTGGCTACGAGAGTAATTCGACAAATTACAGACTTTTTGATCCGGCAACAAAGAAATTGCGCGTGTCGCGAGATGTAGTTTTTCGCGAAACAATCGAACGTGTGACGGCGCCAGCGGACAGAGACATGGACGACGAATGTCTGCTCCTGAAATCGGAGGCGGGTCTAGCAGTCCCACGCGAAGAGCAGCCTGAAGAGGAGAGCGGAGACGACGATGTTTTCGTTGAGGCCGAAGAGGAAACCACGTGCAAGGAGGGGATCGTCAGGAAGAGCGTGATCCGGAGGCGAGAGGTCTGCGTGATCAAAGTCTGATACGTCGTCCGTCTCGGTACGAAACGAACATCGTGGAAGCGAATATTCCAGAGACCTATCAGCAAGCGCTCACGGACGAAAACTCCGAGAAACGGAAAACAGCCATTCAGACCGAATTCGATTCTCATCGTGAGAACAAAACGTGGTCCCTGGTCGAAAGAAGAGAGGGGATGAAGACGATAGATTCCAAGTGGGTATTTCGGATCACGAGGAACGAAGAGACTGGATCTCGTCGCTACAAAGCTCGGCTTTGCGCGAGAGGTTTCATGCAGCAAAAAGGAGTCGACTATCACGAGACGTTTGCGCCTGTGGCTCGGTATGACTCGATTCGAGTGCTGCTCTCCATTGTAGCGTCGAAGAATTTAAACATGGCACCATTCGATGTGCGAACTGCATTCCTATACGGGAAATTGGATGTCGAGATGTTCATGGAGCTGCCCAAGGGATTAGTCGACAAGGACGACAGAAGAAGAACCGTTTGTCGCCTGGAGAAATCGCTTTACGGACTAAAGCAATCTTCGAGATGCTGGAACCAAGAATTCAGTGGGTTCCTTAGTCGTTTCCATTTTCGAGAGACAAATGCAGATCATTGCATCTTCGTGGGAAATATCGGTGAAAAAACGGTGTATCTAGCACTGTTCATCGACGACGAGCTGGTGGCTGCAGAGGACTCCGAAACTATCGAGTTGGTGTTGGATCATCTAAAAAAACGGTTCAAGATAACGCTCGGTGACGCGAGCCTGTTCGTGGGGGCTCCAGATCGAGAGAGCTCGGTCGAGAAAATCAATTTTTATTCACCAGAGTGAGTATGCTCGAAAAAATTGTGAAGAAATTCAAACTGGGGGACGCCAAATCGTCGAGCACTCCCAGCGATGCGAGCGTGACGCTCTATCCGCTCGCAGAAGGTGAGAAGGAGACATCAAGAGTACCGTACAGGGAGGCGGTGGGGTCTTTGATGTTTCTGTCAATCATGTCTCGACCTGACTTTGCATATGACGTGAACTTGGTTAGCAAATTCTTAAATAGACACAGCGAGGAACATTGGCGTGCCGTGAAAAGAATTCTTGCATACGTGGCGGGAACAATCGACTACGGCATCACGTATCGAAACGGCGGAAGAAACGAGAGGAACCCGAATCTCGTCGGTTATTCAGACGCCGACTTCACGGGCGACGTCGAAACCAGACGTTCGACTACCCGCTATCTGTTTGAACTGGCAGGAGGCCCTGTCATATGGGCAAGTCAGCGGCAGAGGATCGTTACTCTCAGCACGACGGAAGCGGAGTACGTGGCGGCGTCAATAACGGCGCGAGAAGCAATCTGGCTACGCGGACTGCTGGCAGAGATGAAATGTCCGTGCGATCATACCACGTGTATCCACGTGGACAACCAGAGTGCAATTCGTTTGGTTAGGAACCCAGAATACCACAAGCGCACTAAACACATTGATGTGCGCTATCACTTCGTGAGGGAGAAGGTTCAAACAAACGAGCTGACGGTCAAGTATCTACCGACCGAGGAGCAGAAGGCAGACATTTTCACGAAAGCTCTTTCGAAGAATCGGTTCTGTATGCTACGAGAAAATATCGGAATAACGAAGGACGGATCCTGCACAAACGGCGGAAGTATTGAGAAAAGTTCGTGCGAATCCGCCTCTATTGCGTGGTCGCAAGACGAGCGAAAGCGGCTGAAAAATAACCAGCCAATGGGAGTCAAGGCGGACGAAAATTCTCGTGAGAGCAGCCGCTCTCTAGTCAGTCCCAGTTAGAGAACAGAGAGGAGAGGATGTGATCATCGAACCAAATACTTTTGTGATATATGAAGAGAATAAAATTCACATTTTTCTTTAATAAATATTCATCACGTATTTTCTTATATCGTGTGTGTTTTTCTCTTTCACGACCTACCTCGATAATCATACTTTTCTATCTTTCAGGCAGCTAATAGTCCAGTCAAAATCGTCCTGAAATCGACTTTTCGAGCCGAGTAGCTAATTTTTGGATATAAGTTGCATGAGACCCTCCCAAAAGTAGATGTGAAGTGCCAAAGTTCTCAGCCCCCGGGGTCGGGTGGAAAAGCGTCAAACTACCCCATTAAAACTCGATTGTTGCCATTAACTCGTAAACGACGAAAAATAAAGAAAAAAGTTTACAATAAAAGTTGTAGAGCGTAAAATTTCACGTACATAATGTTGAATCACTTTTACCCCTAATCCTAATATTTGAGATTTTACAGCTGTGCAAAGATGAAAATCTTAAAAAATTCATTAAAAAATCGAAAAATTATTCTTTTTCAACGTTTCTTGTATCAAAAAAATCGGAAAAAATATAACGTTTTTTTTAAACTGGAAAAAAAATTTCCACTCATTGGTTTACGAGTTATAACAATTTAAAAAATTCTCATACTGTTAATTTCACTTAAAAATTTTTTTTTTCACCATAATTTTTTTTGCAAAATTTTAAACAAGAAAGTCTTTGACGACTTTCTCCTAACTATTGCGCCCTTCGAGTTACAAAAAAATTCAACCCCTGTAATTTTTCGAGTTCTACGCCGCTGGCTTATCGAGAGGGACAGACAAACATATGCCCGTTTCGCTTTTACTCGTTGTAGGGTTGAGAACGCTGGCGCGCATGCGCCTCCGTATACGCTACATGAGTGAGAATGAAACGGGAAACATTTTTTTCTCTCTCTCTCTACTTTTGCGTAATTTCGGTTTCGCTATGAGCAAGTCTTCTTGGCTATGAGGGCGAATGAGAATGAAACAGAAATCACGGCGACGCGCACTCACCTCTTTCTATTGAAGCGGTGTTTCAACGTTGGCGTTTTTTGTTTATTTTTTTTGACGAACTCTTAAAATATTGATGTTTTAAAAGTTGAACACACACATCAACTTTTTTTTATCCAGGCGTGTCGAATTTTTTTTTTTCTGATCCACCCTAATATATATATATACAGGTTTATATTACATATGTATTATATATATTATATATATTATATATATTACATATTATATATTTTAGATAAAATTTAATAATTTATGTATAGTATGTATGTAAGTATTTATTGATTCCCTTTCGGGTTACAAGTTTTTTAACAAGGTTTCCTCCTTCTTACAATACTTTTCCATTTCCTTTTCTCTATGTAATCCAACTCCTCTCCTTTCTTACACCTCTTGTCTCTCTCCACTTTTTACATTTCCATTCCTTCCTCTTCCTCCTCCCATACTTCCCTTTTTTCATTCCATTCCCATCTCACCCCTTCCACCCACACCTTTCTGCCCTCCACCCTTACCCTCCTTCTCCTCTTTCTCTCTTCCACCACCCTCTCCCCCACCATCTGTCTTGTCCTTCTCTCCCATCTCGTCAAAACTACTACTACTACTATTAAAGTTAATTAAATTTATTAATCTCCCCAACCAAATAATATTTTAATAAAATTAATAAATTAAATTTATTTTAAAATTAAATTATAAAAATCTATAGGGTCTTCTCGTCTTTTAATTAAACTTTAGTTTTTTAACTAAAAAAAAAATTTTATTTTATTAATATAGAGACAGCTTTTATCTCATTAAACCATTCATTCCAGCTTTTAATTAAAAAACTATTGATTATGCTACCTTTGTACAGTTAAATTACCGCAGCTATTTAAAAATTTCATTGAGCAGGCCTAATTTTAAATTATGAATCAAAAAACCATGTTTTTGTTAAACAGGTGAATAAATAACAATTAAGTCAAATTTGCCTAATGAATTTATATTTATTTAAATCATAATTATAATAAACTAAATAAATTTTATCCTAATTTAATCATTATTTAATTTTTTTTTTATGTTAAAAAAATTAATTTAATAAAATTTTAAAATTAAAATAAATTTATAATTATAACTTAATAAATTATAACATTATTTTAAATAATAAAAATTTTCAATTTTATATTATTATGTCCACATATATAATCAATTTATAAAATTAATTTAAAGTTTACCCCTTAAATTATTAATAAATTAAAATTATTAAATTAATTAAATTTAAAATAATTTAGATTAATTTATCGGAATTAAATTCATTTATTGAAAAACTAGATATATTTATAAACGACTAAAATTTCACTCCCAATTAAATATTTTTAATAATTATTTTATATTAATTAAATTATTTAACTCAATCTTATAAATTCGAGAAAAATTTAAATTAAATTAAATTTTAATTAACCCTGATACAAAAGGTAATTTAAATAAAAATTTTTTTTTTATTTATAACTTTAAATTAATTCAAAATTCATTTTCATTACTAATAATTAATTTTTATATTTTTTTTATTGCTAACTAAAATTTTTAATTTTTTTAATTATTTTTTTTTTCTATAATTTATATTCAATTTATATATATATATTGTTTTATCAAATTTAAATTTTAAATTAAATTAAATTCTTATTATTGTAAATAATAAATTTTTCATAAACTAAATTTAAACATTCTAAAAATACTTTCCAGTATCTTTACTTTGTTACGACTTGTTTCACTTTAATGAAAATGACGGGCAATATGTACATATTTTAAATTATAATCAATATATTTAATTTAAATAAATTTACTTTTAAATCCAATTTTAATTTAAATTCAAATTTAAATTTCCATAATAATTAAAATTTTATTGTAATTCATCTCTTCTTAATTAAAACTACATTTTGACCTGAAATTTTATTATTATTCCTATATATATATATATATATATATATGTAAGACAAGGGTTTTTGTCTTATGAAATTGGGTATCAGAATACTCCAAAGAAGTACCGTAGGTTGATGTAGTGATAACTGTAATTATATTTACACTATGTACAAGATATTACCGGTTATTACAGAGTCATGCGTAGATACGAAAGCAAGCTTACCTGAATCAACTACAGGTACGCTTTTTGTAACAATAAATAATTTACACACTTAAATATACGGGTGTTACAATTATTGCTTATAATAATCAGCTAAAGCTGTGAGTGTGTTCACTGTATATCAGCGTGCTTCCTACTAGCTCGCGCAGTGGTGACTACTCCCGTGTTCCACGGTTCACGACATCTAACCGTCGTGTATAAGTTTGAGTTGTCTCACACTTACATCCCCCCACCCCCCCTCACCTGGAGTGGACATCGAGTGGTGCAAGGAATCATTAATTTCTAAATGAATGCTCGTAAGGAATCATTTTGCTTGCATGATACATATTTGACTCTTTTGATTTGGAACGTGAGTCTATGATATAGATTAAATCAGAAATCTTTTTCTTAATCTGAAACGGCCCTATTCTAATCGGATCCATTTTTTTCCTGTTTAGACGGTTTCCGTTCTGAATGTAGACAAGATCTCCGACTTCATATTTCACTTTGTGTCGGTTTTTATCATAATAATCTTTGTTCATATTATGTATTATTTTTGCGTTTATGATTGCCCTTTTTCTATTACTCTCTAAATTTTCCAAGTTATTTTCATTTAGTTCTGTCGGAAATACTGATTTATCGATTCCATTTAGAAGGTAATTAGGTGTAAATTTTGTTGTGCTATGTATTGTGTTATTATACTTTTCGACGCACCGTTCAGCTATGACAGACCATGGTTTCTTTTTATTTTCATAGATCTTACACCTAATTGCGTTCACTAATGTCTGATTTGTACGTTCATTTTGTCCGTTTGAAAATGGACAATCTACTGCTGTAAACATGTGCGTTATTTTTTCTTTTTTTAGAAAATTTTTAAATTCTTTTGAATTTATCCCAGCATATTGATCCGTCAATAATAATTCAATTTTTCCTTTCTTTTGAACTTTTTTTATCAAATTAATAAAGTCCTTTCCTGTTTGCGTTTTCGACGTTACAATGAAAGCAAATTTAGTAAAATGATCTACTACTAGATGTAAATATTTCTTTGGTGAATTATTTCCTATAAATCCACCTATTGTATCTAATGATACAATTTGAAAAGGCTTTGTTGCTGGACCTAATTGTGAAAGAGGTTGAGTGAAATTTCCAAATCTTGATTTATTTCTCACACAAGTGTCACACGCTCGGCAAATGTATTTTATGTGCTTATGCATATTCTTAAAGTAGTATTTTGGGGTTAACGTTAAATTTAATTGTTTTACTCCTATGTGATTTTCTTTGTGTATGGATTTTATCAGTTCAATGCCTAAATCTTCCGATATCCATATTTTTTCTTTTTCGTTTAAGATTTTGTAACAAATGTTATTTTTTTTTATTATTTTATCCTCTTTTCTGATATCTAAATTTTTTTGGTCGTTTAATAGTTTTTCTAACGATAAGAAGTTTACTATTTTTATTGCTGTTTCTTCTTCTACATCTTCCTCTAATACTGGATTTCGTGAGTAACCATCTGCCTCAGTATTATTTTTTCCTGGATTGTATTTTATTTCAAAATTAAAATTTGAAATATAGTTTAGCAAGGCTAGTAATTCCGGATCGTTACTTTTTGTTATATTGAAATTTTCGATAGGTTTATGATCCGTGAAAATTGTGAATGATTTACCTATCAATTTATATTGCCAGTATAATATACATTCCTTTATTGCCAATAATTCTAAGAAAATAGCACGTTTATTCTCACATGATTTTGATAGTTTTTTTGAAAAATACCATACCGGCTTAATCGTGTTATTCCTTTGGGGTTGTTTCAAAATCGCCGCTACCCCTTTCTTTGATGCATCCGTAAAGATATAAATAGGCATATCTGGGTCAAAGATTGCTAATACTGGTTCTGAACTTAAATAGTTTTTTATTTTATCAAAACTTTTTTGACATTCATCTGTCCATTTAAATTTTACGTTTTTCCTCAGTAAGTTATGTAGAGGATCTAATTCTATTGACGCTTGTGGAAGGTATTTTAGATAAAAATTTATTTTTCCCAGCAATTGTCTCACATTTTTTTGATTTTTCGGGGTAGGGAAATTTTTTATCGCTACCAGGTTATCATTTAAGGGTTTTATCTCGTTTTCTTTTATCTCATGTCCCAAATATATAACCGATTGTTTTGCGAATGTGCATTTCTTTCGATTTAGTTTGAATCCTGCTTGTTCAATGGCAATGAGTACCTTTTCAATATGTTGTAAATGATCTTTGTAATTTTCTGAAAAAATCAAAATATCGTCTATATAATTTATTGTGAAATGATTTAGCTTATTTTTCACTAAAATATCACTCAATATTCTTTGGAAAATTGCTGGTGACGATTTCAAACCAAAAGGTAAGCGTTTCCATTGAAAGTGACCATTTTGAGTGATGAAAGCGGATTTATATCTATCTTTATTTCTTATAGCTATTGACCAGAAAGCTGAGTTCACATCTAATTTTGTAAAATATTTGCAATTACGAACACGAATCATCATATCCTCGATAATTGGGAAAGGGTGACTTTCTGGTATAACTATTTTATTCAGTGCACTATAATCTACGCACAACCGTGATTTTCTCCCTTCTTCTTTTTTTAAAACCAGAGTTACAGGTGATGCAAATGGGCTGGTTGAACGTTCGATTAAACCTGCTTCTAATAAAGAATCTATCTGAGAATTGATCTCATCATTATCCGCTATAGAACATTTGTAAGGTTTACGTGCAATATATCTGTTTTCAGTAAGCTTAATAGTTGCTTCATAGCCCTCTACTTTACCTACATTAAATTTATCGTTTGTAAACAGACTTTTATATTTTTCTACTAATTTATCAATTGCGTTTTCTTTGATTACCTTTTTGTTCTTAGCTTCGCATTCCGTTTTTAAAACAAAATTCTGTTCATTTATTTCTTTTTGATAAATCTTTAAATTTTCATCTTGACACAGTCTGAACTTTTTTATTGCATCTAAACCCAACAGAATATCATCATTAAAAGACTCGCTTTTTACAATATAGTAACATATTGTTTTTGTCATATTAAATATTCTTGTTTTTAATTCTATTGCACCTAAGGTATTCGTTGTACCGGCAACAGTGTTTAATTTGTTGACTCCACTTATTTTCTTACTTGTTTTTAATTTTAGTATTGTATTGTAATTTATTATAGAGACGTTTGATCCTGAATCATAAATTGCCACGACTGGAGAACCCTCTACAACCAGTTTTAATTTTATAAGTGGAGTCGTTATTCGTTTTTTGACTCTTCAGAAGATGCTACACTGTTTTCTAAATTTGTATTATTTATTATTTTTATTTTACTATTTTTTTTCTTTTCTGTTTCAAATTTTTTTAACCTACAAACATCTTCCAGATGAAAACGGTTTGGAAAACCTTTCTGAGCGCAGAAAGAGCATGCTTTTTTTTCCATTTTCTCTTCTTGTTTTAAATTTGCTTTTGTTTTATTCCCTGACTCGAAAGGCTTTTCTATTTGTCTTAAATTTGACATGAGATTATCAATATTAACTATATCTTTTCTTTTTAATTGAGTTTGGACTTTTTCTGGTAAACCCAAAACAATTAGGTTTATTTGTGTATTTTCTGATATTTTCGCATCTGTGTCTAAGAGCAGATTTCTTTTTTTAAGCGCGTATTCTAACAAGTGTCCGTTTATATAATGAAATTCATACGCGTATTTAATTTCTGACCAGCCTATTGTCTCAAATGTGTCTAAGAATGAGCTTTTCCAAAATTCCCATGGTTTTTCTATCTTGTTTATTTTCAGAAAACTTTGAAACCAGTCTACCGCGGAATCACATAGAAATAATTTTAGCAATTCCGAGAATTTCGTTTGATCAATTTGTAAACGGTTACATTCGCCTTCAAATAACTCCATAAACATACACGCGTTCTGATTTCTTCCGTTAAACTTTTCTAAGACCATGTCCTTTGCCCGTTTAGCTATGTTTACATGCGAAGCCGTTTCAATATTTTGCTTTGGAACAGTATTGGGATTACCGTACTCTGTACACTCACTCAAATATAATTCTCCGTAACATACATTACCCTCTTCATCTAAATATAGGGCTTTAAGTTCCTCGCTTAACGTGATGATCACTTTTCGAAATTTTCCTCGTAATGTTAACGATTTTGTTATATTCTTCACTATTGTATTCTCGAAAAGCTTTTTATGAGATTCCTTAGTAGAAAGCTGGTCCGGAAACTCATACGTTGTTTCCTCTCCTTCTAGTTGAATTGTTTTCACCTTCACCATTGTGGTTTTTGTGGATTGCGCTTCAGCGGCAAAGCAGAATTTGGCTCGTATCTTGTCTTCCATTTTACTGTAGTTGATTTGTAAGACAAGGGTTTTTGTCTTATGAAATTGGGTATCAGAATACTCCAAAGAAGTACCGTAGGTTGATGTAGTGATAACTGTAATTATATTTACACTATGTACAAGATATTACCGGTTATTACAGAGTCATGCGTAGATACGAAAGCAAGCTTACCTGAATCAACTACAGGTACGCTTTTTGTAACAATAAATAATTTACACACTTAAATATACGGGTGTTACAATTATTGCTTATAATAATCAGCTAAAGCTGTGAGTGTGTTCACTGTATATCAGCGTGCTTCCTACTAGCTCGCGCAGTGGTGACTACTCCCGTGTTCCACGGTTCACGACATCTAACCGTCGTGTATAAGTTTGAGTTGTCTCACACTTACATATATATATATAATCGAGTTTTTATTGTTCAACTTTACATAAGTTTTTAACAATGTCTTGTTCCATCCCGCAATACATTTTTCAAATTCGCAACTATCCTATTCTCTCTCTCATTCTCTCACCTCTTCGACATCTTCTACCCCCATCTCTCCTGTACAGTTTTCTCCTTCATTCTGATTCTCTTCCATCCTCTCCTACATCATCCCTCATCCCCCTCTTTTTACATATTTCATCTATCTCTCTAAAGTACTCACATATCCCAATCTGTATTTTTCCACTCAGCATATTTATCATTTCTCCTTTTATCGCACATCCGTCCACTCCCTCCAACCATTCCTCTGCTCCCTCTCTCGCCTTCTCCGATACTGTTTCCCTCCCTTTATCGCACACCAGTAAGTGCTCCATCGTCTCCACATACTCATTGCAAATCCTACATTTCCAATCCTTTTCTCCTTTTTTTCCCGCCCTTCCTATATTGCCGCATCTTAATTTTGCCCACATTTCTTTGTCCCTTCCCTTCACACCTTCTTCTGCCCAGTATTTCCAAGGTCTATCTTCGTTCTCTATAATATGCTTATACATGCTATTATACTTGGAATTTCTTATTTTTTCCTCTTCGTCTCTTAGTATTCTATTTTTTAAGTTTTCCAGTCCCTCGTTTATCTTCTCCTCTATTCTCTCATCCTCTCTTCTTTCTCTTATCATCTCTATTAACTCTTCTATCCCCATTTCTCTTAAAACTTTAACTAAATTCGCCCCCCATTTTGATGGCTTTCCGTTTGCAATTGCTCTCATTTCTTCCCTCACACAGATTTTCGGCCATCTTGTCTCCTCCAGTTTTAACACTTCCTTTATGTACCTTAATGCCCTTTCTCTTATCAGGTATTCCATGGATGGTATTCCCAATTCTCTCCTCCAAATATAACTTGGGGTTGTCCTATTCACACCTAACGCCATCTTGCAATATCTGCTCTGTACTCTCTCAAATATTTTTATATCTCCCAGCCCCCATATCTCTACTCCATACATCGCTCCTGCTCTCACTATCGAGTCCAGTAGGTAAAGCCTGTCCTTCATCGTATTTCTTCCCGCCCTCCTCCATATTCCCCATACCGTATTCGTCGCCTTTTGTGTTTTTCCAGCTATTTTTTTCCCGTGTACCCAGGTTGAATTTTTGCTAGTAAACCAGTATCCTAAGTATTTAAATTCCCTTACAATTTCAACCTTTGTCTTATTGATTTCCCATCCCTCCCCTTCTCTTATCTTTCCTCCGTTTCTGAATATCATAATTTTTGTTTTCTGTGCGTTGACTTCCATCTTATTATCCTTCGCCCATTTTTCCAAATCCTTTAGTATGCTTCTTAACCCTTCCGCCGTTTCCGCCACTGCCGCTACATCATCTGCATATTTTATCGCAAATATTTTTTCTTTCCCTATTACTGTTCCTCCTTCATTTTTTTCTTCCCATCTCTCCTCCAAATCATCTAAATATAAGTCAAATAATATCGCACTCAGTGCACATCCTTGCCTTACTCCCTGTCTTGTTTTAAAGCTTTCTGTGATTATCCCTTGTGCCTGTACCTCTACTCTTGTGTCCTTATATATTTCCTTTATTGTTTCTATCATTCTTCCTCCTATACCTTTTTCTTTCAGCTTTATTATCATTCTTTCCCTATTCACTCTATCGAATGCCGCTTTAAAGTCTATGAAGGCTACGTATAGCTTCCCTCCCTTTGCTTTTAATTTGTTGTTTATTATGGCATTCAGAGCAAATATTTGGTCTCTCGTTCCCCTTCCTTTTCTGAATCCCGCTTGACTTTCTTTCAGCTTTTTGCCTTTCTCTATCCACTTGCTTAGTCTTTCCGTCATCATCTTTGTTAGTACCTTATACCCTACATCCAATAGTGATACCCCTCTATAGTTTTCTGCTCTGTTTACCTCACCATCCTTGAAAATTGGCACCACTCTGGCAATTTCCCACCCTTTAGGCATTTTACCCTCTCTCCATATCTTATTCAAAGCTTTTTTCATCTCCGCCCTTTGCGCCTCCGGCAGTACCTTCAGGAATTCTACCACTATCCCATCTTCTCCTGCGGCCTTCCCATTTCCCATTTTTCTGAGTGAATCTTCTAGTTCTTCCATACTAAATTCTTCGTAAAACTCCTTATTCTCCTCTTTTTCAGTTACCGATACTTGTTCTTCCTTATCCCATACACTTCTCTTCTCTCCTTCTACTGCCAAACCCGTATCCCTGCTCTCTTCACCGTTCAGCAATTTCTCGAAATGATCTTTCCATTGTTCTTTTGTTATTCTTCCCCCTACCTTAGCCCTTCCTTTGTTTCTGAACTTATTTAATGCTTTCCACCACCTCGACATATCCTTCGCTTTTCCTACTTCCTCCCATATTTCTCTCCTCCAGTTTTCCTTTGCCTCCTTATGTATTTTCTTCAGTTTTTTTCTCTCAACTTCTAGTTCATACTTCTTCTCCCTGCCGCCTTGCTTCGTGAATTCTTTTAATTTTTCCCAAACTCTTTTTCTCTGCTCCTTACATTCTTCGTTGTACCATCTCGGTGGGCCCCTTACTCTCTTTCCCTTTTTTCCACATTTCCTTAGCCCTGCCTTTTCCGCTGCCCTCATAATTTTGCTCTTCACTACCTCCCAATCCTCTCCTCCCCTGTCCCTCTCATCTTCTTTTTGTAATTCCTCCAAAAACTTCTCAGCTTTTTCCTCTTTCCAAATTAACCTTGCACTATCTTGTTTCTCTTCTTCTTCTTCTACTTCTTCTTCTCGCTCATCTCCCTCATATTCCCTGCCTCCTATCGCAAATACTATCGGTAAATGGTCGGATTCGATTCTCTCCCTCACCTCCATCCAATTTATTACCCTTGTTTCCCCTCTAACCACCGCAATGATGTAGTCGATAACCGATCCGCAGCATTCCTCACCTCCTCCTACAAAAGTCACTTTCCCTACCTCATCCCCCTTTGTTCTGCCGTTTAACACTTTTAAACCCAACTCTTCGCACATTCCTAATAATCTTCTGCCTTCCGCATTTATTGTCTTATCCTGCGACTCTCTCAATTCCCTCTGTATCTCCTCTATCTCCTCTTCGTTCATCGCTTGCTCATTTCCTATCCTTGCATTCATATCCCCAACTATTAATACTTTCTCTGCAATTCGTCCTTCTTCTATTATTATTTCCCTTAGCTCATCTTCTACTCTTTTCCAGCCAATATTGTTGTAGATCGTGATAATCGTGGTTTTTTCTTTCATTCTGCTGTTGTTCATAATCAGACCATATTCCCATTTCTTTATCGACCACAATTTTTCAAATTCTTTTTTTATTCCTACCACCTGCCCCCCTTTCGCTCTTCCTTTCTTGACTCCTTTATCTTTCTGTGCTGCCAAAAAGTGCCAATCATATTTCTCACTCATTTTTTGTCTCGTTCTCTCCTCATCCTTTTTTTCCACCCATGTTTCCTGCAATATTATCATGTCCATTTTCTCTAGCATCTCCCACGCTTCCCCTATTTTAAATATTCCCGCAACGTTCCAGCATATTAATTTGAGTTCCTTCTTCTCTCCCCTTATATCTTTCTTCCTTCTTCTTCTTGTAGTCGCCTCCGTTGTCTCCGCTGCTCTCTTCTTTCTTCTTTCTTCACTCTTGTCTTCATTCTCGAAGCCGCGTGCCTCGAAAGGGCTGCCTCCCTTCTTCCTCTCTTTCCCATAGCTCCAGGAAACCATCTCTTTCATTCCATTTCCACCACTCATCTCTCGTCCAGATTTTCATGTATCTCACCTCCGCTTTTCCTCCCGCTTTTCTTTCTTGCTCTGCAATATCCCACAGCCATTGTTGTACTTCCTTTTGCTTTTTCGTCAAGTCGTCCTTAATCCAAATGTCTGAACCTTTCATTCCTTTTTTTCTGTTCATCAACTCCATCTTCTCATTCCAATTTCTGAACTTTAGTATTATCAGACCTTTTCCCATGTATTTCGTCGTTGTCTGTTTTTTGATGTCTTGTCCGGTCCTTCTTGTTATTTCCTCCAATACCCTTTCTTTCGAACCTTCTTCATTCCCCTTGAAATAGACACTTATATTGTTTCTTCTATGTTCCCTCTTGCTTTTCTCTTCTCTCCATTCTTTGTCATGCATCACCCTCGGTTTCTTTTCTTCTTCTTCGTAATCTTCTCTGTGCAGGCTGTGAGATCCACTGTTGTAGATGTTACAGTTATTGTTATTGTCCTTCCTCGTTCTTTCTCGCCGCTTATTTCTCACCTCTTGCCAATCTTCCCATGGAACTTCTTTTCTTCTTCTCTTTTCGTCGTAATTATTCCTCTCGACTCCCAAAAGTTCTGTCCCTCCTTTTCTCACCCCATTTGTTGCTCTCCCTTTGTTTGTTTCTTCGACTTCCTGTCTTGCCTCACCTGTGAATTCTCTTCTTCTGCGCCCGTCTGCTCCAGTATTCTTCTCTTCTCGTTTTCCGTTCACCCCCCCATTGTCTCTTCTATCTTTCCCCTTCATGCTTTCCTCATTACCTTCTTTTTCGCTTAATAGCTTTTTTATTGTCTCTAAGAGCCCTCTACGCTCCTTATCCCACTGTTTTCTGTCGTGTTCCGCATCACTTCTCACTTTATCTAACCTCTTCTCCCATTCCCTTCTTTCAATTTGATTCCTCGCACATTGCTCACATTGTTCTTCCTCTTCCTCTCCACACTCTTCTTTCAGCCTTATCATCTCACTCATCCACCACTGTTTTATCTCTTGCACCGACTCACTCACTCTGCCTCTCATCACCTGTTCTAACTCGTTCCGTTCGTTTTTCGCGTATATCCCCTCCTCTCTTAATCTTTTCTCCATATTTTTTCTCATCTTTTCTTCCGATTCTCTCAAACCCCGCAGCCAATCGTATAGGCCTTCCATAGTGTTCGGGCCGTCCGTTTTGTACTGTATGTATACGATTTCCTTCACTTTTTGTATGTAGTCTTCGTCCGAATCCTCGTCATCTTCTTCTTCGTTCTGGCTGTCAATATTTCCCACTTCCGTTCCCCCCGTCTCCACTTCGGCACCCCCTGTCGCCACGCCGCAATCGCTCTGCTCTCGCTCAGCCTTGTCTTTTTCCTCGTCCCTTTCTCTTTCTCTCTCTATTTCTTCGTCATCTTTGTTCTTCTCTATCGTCGTCACTGGATTCGTCACATCACCTTGTATCTCGACGTTGCCGCTGTCTGACTCCGTTCCCCTCTCTTCTGTCTCTCTCTCCTTTAATTTTATGCCTCGCACATCTGATAGGCTCTTACTCGGCGTGCGTTTCAACCTGTTCCTTGTTCCGAACACCTCACCCGCGCCCGCTGTCTTTTCCCCAATACATGTTAAGAAGCGGTCTATTTTATCGAGTCCCCCGTTTCCGTCTTTACCATCGATCTTCTTTGGTCTCCCCCTGGGCCTTTTTATCGGCTCTACTCCTCCCTCGCACGTCACGCCATCTGTTGCCTTTTCTTTTAACTCCGTAACCTCGTTCATTTTTCTCTTCTTCCTGACTTCCTGTGCGCCTATCGCCTCTTCCCGTCATACACTTTTTCAACGTGTATAACCTCTAAGCACACCTTCCCTCGTCGCTTAGAAATTTGCACTCTTTCTTCGCTTTCCTTTTCGCCACGAACAATCGCACTGGATCCTCCCTTTCCACTCTCTCACTCAATCACTTTTCTGACTTGTCACTTGACTATACACCTTTAAATCTTTTGCTTTTTCTGGAGCTCACTCACAGGCTTCCGCACACTACGATCGCCACCGGAAGTTCAATATATATATATATATTGTGACACTGCGTCACAGGCGAGGCATGAGCCTCGCCGAAGTCCGTCACCACACGCCAAAAACACCGAAGAATGTAAAATAGAATAAGAATTGACAAGCCCCGAACAATTAGCGAAACTCCGTCGTCCCTCGTCGCTCTTCTTTCACCATCCCCGTAGTCCCATCTCAACCCGACAATGTCCCCAATGATCCCGTTGCCCTACGAACCCCCAAGAAAGAGTATCAAGAGAAAACCCTGTGGACGGCGAAAAAGAATCAGATACAAGGACAACGCCGCATATGATCCCAGTCGTCGCCGAGAATCCCACTCACACCGCCGCGCCGAGGCCCTCACACGGATAGAACACCAAGAAAAGCCGAACATCTGCGAGGGCCCAGTCGGTATATCGAGCGAGTGGGATTATTGGAAAAATCATCGATGAGCGCGAGCAACGTCACATCATACGCAAATTCGAGAGCCAGTGTCCACAGGGAGCCCCCACCCTTCCCCCTATGAGATTTGTCGCCGAGTCGACCGTCACATTCCATCTTTGGCAGCACCTTACGGGTATCAATCATCGAAGGCGCTTGCGCCTGTGACGGCGACTCCGGTGACCCAATTAGATATCGATTATTGATCCCTCCCTGACCTACCTTTACATTGCGCAAGCCCTTGATCCCCAAATCATTGCTAGATTCCCCCTACCCTTCCACCCCAAGCTGTCCCGGCGAAGAAGAAGACGAGCTCGTCACTTCGGCGAGAGCTAGCATAGAGGAGAGATTAATTATTGTATCGAGCCACTGCGAGAGAGAGATTTGTAGAGCGACCGCCATATTGGCCACGAGGACCACGCGTGGCATCGCGAGCGTTAAGGGAATACGTGTGGAGATCCCCTCAGCAACAAAGTAAGCCCGTTCCATTACCTTTTTATTCTGCTGCCCATTGCACAATTTTTTCTTGATTGCGACCCAAAATTACCCTTTTTTTCTTGTATCGATCCGTGAGCGTGTGGTGGCGCAGCGCGACCCTCCCTTTTACACCTTAGCGAATTTTCATACCCGTCGTCCCCATTTGCGCTTTATTTTGCTTATTGTAATTTCCCCCCGATTTTTCATTGAGCTCGATTAATTTTCCATTTTACCGAAAACCCGACGTGGGTAATTATTAAGAGGCCATCGCGCCGGGAAATCCATTGACCCTGAGAAACTGTAACCCCCCCCGTTTTTTCTCTTTTTGCGTTTGAGTTCTTAAAAATATAAATTTTGTCGATCTATATCGGCTGGCGCCCAAAAATTAGTAACCCGTTTCCGTTTCTTTTGCGTTCGCCATTTTTTTTTTCGTTTCTTTTTCTTTCTTTTTTTTGTCGAGCACGTGTCCTCGCCCCGCTCGAAATTGTCGCGTGGCGAGTCGCGTAAACCCAGAAATAAATTTCAGTATTCTTTTACTTTGCCTATTTTCTTTTTCCCCCTAGATAAACCCCCTTTGTCTTTTTTTTGGTTCTTTTTTTTTGTGCGAGCAACCCGGGTTCACCCGGGAATAACGTCCGGCGAACTAGAGAGTGCCGTGACAATATATATATATATATATATTAGGGTGGTCGTTATTTGGGGTCAAAATTAATTTTACCCTTTCCGCCCCCTAAATCGGTTCGAAATACGTAAAAAGTAACGCTGTAATTTTATCAGATTTTTAAAAAAATGTTTAACCCTTGACCACGGAGGTTAAAGTTTTCCATTTAAAATACATGGGATTTTTCCGCATTTGCAGTCACTATTTTACTGTGGGCCTAAATATTTTTGTAAAATCTTGAAATTCTCACAAATTAGTTTACAGGCATGCTGCTACATGGAAAAAATTTCCCAAACCCCTACCCTCAAAATGTTGCATAACATCACCATGATAATTATAATTTTTTTTTTTTTTTTAAATCTTTTATTTTTAATGTTTGTTATCTCAGAACTCCGTCATTTATGGACCGATTTGGAAAATTCTTTTTTCATTTGAAAGGATATACTTTCAGATTGGTCCCATAGAAATTTCATCAAAATCGGTTTGGTTTTTAAATCAAAGTAATTGAAAAAAATATTTTTGAAGTCGGTTTTTTATTAGTTATCACGGACTTTACTCACGGTGCAATCTCACTATCGGTCGGAAAATAATTCATATTTCCGCTGCTCTATAATTCACTTGATTATACCATTTTTCGGTGCTATCTCAATTGATAGAGCAAGTGTACTAACTCGCAGGATAACCTCTCGTACATTCGACTCTCGGAATCACTCTATCGCGCTCACTCTCATAGGATAAAACGCTTTCGTGTCATATCGGTCTCAATTCACGACGAACTCACTGTACGATAAATCATCCGTGGCGGCATCTATGTGAATATTAGAAATAAAAACTAACTGGCGTACGAAAGGGTTACGCAATCGGTTTGAAAATCACAAAACAATTAACAGTGATTAACGACGCCGCGGAAAGAGGTGTTCGTCTGTTCACCGATTACAATGAAATACTCACACGGAACGAACAACAAAAACAGTTCATTTTACAAATTGTAAGTGAATATCGAAAAAATAATCCAGACGCAAAAAAGGAGACAATACTTAAGAATTTGTAACTCATTTAGAAAATTATTCTATTCTAAATACACGTATAAAAAAAAACGAGGAAGCAAAATAAATGAAAAAAAAAAAAATTATAATTATCATGGTGATGTTATACAACATTTTGAGGGTAAGGGTTTGGGAATTTTTTTCCATGTAGCAGCATGCCTGTGAACTAATTTGTGAGAATTTCAAAATTTTACAAAAATATTTAGGCCCACAGTAAAATAGTGACTGCAAATGCGGAAAAATCCCATGTATTTTAAATGGAAAACTTTAACCTCCGTGGTCAAGGGTTAAACATTTTTTTAAAAATCTGATAAAATTACAGCGTTACTTTTTACGTATTTCGAACCGATTTAGGGGGCGGAAAGGGTAAAATTAATTTTGACCCCAAATAACGACCACCCTAATATATATATATATTTGAATATAAATTATTAAAAATATCTTTTTAAAATTCTTTAAACGAGATAGCCGTACAACAGTACAACTTTTTTTTTCTAATCGTTTGGTGATCGTTGAGTGAAGATTGGTGAACTAATTAAAACGTTCGGCGGTCAATAGTTTTTTTTATAAATGAATAATCAAAATTTTAACGTATTGACCGCCAAACATTTGAATTAGGTCACCAATCATTATCAAACGAGTTTCTTTCAATTCCAACGTGACCGTAAATTTTTTCATTATTTATTTGAATAAAAAAAACTATTTACCGCCAAACATTTTCATTAGGCCACCACTCATCACCAAACGATTTCCTTTCAATATAATTAATTTGGAAATAAATTAGAAATGAAATAACGTATTTATCAGGCTAGCTTGACACACGTAGACATTTGACAGAAGTCGTGTATCAAGCGTGTATCTTTCGATAAAAGCAATGAGTATAGGATAGGATAGAGTGGAAGCTACCATATGGCCGCAATGAGGATATACGAATTTCAGCGCCATCTGTGAAGTCGAACTCATGAACCATACAGAAAAGGCGATAAAAGCGCCATGTATTGTATATATAAATATATCCTTGGTACACTCTTTGAATAAAATCAATATTTAAAAAAAATTACGGATGGGAAAAGTATATCACAAATTGATCATTGCACAAATTATCCACGACGCTGACGACCGATGGAGGCGTTAGTATAGCAAATATGACGCGAATAACGCTTTTTTTTTGTTTATGGGGCTCAAATCACATAAAAAAATTCTTTTTCACTACCATGATATTTTTTATATATGGAAGAAGGTTTCAAGGACATTTTCCCGACAAAAACGATAAATCGATTTTTTAGTCATTTTGCTCGAATTTTTCAGTACTGTCCCCCCTTAAGCAACCTTCAACGCCATCAGCTGGACCCTTTCCGTGCCCTGCTTCACTGAAATTGTGTGTAATCTCATTTATTTGATGATATTGCTGGGGGAGATAGTGTGTTATCAGGTGGAACATCTTTCTGTTTCTGTAATGGGTACTGGGGCTGTCACTTTCGAAATGTAATTTCTTCACCGTGGGATGTTGTGGCAAGAAAAAATCCAGAATTTTTATCAAATGAGCCAGAATTGCAGCTGGATCGTGTCGCAGAGATTCCGGAAGAGTGGCAAATCCTTTTGAAAATCCCGAAAGATACAGCATACCCGTATGCAGGGTATATTGTTCTTGGCTTGCTCTAAAATGCACTGAGTGTACTTCAGTTCCATATTTGCAGGCATAATTTTCACTGAAGTCCATCAAGACAACCATCTCATCATTCCCCAAACTGCTTATCAGTGTCTTGATAATTTTTTTCTGATGGAAAACCCACAATTCATGAGCCATCAAAAATTTCAATTGAATTGAAAACAGATCCAGTTCTTGGACCTTGCATGCGATTTTGTTCTTTTTGGTAATTGAAAGAACTTTGGATTTTTGTGTTTTCTCAATGATACGTTCCACTCTACTTGTTTCCCACTTCATGTAAAACATTTCATCGTCAAAATTCACATTTTGGTAGTTATACTCCACCTGTTTACTCACACACTCCTCACATGTCCTGGCAAGGCACTGCTCCAATCGACGATCACACGTGAGATGTTCGATAATCTTTTCTGTAGAATTTTTTATCAGAATTTTCATTCTGTGTAAAGCACTGACCAATAGATTGAAATTCTCATGAGTGAGACAGGCACATGTGTTCCTCTCGCTCACTTTTGGGGCCACACAATAGGATGGACGATTGTTGGCGAAGAAAGAATAACTTACCCGAAGAGAGGTCTCAGCACAGAACTTCAAGTACAAATCGTTAATACTAGCATTCATATGATGTTTGGATACTAATTGACCATTCACCTTCTTGCAGTTCTTTTTTCCAGGATCGACTTGGGAATTCTCTTCGTAAAACCTTTTGATTTTATCTTTCATAAACTTCGAGCCTATTGTTTCCTTCCTCATGTATTTTAGTGGGTCATCGGTGGGGGTGATTTCAGAGGAAACGACGGGAGCAATCTTCTTCCTAATGAACGTCAATTTATGATATTTTTTCACTACTTTTCCACACAGGACTCTTCCCAAAATTTGTTTAAATTTATTACTTTCAGAGTCTCTGTAGGCAGCTTTCATTTGTTGAACAATCACTTCACCAGTAATTAGTTTTTGATTTATGTCAGGATCTATCCTTCGTCCATTTAAGAATTTTTTCGTTTTTGAACAGGGAGATGTTGATTGAGATACTTTAATCTTTGATCTAGTGATTCTTTCATTTAATTTATTCACTGTCTTCTTCAACCTTCCATTCTCATTCTTCAGTTTCACATTATCTCGATAGGATTGTCTTAAATGTCTAACGATCCTTTTCTTTCCCACCTTGGCTTGCTTAGTAACAGAATTGTTGTTCATGTCGTCGTTCTGAGACAGAGTGGATACCCTTCGCTTCATTCTCGAATTTCTTTGCGACACCTTTTGATTATTTCGACGGTTTTTTTTCTCTTTCATAGTTAATTGATCCACAGATTTGATTTTTCCCTCTCTCTTCCTTTTTTCATTCCGTTGTCTCTCAGCCTTACAGTAGGCCTGATGAGCCTCTGTATCGTTCCGTATTTTCTGCCATCTTTTTTTCTCTGCTTCTCTCTTTTTCTTCAAACGTTCTTCCCTGTCTGCTTTTTTATTTAATTTTTTGTTTTGTTGCCCAACTCTGACTTTTCTCTGATTACCTCGCTCGTCCTTTCTTCCCCCTCTCGTGAAGTATTTCGACGAGTTTTTGCCATCTAACACGAGAAAAAAGATATAAAAGTTGAAAACACTCATAAAAAAAAATATTATTGAAAATAGTACATTGTATAACAAGGGAAGGAAATGGGCGATTTCCAGCGGGGGTCAGATAATGGCGCACAAGTTGGAGTCGAGGACACCGAAGGCGCCCGAGACGAGGTCGAATGAACCATCATCTTACCCGAACTAGAAATTGCCCCCACCCCCCTCCCCCTCTGTGGCACACCGTACTTTTTTTAACAAGTGCATGTATAGGCCCTTTTTCGTGCATGTAGGGCGGATGAGAAGTGGTGAGGAGGATTTTCAGCCGTACCCTACTCACGTGCAAAGGTTAATTAGGAAGGGATATAATCCTGAAAATTTTGAAAACTTATGAAATTCTGGAAATTTTAGGACTTTTTGAAATTTTTTCGAATTTTCAAAATTTTAAAACTTTGTGAAATTTTAAAATTGTTTGAAATTTTGAACATTTTTCAAATTCTGAAAATTTTTGGAATTTTGAAAATCTTTGATATTTGAAAATTTTGAAAATGAAATGCGCAATTTTCCATCCACTTTACATGCGAGAAAAAGGGCCTACTTCATGCACGTGTTGGAAAAACACAGTGGCCATCCTTTTATTCATAATTATCCACGGTATTGACACCCACGGTATTGACACCCACGGTATTGACACCCACGGTATTGACATTTACTCTTCAAACTAACGAGGCACTGGTTTATTTCCAACGTAAATATTGAGCAAAGAAAGGTTATTTTAGCCTGGCGGAAGGAAGAATTTCCGACCACAGTTGCTCCGAAATCGTTACTACTACGGCAAGGAAACGTCACCACGGTATTGACACGTAACTTCGTGACATACGTATTTTAACCTGTTTTCGAGTACTACGTATGAACAAATTACCTTGAGACCGGCCGCCACGAGGGTAGACAGTCAAGTAGATGTCTCGCTGCCAAAACACAGCCACTGACGCCATACTGGATTATCCTAAGCAGCACCCCAGCTGTTTAATTCAAATTTAGAAAAAAGTAGACAAATCTGGGGACGCCATTTTAAGTTAGCTTATGCACTTAAAATAATCATTAAGTGACCAAATGTATGTGAAAAAGTTATTTTCAGATCATGTTCTTTTATTCCAATTTTAGTAATTACTTTTCCCCTATCAATAGAAGTAGAAATAACCAATTAAAAGTTCAATTTCGGGTTCAGGACGTGCCACGGTATTGACATTTGGCATCGATTTTTCACTGTTCCGAGCCCATAAGTGATTCTTTTAAATATTTTTTTCTTCTGACATTTTAATAACTACAAGCACTTCGAAATTCTACACCTATTTGCACACGTTCAAACCATTTTGAGGTCAAACATCCGCAGAGACAAAAAAATCATCATTTCTGAAGAAACACCCATATATATACTAGGGTGGTCCTAATTTGGGGTTGGAAAAAATTTTGATGCGTTCACCCCCCAGATTGGCTCCAAATAAATAAATAAAAATCTGTGTAAAACCTCAGCGCTCTATCTCAATAGGAAGGGGTGCCCCTGAGGACTTTTTTCCCATTTAAATAAAATGCTTTTTTATGATGCTGCCACTTTCGATTTTTCATTATCACGTTCTGGACGCTAAAAAATCTGGGACTTGGCACATCTCTTGAATAATATCCTATGGAAGCCTGTGAAAAGATCCGGAAGTTTCTTGGATGTTTCATTATTACGCTTCAAACGATCATATTTGACATTACAAATCATTTTCGAGGCATATCACGATTTGTTCTTGCTTGACGTATTTTTTGGTCAGTATTTGAGTGATTCACGGTTCTTATTGTTAGTGTACATTAAAAAAACAATGATGTTGATCGTCACGGGTATATATATTATGATGAATTTTCCAATTCTTCTACTCAGACAACTGAGCTCAATTTTACAAATTACTGAAAATATAATGACCCGAATACGATATCCCAATCTAACCAAAATACGTAATATCCGACTATTCGAGAGTTAGGCGCCAGGTAACGAACGAATCTCGCTCGTTACCACCATCCACGAATGAATGGCTTATTTATTTTTCGCTCCCCAATAGCCGGCAACTCGATAGATAAAAATTGAGTTCAGTACAGAATGTCGGCTAAGCTCACCAAAAAAAGATACGATTATGGTAGAGGGGCGGGATCCTTAGGTGAAAAAGAACGACGCGGTGCTTCGGGAAACTAATATAATTTATTTTTAATCGATCCCGGTGATCACCCGCACTTATTGCGACGGGGGTTTATTCCGACAATGGGTTCGGCACTGTACAATAAAATCGTGCTTAAATTTAGACTAACAAATTTAACAAAATGAATACGAGCTCCCGAGAGCCAAAGATACTGAATAATCCAACTGTGGGCGATTTACAAAAATAACCTGACTGAAATGAAAAAATCCGGTGGACACGCCGATTTATGATACCCTAACTTACAATACTATAATAAATTCAACGATAACGCGTCTCTTTCAACGCGACTTAACGATAACGTAACGAAATGGTTATGGCAAACCAAAATTCCACGCGTATCTTCCACAAGAAACTACAGGCTCGTTTAATATAATCGGCTCGAAAAAACGCAATGAAATATAACCGGAATTCACAGAAAAAATTAAGACGCAATTTATAAGCTTTTTAACGTCCTCCTGAGTTACAGAAAATCCGAATTCTCGAATTCAGGAATTAGGCCAAATAACGTGAGCTCAATCTGACACGCGAATATCGTACCAACTTCAGATAACTGTAGACTCTCCGATCTCCCCAGATCACACAGATAACCAAAGATAACCGCAGATAACCGAGATACAGGATCTCACAGGTAGCCAAAGGTAACCAAGACAACCGAGATACAATATCTCACAGGTAGCCAAAGATAACCGAGATCCACAGATCTCAAAGATAGCCAAAAGATAACCGGGTACGATATTCGACGATCAAAACCGCCACGAGATAACCAGATATTTAATCGCACGCGAGGTGAATTCGTAACGACACTCAACAAAATAGGTGACGCGATAATCACTAATAAATCAATAATATTAAATTACTGGAATAATTCCCGAGAGCCAAAATAATCACGAAATAAATGCCCGAACGATCCGATAATACAATAGAATAATACAAAAGAACCAAAAGAGTGACTCGATAATGAGGCGATAATTTTATTCGCGGGCACACACCCACTCGTACACTACAGATTTAACAAAATCGACGTACGATAAACCAAACCAAACCAAATAAAATAGAAAAAGCCACACGGCTAACACGAGTGAATGAGTTTATCGCCTGTACAGTAATACGGAGCTGGGTCTCACCAAGTATCTCGATGGTAGAGGACGAGTTCGAATCTCGAATCTTCAGGTGTTTGCGCGAAGCACTGAGATGACGCACGTTACTCTATTCTACTTAAGAAAAACGTCTACACGGTAAGACTGGTCGGGAAGAAGGGATTTTCGATACTCGATCGTCACTCTCTCGGGGTCGATGCTCTCCCCTCTTTTTGGCCCTTGGCGCTCTAGTTGTCTCTCCTAGCGTCACCGCTACCCATCGATGTTCCTCTTTGCTAATTGGACGTTCCGCTCCTCTCCCAATTCGCTGGAGTCCCTCGCGTCCGAGAGCTTTTACGATTTGGCCGAGGACATGAGAAGGGCGCGAAATTCAAACGGCATAACCGAACTATTTGGCTAAAATCTAAGAAAACACCCTTTGCTCTGCCGGCAGTAATTATGTTGCCTTGTGGGTATCTTCCCCGGAGATCCGGTCACTGACTTAGATGGGGTCAGGGTCCTGCCCGTGGATGGCGGTGGCCACCGACACTGTCCACGCGGGCCCCAGAAACCTAAAGACAACACCGTCACCTCACCCATCTTCGCCAGTCCCATAAACCCCAACATAAAGAGGCGCCGGAGGTGATCCGGTCCACGATACTCGCAATAATAACAGGCTGGTCCAGCACCAGGCTGGGAAGTCATGGGAGGAGGGTGACATAGTAATATTTCGGCCCATTTTCCAGCTCGCTCTCTGGCATCCAGTACCCGCGGGCGCAGACGTTATGTGACCCGCCTGCTTTGATCGGCAAAACTCCAAGTCTAACATACTTACCCAAAATAATCTAAATCGGCGAGGTGATCAGCCTCTCGACAACACCACAAATAGATAACCAGCCAAATGTTCAGGTAACCGTGAGCCTTAATGGACGCTAGGTAGCCATTATTTTCCAAATTTCAGGTAACCATCACGTGAGCGACTAAATACTAGACTGAACTCCAAAACATAATCTTTACGAAAGAAAACAAACTAAATTCTTTTATAAATGACAAATCCTATATTTTATTGAAAGTATTACGGAGGTCCTTTACTAAATTGAACAATTACATCTTATTAAAACAAATGACTTGACTCCGTACCAAAACAATGATAAAACGCTAACATTATGACCAATTCCCGACCATAAGGTAACCGATCTTGATTTACCATACCGTAATAGTGGAACGAGCGCCGTCCCAAGGTCGTAAATCCGACCTCCTGACCGCACACTGTTCACGCATGTGACGGGGCGCAAAATGTCACGTCACAATATATAGTACATATAAATAAATCCACAATATATAGACGAATTTTGTATAGTACCTAGGAAATGGATGTCAAGGACAAAGAAATGAAACATCGGTACTTTAAATAATTGTAAAAGAAAACAAATTTTTTGCTAAATTATTATTTCAATATTATAATTATATTGACAATAATTCATTATTGACACTATTTGGGGAGGGGGAAGCGCCATATATTGATTGCTACGCACTTCACTAGTGAGGATGTGAGGGCCAATTGTTTTCCAGTCTGACGTGTTGAGGCCACAACATTTTGACGAAAGTTTAATATCCCGAATCGTTATTTCACCGAGAGTTATATTCACGAACGTAATTTTTATGAATTGTTGTATCGATAAATCGTTGTTTCGCCGAAAATCACATTTGCGAATGTCATATTTTCAAAACGTCATTTTTTCGAATCGTTGTTCGAACAAAAGTCACATTAACGAAAGCCACTTTGTCGAAATGTCTTTTCAGTGAATGCCATTTTACCGAATTGTCATTCTGCCGAAAATGATTTTTTCGAAATGTCATTTTTCCAAACCGTCATTCTGCCAAAATTCGCTTTTTCGAAATTATGATCCACCGTCAGTCATTTTTTAAAAGATTATTTTTACTAATTTAAATTAGAATTGAAAATATATGTTAATTATTTTGATTTATTGTTTATCGACGAATTTATATTCAGTACATACGTTCGAGATTTTTTTCACGATTGTTTATCGTTAAAACAACTCTTCGATCTTAGTCGGTGGATAACGTTTTGAAAAAATGATTTTCGGCAGAATGACGGTTCGGCAAAATGACATATCGAAAACATGATTTTTGGCAGAATGATGATTCGGTAAAATTAAATTCGCCCAAATGAAATTTAAAAGAAATGCAATGCTTGCTTGTACGCTCGTCCGTTTACGGCGCCACATGCGTAAATCTGATTGCAGCGACAAATACCGGCGCGATAATTCAATTGTAGACATTCCAGCTCTTCTCAAATATAGGTTCTATAATTCTTCTTGTATTTACTAAGAAACGAAAATCACTCAAATATTATTCAAAAAATACGTCAAGTAATAAAGAATCATGATAAACCAAGATTATTAATATCAAATATGATTGTGTAGAGCGTAATAATGAAACATCCAAGAGACTTCTAGTTCTTTTCAAAGGCATACAAAGGATATTATTGAAGAGATGTGCCAAGTCCCAGATTTTTTAGCGTTCAGAACGTGATAATGAAAAATCGAAAGTGGCAGCATTATAAAAAAGCATTTGATTTAAATGGGAAAAAAGTCCTCAGGGGCACCCCTTCCCATTAAGATAGAGCGCTGAGGTTTTACACAGATTTTTTTTTATTTATTTGGAGCCAATCTGGGGGGTCAACGCATCAAAATTTTTTCCAACCCCAAATAAGGACCACCCGAATATATATGGTACATATTGTGTATGTATTGTATATATTGTGTATAAATATATGATATGATATATTATATATATGTGCCTTACGCATGCATGCATGCATGCATGCACGCACACACACACACACACACACACACACACACACACACACACACACACACACACACACACACACACACACACACACACACACACACACACACACACACACACACACACACACACACACACACACACACACACACACACACACACACACACACACACACACACACACACACACACACACACACACACACACACACACACACACACACACACACACACACACACACACACACACACACACACACACACACACACACACACACACACACACACACACACACACACACACACACACACACACACACACACACACACACACACACACACACACACACACACACACACACACACACACACACACACACACACACACACACACACACACACACACACACACACACACACACACACACACACACACACACACACACACACACACACACACACACACACACACACACACACACACACGCCCCCCCTCCCCCCTTCACCTCTCTCTTTGGTCCTGGAACTCGTTATTTTGATGCTGATCTCCGTAATTTTCGAAATCTTATAACGTTTTATTGTGGGGGGGGGGTTTTACTGCCGCAATTTCTCTTTGGTATCGTGTTCAGGGGTCATTTTCTATAAATCCTACCACCCTAGAGGGGGTGGGGGGTAGGGGTAATTTTCCGGATATTTACCGGATACCGTATTAGAATTTGATGTGATAGACACTGATCAAGCAAAACCAGTTTCGGAGGAGGACGTTTGGTATGAAGAACTTGATGTAACTAATAAAAGACGATTGATAACGCTACTGAACAATTACCCTCGAACTATATCCTTTAACATGGAGGAAGTAGGCGAAACCAATGCAGCAGAAATGAAAATTGAATTAAGTACAGAAGTACCTGTTTTTCATGGACCATATCGCCTCTCGAACGCTGACGGAGATAAAGTTATGACGATGGTAGCTTCGTTAGAAGAAAGCGGCATCATTCGTGAGAGTACATTACCCTATGGGGGCCTAGTCATACTCATTCGAAAAAAATGGAGAGACCCGGATGGCAATAGATTATAGAGATCTCAATAAGGTTACTAAGCGCATTCAGTATCCGCTACCTTTAATCGATGATCAAATAGATCAACTTTGTAACAAACAAATTTTCACGTCTTTGGACTTACGGTCCGGATTTTATCAAATCCTAATGTACGCCGGTTCCGTTGAGAAAACTGCTTTCGTTATGTTAGATGGGCAATGGGGATTTTTACGAATGCCTTTTGGGTTGTTAAATGCTCCGGCCGTGTTCCAAAGAACCATGAATAAAGTTTTAAAAGGTTGTGCATGGTCCAAAGAACCATGAATTAAGTTTTAAAAGGTTTACATGGACGATGTGCTGATTGCTACGGGAACGCAAGAGGAAGGGTTTAAACAGTTAGAATTAGTCCTCCAGGCTCTTCAGTCTAGCAACTTGACCCTGAATTTGAACGAGTATACATTTTTCCAGATTAAAATTGACTATCTGGGACGGGAAATTTCAGGTGAAGAAGTGAGACCAGGGACTCACAAGGCTGATGCCGTCAGCAAAGTCAATGACCCTTCGAATATAAAACAAGTTAGACAGTTTTTGGAGCTTGGGGGGTATTTTTGCAAATTTATCAGAGATTTTGTGCGAAAAGTCGCTGCGTTAACGAACTTATTACGTAAAAATATCCCTTGGAAGTGGTGACCTATAAGGAAAGTGAAGTAATTAAGGAAATAAAGGCAGCTTTAGTTAACAGGCCAATTCTAGCTATTTATGACCCCGAGCGTGCGACAGAAGTACACATCAATGCAAGCGCAGTGGGTCTTGGGGCTATGATTTTTCAAAAGCACGGGGATGAAAAACGTATGGTCGCTTACTATAGTCGTAAAACGACCCCAGTGGAAAAGATACCATTCTTTCTATTTAGAGATATTAGCGGTGTTTGCCGCTCTAATAGCATTTCCAGTTTACTTACTGGGAATTAGATTCACTATCGTGACTGATTGTAGGGCTATGCGAGCTACAGCATCTAAAAAGGATATGCAACCACGAGTCGCTTGCTGGTGGGTATATTTTCAAGACTGTGATTTTGATATTGTGTATCATCGGGGTATGCAAGTGGCCCATGTCGACTATTTGAGTAGAAAAGCGATTGACTTTTGTACTATCGATATAACAGAAAGCGAATGGATTCAGGTAGCTCAATTGCAGGATCCAGACATTGAGGTAATTCGCAGGGTTTTGGAATCAGGAGAAACTCAGCCAGAAACGAAGCAATACTTTGACAAGTATAGAGTGAAAGGAGGAGTTTTTTTTTGGAAGACTAACTCAGCTAGTAAATGGTGGTACCAAAAACGGCACGTTTGACCGTGGTACGATTATGCCACGATGAACAAGGGCACTTTGCCCTTGAAAGGACGTTAAAAAAGGTACGGGAGAATTATTGGTTTAAGGGAATGGGAAAATTTGTCTCCAAGTACGTGAAAGCATTTTTTAACTGTTTGTACTATAACGGCTCAGAGGGGCGCAAGTCCGGACTGTTGCACCTAATAGAAAAAGTTGCTATCCCATTTCATACAGTTCATCTTGATCATGTCGGACTATTTGTGCGTAGTAAACGTAAGAACACGTAAATATTAACTATTGTGGATGGTTTTACTAAGTTTTGCGTTCTCGAACCTGTTCGCGATACGTCAACTAAACGGGTGATAAAATCACTAATTCAGCTGATCGCAATTTTTGGGGTACTATACGTATAATAAGCGACAGAGGGACGGCCTTTACGTCGCACGCATTCAAGGCTTTTTGTAAGGAGTATGGTATTAAACACATACTCAATGCGGTGGAAACGCCTCGCGCTAATGGTCAGTATGAGCGAATGAATCGCACAGTTTTGAGTTCTCTCGCGGCCACGTGTGCCGGAGGAACTGAGGAGACATGGGATGAGAGCGTTAAACAGGTCCAGAGCGCTATCAATTCTTCCACGAACAGGAATACGCGTATGTCACCAATGCAACTTCTGTTTGGCTATAAACAACGGAGCATAGCTGATGCTAAATTACTTGTGGGCATCCAAGATACACTGGATCAGGTTGACTTGAAGGAGTTGAGGGAAGCTGCCCGCCGGGGGGTGCCGTCATGGTGACAGCAAATCCTGTTGCAACCGGGGAGAGAAAAAGCTGGTGGTCAAGACCAAAAGACCCTTCGAGGTGACGGCTGTTCTACCCAATGATCGCTACGAGGTGCAAGGCCTTTGCGACTTAAAGAAGTCGCCGAATCACCGCAGCATTGTAGCCGTGGACAACCTGCGGAGATGGGTCACGTTTGACGCTATTCAGTGAGCTCGTGGGTAGATATACGTCACGAGGTGACGGGTCGCAGTCAGTGGTCCTGAGACGCCTTCAGTGGTTAAGAATGTGGTTTAGGACGGGCGTTAGCGAGACACAACCGGGGTCGAGTCCGTACTCCATGAGCGAGAAGTGGTCAATATCGTATAGGTGGAGGTTTGAGCGGAGGCCAGGACCAATGGTAGCCGTAGTCGGAATGTCATAGGGCTGAGGAGGCCGGTTGCCCTCTCAGTCTGTACTTGCCGTCCATGGGGGCTAGCAACCGTAGAATAATTGAAATTACTATCCAATTATCTCTCTGCACTAACCCACTCTTAGTGGTAATTGGATATCGATTGGCGCTTTGGAGGGAACTGATCACTCATTCAAGGAGCGTCCATTGAGAACAATTGTCACCATACATGTTCTTTATATATATACCTAGATGCGCTAGCGTGTATATAACAAATTGTGGTTTCTATAATTGTAGAAGACAAGATGAGTACCGAGCAAGGTGTCGAGGACGACCTAGAGTGGTCAGGGAGGCCGAATGAAGAATAAGTTATATTCTTTGGTCGAGTAACAAAGACGATTAAGAGGTAGTCAGCGACAAGGGCAGTAGGGGAGAGCGGGGAGGTTTGACCACTTGGGAGGTTTGACCAAGTGCCCATTCCTCTATTCTGACAGCATAACAAATGCTGCCATCTAGCGCTGGATATCCGTACTATGACCCTACTCCACCATACGCGTATCTCAGCTGTTTTTCAGAACTGATCAGTTGATTATGCCTGCATGATCAAACTTGGAAGAAAAATTGTTATTATCACGGACGACTACTAACGATCTGAGTAAGTTATATGAGTATATACTTGAACGAACATAGCCTGCATTACATCACTGAAATATGGTCTACAAATTCACGTACGAACGGAATATTTTTCTCTACCGAGTTGGACAATATTTCTTCATTTGTATCTAAAATCTGATGTGGGAGGTTTGACCAAAAAATAATGTGGAGGTTTGACCAACTAATTTCAGCATGCCATTCTCGTGGAAGTCACCCGGAAAGAACCGCAAGAAGGTGCCTGCAGAGGTAATGAGGAATACAGTGAAAGAAGTCCTGGAACATGGTAAAAGCGTTAACGGTGCGACGAAAAGGTTCCATGTAGATCGCAAAACTTTGGGGCGGTATGTGCAAAAAGTGAGAAACAATGAAGAGACGAATTTTGTGGCTAACCACGTATCGTCCCTCATATTCTCCGAGGAGGAAGAACTTTTATTATAAAAATATCTTATTTATGCGAGTAAACTGAACTACGGACTCTCGAGGGTGTCTGCCCGCAAGTTCGCTTATAATTTCGCTGCAATAAACAATAAAAAAATTCCGTCCAATTGGACAAAAACCAGTGTGCTAGTTATGACTGGATTCGTGGCTTCATGAACAGGCATACTAAATTATCCTTGCGAACCTCTCAGGCAACAAGTTTATCGAGAGGAACAGCTTTCAACAAAACGACAGTGAATGAATTTTTCAACAATATGAAATCTGTTTTCAATAAAATTGCTTATGGTCCAGAAGCCATTTTCAATCTGGACGAAACTGGCTTAACAACCGTACAAAGACTAGGCAAAGTGATTGCGCAGAAAGGAGAAAAACAAGTCTCTTGAGCAACATCGGCAGAAAGAGGAACCTTAGTAACTATGTGCTGTGCAGTCAGTGCTATAGGCACTGCTGTTCCACCTTTTTTTTATCTTTCCGCGGAAACGTGTGAGTCCCCGCATGACCGTTGGTGCTCCGCCTGGTTCAGAGGTTACAGCTTATGAAAGCGGGTGGATGACTGGTGAAAATTTCGAAAAGTATTGGATCCACTTCATTAAATATACGAAATGCTCTACTACTAGTCCAGTACTAGTGATTTTGGATAACCATGAGTCGCACATCACACCGAAAGAGTTGCAGATATGCAAGGAAAATGGAATCACGCTGCTCACTCTACCACCCCACACTAGCCATAAGTTGCAGCCCCTTGATAGGAGCGTCTTCGGCCCATTAAAATCTTATTATAATTCCGCTGCTGATGATTTTATGGTGGCTCACCCCGCAGTACCCATCACTATATATGATATTCCAGCACTGGTGAACAAAGCGTTCCTGAAAGCTTTCAACCCACAAAATATTCAGCGAGGCTTTCAGTGCACTGGTATCTGGCAGTTAAATGCTGAGATTTTTGATGATAGTGAGTTTTTAAGCTCTTACATCACCGACCGACCTGATCCTACTGCTACTACCAACAGTTCAAACGCTAATGATTTGTTAGTGCCAACATCTCATTCAACTGCTACAGAGACGGCACCAGAAGAAAACAATAGTTCGAAAGAATTAAAAGCATCCACTTCAACACCGTCGCAGCGTTCGACAAGCCGAATCATGACGACCCCAGGGCCTTCGACCATCCTGACTCCGGAGCAAATCAGGCCTTTTCCAAAAGCTGAAGCCCGTAAACGAACATTTTGACTGATAGCCCTGTTAAGAAATCCATTGAGGAAGAGTATGAATTGAGGCAGGCAAAGAAAAAAAAATTATTCAAGTGAAAAAAGAACGAGTCGAGAAGAATAAAAAGGTCACCAAGGGTAATAAAGGCGGAAAGGAAAACGCAAAGATGAAAAATCAGAAATAAACTCAAGTAATGAACATAAATCCATGTACATCGCTTGGTTTAGAAACTATTCTGACTAATTTATAATGATATGCACAGTTGATATAAATAAATTGATAATATTACCAATTCCTTTTTCAATCAATGCAACATTTCACCATTGGTCAAACCTCCCATAGCATTGGTCAAACCTCCCATATCTCGGGAGGTTTGACCACAATTTCACATCTCGATAAAACGACGAATAACTGGGTTTTGAATGGGCGGAAAATTACCAAATAATTCAGGTGAATTCTGCACAATACTTTTTGAGATAATATACCGTTGCGCTTGCCCATAATTCGAGTGAAGCGATACACGAGACGATTGAGAAAAAGTGGTCAAACCTCCCCGCTCTCCCCTACGGCTGACGCCTGTTCCGACACGCACAATGATTATGTTTACGTCATTGCGTTATGTTTAGGTGGAAAGAACCCCCGAGATTCGGGAGTACCGTCGAAGAAGGAGGCCCGAGAGATGGGCATTCAATCATCGCATAGGGAACAAAAAACACGCTTGCGGTGACTAAGAGTCGAGCAAGAGAGCATATACGAACGATATCGTGTATTGAGACCTTTTTCGCTATACCCATATTACGTGTTACATCTTTTAAACGAAATCATGTTCATAAACTCATCTTAAATCTAGTGAGGACTTCTATTCAAAAAAGTACTTACTACATATTTTTGGATTGGCCATCGTTTTCAAATTGGACACTCATTATAAAATATGTTTGGGTTTGTCATCCTTTTCAAATTAGACGACTGTCATGAGCTATGTTTGGGTTGGTCATCCTTTTCAAATTGGACACCCGTTATAAGCTTGATTCCTGAAACAGCGGCGGCGGCTGTGGCGGTAGCGGCGATATATCTTTATATTATAGAACGAGAACGATATATATTTTGACGCGTTTTAGTCATCGCAATGATGCAAAAAAAAGGTAAAAAGGAACAAAATGAAGAATGAGAAAAAAATAAAAAATAAAAACAACAGAAGGGGAGGGGCAGTCAATCATGCGCAGGAACAACAGCGATGTATGGCGGGGGCTACCCCGAGAGAATAATGAATATGTTTCACAAGAAAACACCAATCATATAATGGTGAATATATCTCCAAGAGAAAACAAAAGTAATATAGTGTTCCTTTTAATCGAATTGTTCAAAAAAAGTAAAAGGAACGGGGTAGTCCAGCCGCAACTAACAGACTCAAACACAAACAGATAAAAAAAAATAAGTACAAAATCCTGGGGTCGGAGCTCACAAAATTAAATCTCGTACTCGGGGTCAATTCGTAGTCGGGGATAGAGAGCAGTGCGGAGGGACTTGATACAATGAGAACATGGACAAAAAAAATTTGTTTTGGTTATTTGTGGTCGGAACGCTTCTTAGAACGACGGGGCGATCGCAGTGAGACGGGCCCGTATATACCTCGCCCGTCGCTCGGACAGAGGCTCTATCGCCAGTCACGTGAACGCCTCGTGGCACGACTATTTTTAGATTCTACCAACGCTTACTGCGTAGCCATGAAAAGGGGTCTGCGAAGCGTCAGTCTAGCACTTATGATTCCGTTGTTTCGTTGTTTATTTTTTCTATTGGGCGCCAGCTATTTTGACGGCATAACTACCGGTTGCGGGGTTCTCGTACAAAAAAAATGAGTCGAAGCAAATGATAAGGGAGCGCATACAAAAAAGGTCAAATCTCAGGGATGGGAGGATTCTCCGACTCTACGGCCTCTTACGCTATACCGCCCAGTGGAATTGATGGCGGGTACTTATGTGGAATTTGTTCGTTATTTATGTGGCGCGAGATATTCTACGACACTTTCAACACGCGCGAGCACGGGAAATGGAGAATTTCAAAAGGGCAGCGATTTTTATACAATTCGATTCTGAGAGAGAGGACAATGCGCGATATCTTAACAATGGCGGATGGCCGTTGTCCTCGGTTACTCGCCAAATGAGAATGATTCTTGTACTTACTCGATCTCTCTCTCTCTCTCTCTCTCTCTCTCTCTCTCTCTCTCTCTCTCTCTCTCTCGACCTTCCTTTGTAACGGTCGATCGATGCTGGATCTCTTTTCGTGCTCGTAGCTTCTCCTTTATTCTGTAGTATTCTTATCTACTTTGGGACTCTCCACTTAATTATTATCACTCGTCTTTTACTTTTCTCTCCTCTACTCCACGTTTTACTCTCACAATCTATAAGGCTCGATATAACACAATTTTGGGTACGTCTATGCTACGCGCTAGCTAATCTCCAAGTAACAAGCTTTCTCCTTGCTCCCGCGGCTAGGACAAGAAGGGGGGTGCAAGGGGTCAATTAGTGAGGGACAAGGCTCGCGATGGAGCAGCACGGGACGGCATAAATCATGAATCGATGGCGGAGGAACTTGGAGGGTAATGGGGATCGTACGTTCTTTATTGTTCGGGGGGGCATCTCTAATCGATATGACGCGCGGATGATAGATTGGCCTTCGTGGTTACCGACGGATTTACTGGCCAGGTAGTTGTCCGTGAGACGCCCTGTGCCCGCCTGGGCTGATAAGCGTTGTCTATAGGTGATCAGCCGTTTCGGCAGTATCACAGCGGGCATTTTTGTGGGATACGACGGCGTGTTGGCCGTGGAAAGATGTCCTTTCGTGTCGGTGATCATATAGCGAGTTAGCTGGCTTATTGTCGCCTTTGGAGATTCCCCCAGTTGATGATTATTTTATTAGGGATCAGGGTTCGAAAGGGATCAAACTGCATTGAGGGAAGAGCTTTAGGAGGGGGAGTTCAGCGTGGGAGCGGGACGGGGAGCCCATGCATTGTTTTCCGAGAGTGTGCGCCTTATGTCGATGACTTAATTTTAATTTAGCTATTTTACTTGCCTTTTCACTCCGTCGAGGGCTCGCGGGTTGAAAGTAGACTTGGTGAATTAAGGGGCGGGGGGGGGGGGGGCATGACGCAACGTCACAATATATACATTATATATATAGGATTTTCCGATGGTAACACGATTTTTTGACGTAAGAATTTTTATTAAACAGAAAGAAACTGAAAGTTGTTATAAGAATAATAGAACGACGACCACACACGCCTTTTCACAATCTCCGAGCAGGACTCACTTCTCGTCCAATATTTTCTTCTTCTGTTTTTTTTTAAATGCTTTCTTCTTTTATTTACTACAATCGGCCATCCTGCATGAGTATCGACCCGATACTTTTCACTCATTACTCATTCACACCCTTTTTTTCTTCGGGTTCACTAAGAAATTGATCCACGTTGGAATCAGAATCACCTTAATTGTTAAGTCCAAAGTCTGTTGCCTGCACCCAGGGCTTCATAGCGTCAGCCGCGGTGGTAGTATTATTCGCCCCAGCCTGTAGAGCCTGTAGTCCAACCTTTTGCACCGCATACCGATCATTTCCCTTCACCGCCGTTATTTTATAAGGCCCCAAGAACTTCGGGAACAACTTTAATCCCGATCAAAATTGTGTTCTGGATATAGCAACTAAATCACCAATTGAATGCGGTTTTGCAACTTTTCGTCGTTTGTTGAATGTTTTACGATACTCTTCCTGCACCTACAAGATGCATCGTTTCGCTTCGTCTCTCATGCAGATTGCTCCGCGCCATGCACTTCTATCAACTCTTGATCCATTAATTGTTTCATCTCCTGATCATTTTTTAGACGCATTTTTTCACCGATCATCAACTCGAACGGAGTCTTTTTAGTGCTACGATTATGCAAAGCATTTATGAATTGTTGCACCTGTGACGAGTGTTTCCACCACTCCATAGGATTGTCGGTTGACATTTTCGACGACACGGGGATAATAACCCTATTGATCCTCTCGATTAGGCCATTAATGTCGGTGGTAATTAACAGATGCTTAATATTCTCGGATTGACCATAATCCTTAAAGGTAGTTGACGTAAAGGCCGCTTCTCTGTCCGAAACGATACGTCGAGGATTACCAAACGTTGTAGCTTGGGTTTTCAATTAGTTTATTACCTCGTCTGCAGTTGTTGATTTTGTCGGATGTAGCCAAATAAACTTCGTGAATGCATCAACCACCACGAAAATATGATTATAAGTTTTTCTGGTCGACGGCATTGGCTCTAAATGGCCAATGTGGTAGGTGTCTAATGGCACCACCCGCTTCTCGATGGGATGCCGTAGACCGTCATTTTTCTCTTGCTTTTTCTCCACCAATATACATCTTACACAGTTGTCCACGAGCTTCTGAATTTTTTCTCGCGTCTCCGGGATCCAAAACTCACGCTGTATTAGCTGCTCCGTTTTATTAGCACCAAAATATCCTTGCTCGTGTGCCTGTTTAATAATATCCCATCGCATCGTCTTTGGTACCACCATTAACTCATCACCATTTACTTCGCGGTATAGTACCCCATTTTTTGCCATTGAAAAATCCTTACTCTGACCCGTCTTGACTGATGTAATTATTTTTTTCAACTCGTCGTCTCCGCTCTGAGCCTTCTGTATCCTCTCAATTAGACTGTCGCGACCCTCCTGTACCAATAAGACTTTTTCTGGGTACCTGCTCAAGGCATCGACATGCCACATGGAGGTTCCCGATCGATGTTTCATGGTATACTCGAATTGATCTATTTGTAAAGCACAGTGCGACACTTTCAGGCATAAATCCGTTTTCTTCATAGCCGGTACGAAAGCATTACAATCGGTCACTATCTTCAAACGAATTCCTAATAAGTACGCACGAAATTTCTTCAGCGCCTTTACTACCGCCAATGCCTCTAACTCTCAACTCGTATACTTTTGTTCCGCCGGCGTGGTTTTCCAGCTAGCCCGCCTATTTGGCTCATACTTCTTCTTATTCGAGTTTATCAGCCTATATCATCGATTCATTTTTTTTTTTTTAATTTTTCAGCCACCGATGCATCATCACTTGTTGTATATTTATCCGTTTCATCGGATCAACGGTCATCGTGTACACTGGATGTAATTTTCTATCGTCCGTATCTTTTTGTAGCAATACCGCGCCTAATCCGTCTATGGACGCGTCTGTGTGTAGCTCCGTCTCCACCCCTACACGATATAATTTTAACACGGGGTGTTCCACTAGCAGTGTTTTTAGCTTCTCGAACGCGTTCTTCTGTGATTGTTCAAACTCTAACTTCGTGTCATTTTTAGCAGCCGCGAGAGCGGTCCCGCGTGTGCTATAATTGTGGAATAAATTTCTGAAAGTATCCCGCCAGTCCTAAAAAACTCTGTACATCTGTCGTCGTTTTCGACAAGGGATAATTAACCACTGCTAAGATTTTCTTTCCCGACGGCTGGATTCGGCCTTCTTCAATTGTGTATCCCAAATACTCTACTTTTCGCACCATCAGGTGATACTTTTTCCAATAAATCACTAGCCCGTAATCACTTGCAACTTTCACCACTGTTCTCAGTTTATTTAACGCTTCATTTTCTGTTCTCAGTTTATTTAACGTTTCCGGTACGATAAAATCGTCCAAGCATGTCAATACCGTACAATTCGTAATCAGCGTTCGAAATATAGCTCGCACATGTCGTTGAAAGACGGCTGGAGAGTTGCACAATCCAAACGGCACTTTCAAAAATTCATAATGTCTATCCGGCACGATGAACGCCCTATATTTTACGCTCTCCTCTTCGATCGGTACATGGAAAAATTCGTCTTTTAGATCCAACGTCGAAAACACACGTGCATCTTGCAATCGATCTAATTGATCTTCGATCAGCGGCAAAGGGTTTCTCTCTCGGATTATATTTTTATTTAACCGTTTATAGTCCACACACAGTCGCGGTCAGCCATCCTTTTTTTCCACTAGCACTATCCAGCTCGCTAACTCAGACACACTTGGCCTCGCGACACCATTCTCTATCCATTCGTCTATGATTCCGTTGACTTGTGCTCGCTGTGACGCCGACAATTGCCGTGGGCTCATAAATACAGGCGTACCGTCTCGTAAAATGATGCGCATCTTGACACCTGTATCTTTTGCTTTAGTCGGAGTATAACTCTCCACCAATTCTGGCAACTAACCTTTGATTTCTAGGTCTGTCACATTTTTGACGGAAACATTCTGCCCTTCGTCTTCCTCACGCTCGATATTGATGTTCAGCACTTCTCTTCACCCGTCGTCACACTCTGAATCCTTCGTATCACCCGTCTCTATTTTTGATAAAGAGGCTTGTTTATTTACTACTCGAAGTTCCGTACGTTTAGAGATTTATCCACCAATCGTCATGTCCCAAAAAATTGTCCGTCACCACATTAAATTCGAACACGATCGGTAACTCGTCAATAATAATTTCTGCTTTAAAACGTCCCAACGTGCGATGGTCGATAGCACCGACACTATTGAATGGGACAATTTTCGCGTCAAGTCGCGGCGCACTTAGTCGCACAGAATGATTCGTGCGTACGAGATTGAAATCACTGCCCAAGTCTAACACGGCGGTTACTTCTTTGCCTAATATTTTCACCTTTTTATATATTTTTTTATCATTCGTTCGAAGCTCGTCTCAACGTTCCCTCTTGTCTTCCACTCGTGAACTTTTCGCGTCCATATTGCACGTTGTCGAGACGTGCCCAAATCCACCGCACTTGAAACATTTTGGCCCCTTCGTCTTGTTTTGACACTTCGCACTCACGTGTGATCTGCCACCGCAGTTAAAATATCTCTTAATTCTTCCGAAGTCCTGACTTTGAGGCTGGGTAGAGTGTTAAGAACAAATCAATTAATTGATTTGTTCTTAACACTCTACCGTGCTTAGCACTCTTACTAGCACTCAACTTACTAGCACTCAAACTTAGCACTCTACCGTGCTTTGTATCTTGACAGCTTTTTCTTTAGGTCTTCCACAGAGCTTGCGTTGCACAGAATTGCTTTATTTGTCTCGTCGTCCGTTATGCCGTCTACTATATATTGAATTTTCATATCTGTTTAGACTTCCAAGTGACTGGCTATCTCTAGCACTCGGTACACATACTCTTGAAAAGTTTCGTCATTGCGTTTTTTCACGTTACTTAATTGTTCGTGTATTTGTTTCATGTTTACTGTTTTCGTAAACTCTTTGGCGACTGCTTTCTTCAGTTGTGCTCACGTCTTCACATGGCACTCAAAATTTGCAAACAGTATCGCTGACCCTCGCAGTAGTTTTTTCGCATACACCACTTTTTGCGCGTCAGTCCACGCACACTTCTCTGCCGTTCCTTCAAACATGGAGATCCAACGGTTGACATTTCCGCTTTAATCTCCGCTTAAAGTCTCCAGTGCATCTTCAACGTCCTTGAACGTCAATATCACTCGCGGAAAACGCGCGTAGTGCATGTTTATACGTCTGTTGTTTTCTCTATTCATCGCCTCGTGTTTGTCGTCATGGTCTTCACCTTCCTCTTCGTCTTCGACTTCCTCGTTATCGTCCAAAGCTTTCCGTAACCTCTTCAGTAACTCGGACGTTTTCCCCATCTTTTTGAGTCCCAGTCTGCTGAGTCGCGCTCTCAACTCACTAGCACATAGCGCCGACAGATCTTCGATTTCGTTTTCGTCGTCTTCGGGACCACCTCCCTGTACACCGCCATCTTTGGGATCGCCTCCCCGTGCACTCTTTCTCCTCTCTTTCCTGTGTGGCCGTATCATTTTGCGCGGCCCCTAGTGCTTCTTTCAATCTCTCGGACAAAACTACTTTCGAACCATACACAGGGAGTCCTAGCTCCTGTAATTTTTCTCGCAAATCATCTACCGTTGTGAGCGTGGCTCAACCGTACTCTTATTTCCGGTCGGCATTTCATCTACGTCAAACGATTTATCGCGTGGGAATCCTGATGCACATATCGTTGCAATCCCGGACGAGCACCCAAAATGTAAGATTTTCAGATGCTAATACGATTTTTTGGCGTAAGAATTTTTATTAAACGAAAAGAAACTGAAAGTTGTTACAAAAATAATAGAACGACCACCACACACGCCTTTTCTCAATCTCCGAGAAGGACTCAGTTCTCGGCCAATCTTTTCTTCTACTGTTTTTTTTTCAAATACTTTCTTCTTTTCTTTACTTCATATATATATATATCGTTCTATATTATATAAATATATCGCCGCCGCCGCCAACGTGTCAAGAATACACCCTGACAACCCAAACCCAAACCAAACATGACAATTCTTATCGTATCTACTGAGGAAAAATTTTATTTTTTGTTTTGGATTTCTCTCAGTTATGTTCTGGCATTTGCCAAATGCCCCAGGGAAAACCAAAACTTTAAAACCTGGGAAGGACATTTCTATATACGGTTTACAATATATTTACAATGTATTGAAATGTTCTTAAATAATTCCATTCAATGTTTTTGTATTATCTAATTTGTTTGAATAACTATCTAAACCCAGTTTAAGCACACATAAATTTTCAACCACTGCCGCTACCGTCTCCATTTTCGTTTTTAGAATTGCTTCCCTCTTTTTCGCACTTCCTTTTCGTCATCAGTCGATCGTTCTATATTTGTTTCACGTTATAAAAATAGGGGAGAATTACAATCGAACTATTATAAAAGAATTATAATAATACTATGTATGGGGTAGTGTATATTTTTCTTTTTTTGTTATCCCCAGTAGCTTAGGCCATTGGTTGTTGTCAATTTTATAATAGAATGGTAACCAAGGTAACCAAGGTAATCATGGTAACCATGGTAACCATGGTAACCATAGTAACCATGGTAAGTATGGTAGCCAAGATAACCATGTTGAGTATGGTAGCCAAGGTAACCAAGGTAACCATGGTAACCATGGTAACCAAGATAACCCGGGTAACCATGGTAATATATATAATCCACGTAACCTAGGTAACCTGGGTAAGGTTAGGTTTGGTTTACGTTGGGTTGGGATGGTCATCTTTTTTAAATTGGACACCCGTTGTAAGCTTGATTCTTGGCCATCCTTTCTAAATGGGACAACCGTTATAAGATCTGAAACAGCGGCGGTGGCGATATCTGTATATAATCTATAGAATGATACATAAATATAATATTTGTCATATACATAAACCCTAAGCCATAAAATCGATATATCGATAAACCCAGACCCAGCCCAAACATATATAAATTTTCGTATATAAATTATGAGAGAAATTTTCATCTATAATTTTTGACACAAAAAATTTCAATTCAAAAGAAAACTAAAAAGAAAATAAAAAAATAATAAAAAAGAAAATAAAGAAAATAAAATTAAAAAATTTCGATTCCAAAGAAACTTAACAATCAAAATGTCGATATATCGAATCATGTCAAGAAACAATATATCGAACTGCGGCAAGAATCGATATATCGAAGCGCGTCAGTAATCGGTATATCGATATATTGAATCATCTCAAGTATCGATAAATTGATGAATTGATATATCGAATCGTGTCAAGTATCAATAAATTTATATATCGAATCATGTCAAGAATCGATAAATTGATATATCGATACATCGAATCGTGTCGATAATCGATAAATTGATATATCGATATATCTAATCGTGTCTAAAATCGATAAATTAAAATATTGTACTGTGTCAAGCATTGATATAAACCGAACCGTATTGATATAATCGAACCGTGTCAATATAAATATTCACATATAAATATAATATTCAATATAAATGTTACATTTATAAATAAACCCAATTCAAAGAAAATAAAAGAATCAATACATCGATATATTGAACCGTGTCAAGAAACGATATATTGGTCTATAATCGTGTCAAGAATCGAAACATCGAATCGTGTCTAAAATCGATAAATTAATATATTAATATATCCATTTAAAGATTTGAACATGATTTACAATTAATTGTACTGCGTCAAACATTGATATATCGATACATCGAACCGTGTCAAGAATCGATCTGTCGATATATCGAAATGTGTCAAGAATCGATATATCGATACATCGAAGCGTTTTAAGAATCGATCTATCGATATATCGAAATGTGTCAAGAATCGATATTTCGATACATCGGACCGTGTCAAGAATCGATACGTCGATATTTCAATCAAACACAAACTCAACGATCTCGAACGATAAAAAAAAAGGGGACTACGAATAAAAAGAAAAGAAAATAGGGACGACGGTTAAGAAAAATTGCGAAAGTGTAATGGGGGGAATCGCGCTGCGTCACCAAACGCTCACGGTCTGATACAAAAAAAAGGGTAGATATTCCGGTCAAATATTCAAAGAAAATGCAATTAATATGAGGGTAATGGAACGGGCTTACTTGGTAGTTGGTAGAGATCGCTTGGGGGATCGTCACGCTCGCAATTTCGCGGGATCTCGCCTTCGAGGTACTTGATCCTTACAATGGCGGTCGCTGACGCACTCTCTCTCTCTCTCTCTCTCTCTCTCTCTCTCTCTCTCTCTGTACAAAAATCGCTGCTCGTGACTCGATACAATTTTATAATCTCGCTCGTCTGGTCTATCGTAACGCTCTTGCTGAAGTGACGAGCTCGTCGTCTTCTTCACCCGGCCGGCTTGGGGTGGAAGAGTAGGGAGAATCTAGGAATGATTTGGGGATCAAGGGCCTGCGCAATATAAAGGTAGGTCATGGAGGGATCAATAATCGATATTTAATTGGGTCACCGGAGTCGCTGTCACAGGCGCAAGCGCCTTCGATGATTAATACCCCGTAAGGTGCTTCCAAAGATGGAATGTGACGGTCGACTCGGCGACAAATCTCATAGGGGGGAAGGGTGGGGGCTCCCTGTGGACACTGGCGCTCGAATTTATGTATGACGTGACGTTGCTCGCTCTTCGATGATTTTTCCCAAAATCTCTGTTGCTCGATATACCGACCGTGCCCTCACAGATATTCGGCTTCCTTCGGTGACGTGTCCGTGTGAAGGGCTCGGTGGTGTGAGTGGGACGCTCGACGAAGGAGAAAATGCTTTGAGCAGCGCCGCCTGGGCCTCTCGTACTTTTTCGCCGTCCACAGGGTTTTCTTGAATAATATTGGGCTGAGATTTTTGGGCCAACAAGATTATTCGGGAGGTAATTGGGTTGATATTGGACTACGGGGATAGTGAAAGAAGAGCGACTGGGGATGACAGGGTTTCGATGATTTTTCGATGCTTTGGGTTACTTATTCTAAATTATAGTTTTCGGGTTTTTCGGCGTGTGGTGACGGACTTCGACGAGGCTTAAGCCTCGCCTGTGACACAGTGTCACAATATCTTTCTATAATATAAAGATATATCGCCGCTTCCGCCGCTGTTTCAGGAATTGAGCTTATACCGGGTGTCTAATTTGAAAAGGATGACTAACCTAAACCCAAACCCAAACTCAAACCCAAACATATACCTGCGAGGGTGCGTAGCGCCCGACCCATACGAACCCCTAGATATACTAGGAGTGCGTAGGGCGCTACGCACCCTCACTTAGGTTTGGGTTTGGGTTTGGGTTGGTCATTCTTTTAAAATTGGACACCCGTTAGATTGTATGGATTTGGACACCCCTTGGCGAGGGCGCGTCGTGCTCCACGAACCCCTAGTATATATATATATATCTTTCTATGATATAAAGATATATCGCCGCTGCCGCCACCGCCGCTGTTGCAGGAATTCAGCTTATACCGGGTGTCCAATTTGAAAATGATTACTTTGGACACCCCTTAGATTGGATGGATCTGAACACCCCTAGGCGAGGGCGCGTAGCGCCCTACGAACCCCTAGTATATATGTATATTGAAACGTTTGAGATTGTCTTACGAGAATATTCTATTGCGTAATTACGCAATACAATATTTCGCTCTTAATTTATGACTTCTCAAACAATATTGTGGATTATATTTGTAAAATGTCGACTGTCGGTGAAATGAAGACAGAGTTCGAGTTCTAGACTCGAGAAGGAAGCCGAAAATGAGATTGATGATTTTTATTATTTTTCTGAACGGCAGAAGGCCTAAGAAATTGTATTTGCTTTTCGAGATGGCCTCAGAGTCCTAACCACGACTGTGAGCTATAAAAGCTACGCGTTGGTTGACCCTTCATCATTGGCCATTGACAATGGATTTTGGGTCCAAGTTATTTTATAATCGAGAAGCGAAAATAAAATGATTATTTCGTGTCGTGAAGCGACGCGAAATATTCAAGGAGCAAAATTTTACGATTGAAAGATTTCGTTGAGACAGGCTATTTTTTTATACAGACAATTTACTACGTCGAAACGCCTTCTCCTGCCGCGGCCGTGGTCCGTCGGCTGGCAGGGCTCTAATTCGTTTTCTTCTACTTGATTTTAATACAGGGCGCCAATTAATTTTAAGAAAATTAAAAAACTATCTATGCATTTCTCTTTTTACGACTAGCTCCCTTGACAATAAGACTATCGCAAGGAGGGGTACAGTTGGAGGACCAACGACAAGGAATTGCAAGAACAATAAAGAACAGTACTTGAAGCAGAGATGAGTAGGGAGATCAACAGCGCTCGGGTTTTCTTGATACCTGGCGTCGACGTGACACCTAGGCGGTCAAACGCCGAACTGGTCTCATTTTTCGTGAGATCGACTTGAAGTCGCGCTGCATGGTGGTGGTTGTCAACCGCACAGTTTCGCCAGAGATCATCTCGCGTTTCGCTTTCGCGAATCCAGTCCTTGCTTTCCTGACGAAACTTTTTCCTCAGATGATTTTTTTTCAGCTTATATGTATTAATTAATAAAAATATGTAAATTGGAACGTGTTTTTTTCCTAAATTAACCGAATTTGGATCCGAATTGTCAAAGGTTCCTAAGCGAGCTCGATGAATATATACTTTCAACGTTCCTTATTATTCTAAATTGTTGTTTGGTCGACATCTCTGTGGATATCGTCCACCTCTGGAGTTCTGGAGAACTGGATTCGAGCCCGAATCTAATTATTTTTTTTTTCTAAATGTTCAAATATTTTTTAAAATCAAAATAATCGTGTCTCCGTTTTCACATACGTTTAAACACTCGTACGAAAAAAATACACTGTACCTACTGCACGAAATCGAAATAGAATAAGAATAATAATCTGTCGGCTATGTTCGTATTATATCTATATATATATATGCATTACAATGTAATGCATTGGAACAATATCGGATTTTTCTCGGTTATTCGGTTTTTTTCGTGGTCTAGCAGAATAAGTATCTTCATATAGAGATCGTTAAAAATCTATAGGGGCTCATGGGGTATGGGGTGGAATAACAAAAAAAAATTCCTCCTGCTTTTGCCATATCACTAAAAACAAAAAATTAAAAAATTTCGAAAAAAAAACTTTTTGGCAGATATTTTCACGTTATTATAAATTATTCATGCTCCATCATCCGATTATCATTGTTGGTGCTAATAGAAACGGAAAAGAAAATAAAGATGAAAAGAAACAAAAAAAAGAATGTATTTTTTCCATTTTTTTTACACATTTTTTTTCTCTTCTCCTTGTCAACTTTTTCTACAATAGCAGTTGTTGGGCGGGAAAGAATGCAATCTCTTATCGTTGTTGGCTCTGGAAGAAACGGAAAAGAAAATAAAAATGAAAAAAGAAAAAAAAATAAATTATCTCTTGTCGCGGATTTTCAAGCTCTTTCGCCTAACTATCATTGTCGATGCTAAAAAAGGCTTCCGTTGGAAAAAAATGTAATCAATATTCGGAAAAGAAAAGTATAGCCAAACTATAGACAATTTTTTATGTATATATATTAGGGCGGTTCAAAAAAAATCGATATTTTATTTTTCTCGGAGCTCCATCGAAAAACAGAACATCAAAAAAAAGTAATTTTCCCGAAATTTAGGATTAAAAAAAAATTTAGATATTGCTCAAGCGACTTTTCGGTTTTTTCTGCTATTTGTTGAAAATCGCGACGTGAAATTTTTTTTTTTTTCTCCCATAGCATAAAGTGTTTGTATTTAACAGAGTCATTATTTTTTTTCATTTTAGTAATCTGAAATTTTTTTTAAGCTGCCTCAAGTAATTAATTTACTGCTTTTTCGGCTTTTTTTAAGCTGAAAATCATAAAATTAACAATAATTAAGCTACAAATGTCAATTTTTTTATTTTTTACAAAATCAGAGGTGTGTACATTTAAAAAAATAACATTTTCCGCTCCAAATTTTCGTGATAATCGAAAATCATGAAATATGAAAAAAACTTGCGAACACCGTTCGCAAGTTTTTTTTGCATTTGCATCACCGATGCAAACAATGGCAAGTTCGCAAGTTTTTTTCATGATTCCTGATTTTCGATTTTCACGACAATTTGTAGGGAAAAAGGTTTTTTTTTTTTAATGTACAAACCTCTTATTTTGTAAAAAAGAAAAATTGACATTTGTAGTTGTGTTTTGTGTTTTTTTTAACACAAAATGGTTTTTTTCCCAGAAATGAAATTAGACCCGACCAAGTTCCATGAAATTCCACAGAACCAGGATCCGTCCGACCAGGATTCTTCCTTAAAAAAACCTTTGTTGAATTCCTACTATTACTTTGAAATTTTTATAATTTGTTTTGTCCCTGTTAATGTGTCGCATCAATTATTTTCAGGATTTTGGCAACATTTTTTGACAACAGGATTTTTTAAGAAAAAAAAATAGGCATAGATACGCTTTTAAACACAGGCTCTTTTAGCAAGATCAACTTTAGAACCGATATTTTTCGATTGTTTATGTCAGATAGAAATACACGACATCAATGAAAAAATATCTACTGGATTCAGTGCATATTTACGATTATTATGTGATCGCCAGGAACAAGTTTTACTGCATAATATTTAAGGAAAATAACTAGTGTTCTCGCGCTGTATAATAAATCTATAGGATCTCGTAACACGGACTTGTCTTTTACACGCTGCCCGCCCGGTAACCCGCGCACCTCCGCGCTATCGAACGATCTTTCCCCACTCTTCGTCAAGCCGAGAGCTCCAGAAAACAGAAAACTTTCAAGCAATATCAAATCTCCAAGAGTCACAAAACCGTTCGATATATGCAAGGGGTGTATGTGTGTGCGCGTAGTATAGATATAGCGAATACATAGTGTGAGAGCGGCAAGCGGGCCAGCGAAGATCCGAATAAAACGGAACGCGCGATAACACATATACATAGATATGATACGAACATAGCCGACAGATTATTATTATCTTATTCTATTTCGATTTCGTGTGCAGTAGGTACAGTGTATTTTTTTTCGTACGAGTGTTTAAACGTATGTGAAAACGGAGACACGATTATTTTGATTTTAAAAAATATTTGAACATTTAGAAAAAAAAAATAATTAGATTCGGGCTCGAATCCAGTTCTCCAGAACTCCACAGGTGGACGATATCCACAGAGATGTCGACCAAACAACAATTTAGAATAATAAGGAACGTTGAAAGTATATATTCATCGAGCTCGCTTAGGAACCTTTGACAATTCGGATCCAAATTCGGTTAATTTAGGAAAAAAACACGTTCCAATTTACATATTTTTATTAATTAATACATATAAGCTGAAAAAAAATCATCTGAGGAAAAAGTTTCGTCAGGAAAGCAAGGACTGGATTCGCGAAAGCGAAACGCGAGATGATCTCTGGCGAAACTGTGCGGTTGACAACCACAAACATGCAGCGCGACTTCAAGTCGATCTCACGAAAAATGAGACCAGTTCGGCGTTTGACCGTCTAGGTGTCACGTCGACGCCAGGTATCAAGAAAACCCGAGCGCTGTTGATCTCCCTACTCATCTCTGCTTGAAGCAAGAAAAATAGGTTTATTCTGACTTACTTGATTACTTCAATACTTGACATTCGATACCTCACAATCGTTCCTTCATAATGTATGACCTTGACAAGACGGCGGAGGTCCTTCGATTCACAATGTAATTTGACAAAATACTCAACTTACACTTATTCAAATTAACACAATCAATTCAGTTTTGTCGACAGACGCGACTAGACTCTCAATTTACTTTATTTCGTTTGGGTTTTGACGAGACAATCTCAACCCTTTCACTCGACAAAATGCTCGATTTACAATAGCTCGACGAATATACAAATCTTGTCAACAGACGCAACGAGATTTGCATTCGACTCAACAGATACAGATTGGTCGACAGACGCGACGGGACCGTCGAGGTTTTACAAACCGGACGTTCTCTCTGTCGTGAGAGAAGTGATTTTTGGTAACGGAATCCCTTAGCTACTTGCTCATTATACAAGGCTCGTTCGTCAATCTTCGGCTATCCCCACCTGTCGCGTACGTTGATCTAGGGACGAGCTATCGGCTCTCTCGTCTCGTGACGTGTCACGTTCGATATTTTGTCGAATTATACTTTGATAATTTCGAAAAATAATCTATGCGAAATACTAAATTGACCATGCATGTTTCATAATAACGAGACTCATTTTTAACAGTCGAATATACAACATATTATATGGTACGCTCGAGGAATTTATTGAGCGTTGACGTCGAGGAATACCAAGTCCTTTTTAATTTCCTGTCACATCGTTTAGCAAAACGATTGACATTAATGAAAAAAGGAAGTTACGGGAAATTCATATATGAGGTAATTAATTTCGGAATTGATTCTGTTGTATTTTACGGCGCACGAGATTGAGGAGAGTAAAAGTGTAACACGAGGTTCAATTAATTGTATTTATTGTATAACGGAGTTGTAATTGACATGTGCTCCGATTGTTATATATAGGAGCGAGTGAGTACGATGTTGGTATTGCAGAGTGCCGTTGTGTGGCGACTAGTAGTGTTAGGCGCGTGAACTTGAACGGTATATTCCAACACCCTCTCTCAAGTTAAGCGCCGGTGCCGTTCTTCTGAGGTTGCGCGAGGCCGAGTAGCTTCGAGCACAAACGATGCTTCGGGCTGGTTAATGACTTGGTTAAGACGTCCGCAGTCATTTCTTGTGTTGGGATGTGTCGCAGGTTGACTTCCCCTCTCTCAATGAGTTTGCGTACATAATGATGCCGGATGTCGATGTGTTTCGTCCTTGGATGGTACATGCTGTTGTTGGCTAGCTGGATGGCTCCTTGGTTGTCGCAGTTAATCGAGACCTTGGAAAGGTGTCTGAAGTGTAGCGCTTCTATGAAACCTTTCAGATAAACGGCCTCTTTCGAGGCTTCGGACAAGGCTATGTATTCAGCTTCCGTTGAGGATAGTGATACGGTTCTCTGCTTCTGAGCTTTCCAGCTGATGGCCGCCGATCCGAGTATGAACGCGTATCCGGTGAAAGATCGTCTGTCGATTTTGCAGTTCCCCCAGTCTGCATCCACGTATCCGATAAGTGGCTGTCCCGTTCGTTTGAAGATCAGCTGATGCTCCGCGGTTCCTTGCAGGTAGCGGAGGACTCGTTTGGCGGCTTTCCAATGTTGTTTCTCGGGTTTTTCGTTAAATTGCGATAACATGCTGATCGTGTGTGCGATGTCTGGTCTTGTAGCGACCGCCAGATACATTAATCCTCCAATCAGTTCCTTATATTGTCTCGGAGTCGGTAGCTTGTCGACGGGCTGTCCTGTGATGTTGAGCGAGCTTCCTGGCTCGGCTGGAGTGAGTACGGCATTGCATTGCTTCATGCCGTATTTATCGAGTAGCTGTAGGGTGTACCTTTCTTGGCTGAGAGTGATGGTGTCCTGATACTGGCGAATTTCAATTCCGAGGCAGTAGTTGGCTCGGCCGAGATCTTTCACCTCGAGATTCTTTGCCAAGGCCTTTTTCAGTGCCTTGATTCGACCCGCTTTGTTTGAGGCGATCAGGATGTCATCTACGTAGACTAGCACTATAAGTGTTTCGTCGTGGTGGTCGCTGTGGTAGACGCATGGGTCGTATCCGGTTGCCATGAGTTTCTCCTGAGTCAAAACTTCGTGTAATCGGTTGTGCCATTGTCTACCGGATTGTTTCAGGCCGTAAATTGCCTTCTTGAGTCGGCAAACTTTGTTGCCTTCTCGGATTTTTCGTAACATTTGTTTTGCTTTTTGTCTTGTTTCTTCGCTTTCATCGGCTTCCTGTGAAATATCTTTTAGCGATTGTTCCAAGGCTGCTGGTGTTTCCATGAAGATTTCTTCGTTTATGGACCCGTTAAGATACGCCGTCGTAATGTCCAGTTGGTGAAGTGAAAGTTGTTGTTCCACGGCGAGTGCTGTGAGCAGCCGAACCGACTCGAGTCGCGCCACTGGGGCGAAGGTTTCGAAGTAATCGTATCCTGGTCGTTGGGCGAATCCGCGAGCTACGATTCTCGCTTTTCTTCGCTCAAGGCTGCCGTCCGATTTGTACTTCGTTTTTAGCACTGTTTTACTACCGATGACGTTCCTGCTCCGAGGTCGATCGACTATTTCCCATGTGTCGTAGCTAAGATGGGATTTTACCTCGGATGCGATGGCCTGCTTCCACGATCGAGAATCGGGGCCCTGGAGAGCATCGGTTACGGTGATTTCCATGGCGTTCATCGCGAACTCGACGAGACTGGTCTCTTGTTCGTCTTCATCGTCGGTGTTCTCGTCTTCGAGGTCGTAATCGTCGTCATCGTCTTCAGAGTTTTCCAGTTGGGCTGCACTTCTGGTTCGTTTTCTTGCCTCTTGGTGCGGTGATTCTGGAAGGCGTTTCGTCCCGCGCTCGGTACCGTCGTCGTTCGAAGGTTTCTCTTTTCCCTCATCTCGATGTGGTTGATATTCTTTCCGAGGTCGACCTCTGCTTCCCAATCGTATGATTCTGGGTCTCCCTCGGCCTCTTCCGGCGGTCGTAAGTGTGTTTTGGAGCGGTTGGTTCGGACCGATTTCGGTTTCTGCGATGCTCGGTTCGGGTCTTACGTCGTCGATGATGATTTTTTGGATTTTTGGTTGGTTATGGTCGAGCGCTGATTCACCGACGAAATTGATGTCTCTGGAGACGACCATTTTCTTGTCGTCAGGTATCCACACGCGATATCCCTTCGCTGACTGAGGATAACCCATGAAGATTCCTTCCTTGGCTCGTGGTTCGAAGTTTCCTTTCGTCGGTATTTTGTCGAGAATGTATACTTTCGTGCCGAAAGTCCTCATGTGACCGACGATGGGTATCCATCCTTTCCACAGTTCAAACGAGGTTTTGTTCGACAGTGCTCGGCTTGAGCATCGGTTTCTTATGTAGTTTGCCGTTCCGACTGCTTCTGCCCAAAACGACGATGGCAGGTTGGATTGAATTAATTGGCAACGCGCCATGTCGAGCAGAGTTCGGTTTCGGCGTTCGGCGACTCCGTTTTGTTGAGGTGTATACGGCACTGAGAGTCGACGTTGAATGCCGTGGTCCTTGAGAAAGTCCTCGAATTGCTTACTGCAATATTCTCGGCCGTTGTCTGTCTGCAAGGCCTTCAGTTTATGTCCGGTTTCCGTTTCGACCATGTTTTTGTACGTTTTGAAGGCTTGAAAGATTTCGTCCTTCTGCTTCAAAAAGTATACTTCGCACCATCCGCTAAAGTCGTCGATGAAGGTGGCGAAGTATTTTGCTCCGCCTTTCGACAACGTTCTCATCGGGCCACAGAGATCGGAGTGAACGATTTCCAAGGGCACTCGGCACTTGGTTTCTCTAGTTTTGAAGGGCTTGGCCGTGAGTTTTCCGAGCGCGCAGATGTCGCAGGAGTCTGGCTGGCCGTGGGGGGAAAGTGTCATTCCTTTCACTTTTCCCTCTCGTGCCATCTGTTGAAGTGCCTTGACGTTTAAATGGCCGAATCGTTGATGCCAAAGCTCGGTCGTGTCCGTTTTTTCGGTAGTCTTTCGTGTTTCTTCTTCGGTTTAGATGACGTAATAGAGGTTTCCGATCCTTTCCGCTTGCATCTTCATGTTTCCGTTCTTGTCGTTGATTTCCGCTCCGTATTTATAGAAGACAACTTCGTTGCCTTGGTCGGTGATCTTCGCCACGGACATTAGATTGGACCTTAAATCGTGCACGAATAGGGCGTTGTTTAGTTGTACGGGTCTACTTTCGTTACCGTCTGTTGTATTAATTCTTACGTTACCTCTCCCTTCTATTTTTGTCGACGCCATGTTGGCGAGATTCAGCTTGGTGTGGTCATCAGGCTCGAGGTGCACGAATTTCGCTTTATCTCGACAAATGTGAGAAGTGCATCCGCTGTCGAGGCACCATTTGTCGGCCGAGCGTTTATCTTCGAGTTTTCGAGCTTCTTCTTCGACTCCCTCGCTGATGTAATAGATGTCTACCTCTTCTTCGTCTGCTTCTTCATCCTCTTCGCTCGTATGTTCGGCCTGATACGAGCATTCCGTCGATTTATGACCGAATCTATTGCATTTGAAGCAACGGATTCTGGCGTCCGCGTTTCCAGTAGTTCGGTAACGCCCGGCGGCCTTCGAAGATTTTGATCCTCGTCCCTGATCCTTTTGGTCTCGAAATCTTCGTTGTCTCGCGAGTAAGGCTCCCGCCTCTCCATCCTTCGTCTTTTGCTTTCTGGCATCGCTTTCTTCCAAAATTTTTATTTTGAGAGTCTCCGCTGACGGCAGCTCGTCTCGAGACTCAATGGCACATCTGAAGTTCTCGAAGCTGTCCGGAAGACTGTAAAGTAGCATAATGCTTAATAAGTCCTTGTTTATCTCAACTTCCATGGCCTGTAATTTGTCGACTGCGTCAAAGAACTTTCCTACGTGTTCTCTCACATCTTCGCCTTCTTGCATGCGCTGCAACGTAAGTTGTTTTAATAAAGTTGCCTTGCGCGCAGGGCCCTTCGAGGCGTAGATGGAACGCAGCTTGTCCCATATCTCTCTAGATGTTTCGCAATGTCTTACATTTGCTAATTCTCCTGGGCTGATCGATAATATTAAATCGGCCTTGGCCTTTCTGTCTGCCTGTTTCCATACCTTGTAAGCGGCCTCGGTTGACGGATCGCTCGCAGCGACTGTTGGCTTGGCTATCTCCCCGCTGACGTAGCTCCAAGTATCATTTTTTATAAGGAGTGCTTCCACTTGCATGCTCCATGTGTCGTAATTTTCTCGTGACAGGAGCTCTATCCTCGTAGAATTGATTGTTCCTGAAGTCATCGCGGAATTCCCTTGCTGGCCGCGTACACTCTGAAGATTTTTCTTGGTTTTGAGGTTAGCTCTCGCTTCTCGCGTAATTTGCGTTGTCGAAACTGCACGTTAACTCTTCGTGTCTGGGCCCATAACCTGTTGTATTTTACGGCGCACGAGATTGAGGAGAGTAAAAGTGTAACACGAGGTTCAATTAATTGTATTTATTGTATAACGGAGTTGTAATTGACATGTGCTCCGATTGTTATATATAGGAGCGAGTGAGTACGATGTTGGTATTGCAGAGTGCCGTTGTGTGGCGACTAGTAGTGTTAGGCGCGTGAACTTGAACGGTATATTCCAACAGATTCGAACTTGAAGAGTTTATTAAAGTGTTAATTTTGTAGCACTGTTAAAGGAGAAAAGGAGACTCTGTTTCCTCGTTGTTTCGTATGTGTCAGCGTCTCGCTTCGATCGTGAGAAAGCCTCACGATTGAGGTTGATTCGTCTGAGTTGCGTCGGTGCACGTCGCCACGTGGTTTTGAAATTAATTGACTTTGATAGGCGTGCTCGAAGAGCACGCTTACGTTATTCGAACAATCGGGGTTTCTACCAAGAGGTACCTCGAGCTGTGGTCCAACATCCGGTCGCAGTGACCGGGGCTTTCCACAGTTCGAGAGGCCCTACCTAGGGGTTATTAGGATGCTGAGAATAGCACCCGCCTCGAGATCCAACTTCTGAGCGCAGTGCTCAGGGCTTCACTCTCGACGGGCTCCCTAGTATCGGGAATCTTTATTGAAACACGAGTTGTTTATTGATCTGTCTCGAAAAAGACAAATCAATTACGTTATAAGTGCATCGCCTTGAGAAAGGCAATTCGATGGTGAATTTCTCTAATTGTTTTTAAAAAGATAAGTCGTGGGTGATGACTCGATGGAGATCGCGTCGTGGTCGGGTTGGCCTCGAAGTTGAGAAGACGTCCGGTCTATCACACCTTCGAGCTGTAGTATGGTTGAAAGTCCTCGACTTTCGTGAAACGGCGAGAAGCGCCGGTAATAAGTACGTTAAGCAAAAGCTTAACGCGGTATATGCTCACATTACGTTGATGGCCAAAAATGAGAGCGAGGCTTGCTCGCGAGGCTCTTAAATACTTTATCGCGATCCATCGGCGCCGCGATTTGATTGGCCGATGGATCCGTGGTAGGGCAATTTCACCGAGCTTTCGGTGCTTTTGCACCTGTTATGCTCGTGACATATCTCAATTCCCCGAAGGATCAAATTCTATTTCGGTCCTTCGAGGAATTCCGATATTTGGTGAGAATAACAAGTAATTATGATTATTGGTCATGATCTCATTGTAACGTCCCGTTACAATATATATAAGGGTGGTCCTTAAAAAGGTCATTTTCAAATTTCGACCGTTCGGCCCGATAAATCAGCTCCAAACAATTAAAAAATAATTCGCTGTTTTTTTCAGATTTTTGTCTCAACTCTAGCCCGTGCCCCCAAGAGGGTGGATTTACGCATTCAACCCTTTCAGGGGCACATCAAATCTACGCAACGAATTTAGATGAAATTTGGCATAGGTGATGAAATTTATTTTCTTGTGTCGCTGATTACAAATCTGAACTCAAAATTCTAAAATTCAGAATGGCGGATCCAATATGATAGACCGAAATCCAAAAAGTCATTTGTTTTCGATAAAATTTGGTTTTCGAGGTCACTGATTACGAATTGGAAGCTGAAATCACAAAATTCAAAATGGTAGGTCCAATATGATAATATCAGGTAACTTTTGGGGTTTTGGTCCACCATATTGGATCTGGAAGTTCAAATTTTTAAATATTGAGTTCTGATTCGTATTTAGCGATCCGAGGAACCCCCCCTATGTGACGTGCAGGGCGTTATTGCACGACTAACAAAGTAAATCCCCTGTGCGAAACACAAGGGTTTATATTTAATTTTGTTTATGATAAGTTTTCCGACAACATCCCATACGGGCCCGTTCCTTTAGATGGTTGGAAGAGGAAATTATGGTCAGGATAAATTAATCGTAAGTAACTTCTTTACCATCAAGAGTCCAATATTTATTTAATTAACAGAATTTAGAAAAGTCCCAAATATAAGGTTCCAAGAATACAAGTTAATAGTTCATAATTTAAAAGGACTCGAACGAATAGCTGAACCGCAAGACAACAAACTCTCACAATCATACGTACAAACACACACACTACTCACTCAGTTTTCGGCGCAGCTGACAATATAGGCTGCCGACCTTTATACTACCTCACTCGCTCGCTCTCCCGTGGTATACCGATGTTCGCTCTCTCCTTTCAGTACAGGCTCGGTCGTTGGCATACGCGGCAACCACAGCAGTTCTTCGCGCTCACGTTACACACCTTACACTCTGTCCTCGATTGCTTGACAGCTCTTGGACTCACTCGTACAGTAAACACTTAAAACTACACGACAGAATGTTCGTGGCAGAGGTTGATTGTAATTTCTTAAACTAACGCAAATCGACTTATAAACACGACGCGCGCAACTCGGGGGCCTCTTTGCGAACCCGGTCGACTTACAACGGCGACCTTATGTAGGGATCGGGGAACTACCGTCCGAGAATTATTGCCGCTATGTGAAGCGTTTATCCGGAGTTACTCCAGAATCAAGCTTTACGCTATCGTGTGCATCCGGAGACTAATTTGTCCCAGGTCGCTCAACTGGCGTTCTGTCGATCGCCAGGTGAAAGAGTGGGGGCGAATTTTGTCAATTCAACAATCCTGCACGCGCGAGCATCGACTCGCGCTCTCAGGACGTTGCACCGGAATTCCAACTGTGCTATGTGGAAATATTGCAATTATAAGATATAAGCAATTTTAGAGACAGCTTCGGCTAATCCCCAACGGTCATCGCCCCGTGTTGCCAAGCCGCCAAAATGGTTACTCGGAAACACGGCACGTGACACCTATACCCAATTTCATCTAAGTCCGTTCGGTAGATTTTATGAGCCCTTGGAAGGGTTGAATGGGGAAATCCACGCTCAACTCTAATCCGTGCTCCCAAGAGGGTGGGTTGAATCCAGTCTCTTGAGCGAACTGAATGCACCCTCTTGTGGGATGTGGTAGATTTAATGCACCCCTCTTGGGGCACATCAAACCTACTGAACGGGCATAGATCAAATTTAGTGTTGGGGGGTTTCTTGGGTATCTCAATACGAATTTGAACTCAAAGATTGAAAATTAAAAATGTCAGATCCAAAATGGTGGACCAAAACCCCAAAAATCACTTGATATTTCCATATCAGACCCACCGTTTTGAATTTTTCTGATTTCGAGTTCAGATACGTAGTCAGCGACCTTGAAAACCCCGAGTGCCGAGTTTAATAGAAATCAAATGACTTTTTGAATTTCGGTCCATCATATTGTATCCGCCATTTTAAATTTTCGAATTATGAGTTCAGATTTGTTATCAGCGACCTAAGAAACCACCCTATACTAAATTTCATCTAAGTCCGTTGCGTAGATTTGATGTGCCCCTGAAATGGGGCACATCAAATGTGTGATGCCTTGAATGCGGAAATCCACCCTCTTTGGGGCACAGGTTAGAGTTGAGGTAAAAATCTGAAAAAAACAAGCGAATTATTTTTGAATCATTTGGAGCTGATTTTGGGGAATCGACGGTCAAAATTTAAAAATGACCTATTTAAGGACCACCCTAATATATTGTCACGGCCTTTCTAAATTCAGCCGGATGATAACCAGACGAACCCGGGATTCGTATGGGAAAAACTCGAGGAAATAAAATAAATAAAAATCAGATGAAATAGAGGGAAAAAGAAAAAAAAATAATAATTTATTAAATGAAAAGAAAAATATAATATGACGATTAGACTGTTTCAAAATAAATCGATAATTTTTTTTTTGCTTTACACAATCTCAAACTATACTTAGATATCAAAAAATGATCCTCGCGAAAGGAGGGGCCGGTCCTTCAAGATTTAGAGGTGTCTCATCGGACTTTTGTCATTTTTATTTCGTTAATACGTGAATAATTAATTTGCATGGATGGAACAAACGTTTTTCTGGTGCTAAAATGACGAATATATTCCAAACTTATGTATAAATACTGAATATACTAGAATAAACGATCTTGATGATCGCAGGAACAATTATCCGTCGATATATACGTCGATGAATGCAAAAAAACAAAAAAAAATACAAAAATCAATATTAATAATCTCCTACTTTCCTTTTAAAGTACTTCCTACTTTGTACTTTCTCCTACAATTAAGTACGAGATTATTAACTACTGATAAATAACGTTTTTAAGAAAATGTTTATAAAATTTGTAATTCATTGTTTTTTCATTTGCTAACATGTTATTATTTTGTTCAATTAATCATAAAGTCCTGTTTGCTAATAATAATAATTTTTACTCGATTGACAAAATAGACTAAGAGTTGAATAATCATTAATGTTATTGAGAAAAACGATGTGGGGTTAGAAAAACAGGCGTGCAAAGGTACCCGCGCGCCGATACGGCGTGCCGCGGGTGACCCGATTTTTGATCCCACGAGAAAATATCCCAAAAAAATATACCGGCGGAAAAATATCCCCTGAACAAAAATATCCCGGAAAAAATATCCTAGGCAAAAATATCCCTTGCCCAAAATATCCCTTGCCCAAAATATCCATTCAAAAAAAAATATCCCGGGACAAATATCCTCTGCCAAAAATGTGAAGCCTATGATGTATGGTATTATATTTATATCCGTGAGAAGTCAAGAAGGTGGGAGGGATCTTGGAATTATGAGTGTAATAATAATCATAATATAATGACTGTGTGTATAATGTATACATTCTACATCCAGATGAGAGATACATATAATATATAGACGATATATATCCAAATAAATAATATCCTCTGCCAAAAATGTGAAGCATTATGAGTCTAATTATGAGTGTAATTATGAGTGTAATAATAATTATAACGTAACGACTGTGTGTAATGTATACATTATATCGAAAGGGAAAGCCAGGAATAAGAAATTGTTTATGATTTGAAATGGGCAGAAGGCCCAAGAGTTTTTATGTGTTTTTCGAGATGGCCTCAGAGTGCTAACCACGACTATGAGCACTAGTGCTGCGCGTTGGTTGACCCTTCATCATCGGCCATTGAAAATGGATTTTGGGGTCCAAGTTGTCTCAATTCCGAGAAGCGGAATTGAGAGCTTTATTTTACTCTCGAGAAGCGAGCGTAAAATGTAAGGAGTCAAATTTTATTTATTATGTTACTTGTGATGTGTCGCTTTGCAATACGACGGAAATATTGACAAAAGGGGAAGCCTAGAGGTTTGTTTCTAAGAAGGTAAGGTTAGTGAAAGGAAAGCGTCTAATTTGAACGAGTTAATGAGTTCGTTAAATGCGTCTCACCGTTAATTATCCAGGATAGGGCAATTCTGGTTGTTTTGTTTGGTGTTTGTCGCGTTGTCACGTCGAGTCATGTGTGATGTTTGGTCAATCACGCAGTGTCTTGATGATAACGCGTGGGCAGACGTCGCCACGTGTTGGTGAAATTATTATCGAGCGTGCGCAATCTAAGAGTGCGCTGACTGTTTTATCTGACGGGTTCTCCAACAAAATTTACCTCTTGCCGTGATCCAACTTCCAGCGGCAATCGCTGGGGCTTCACACGGTTCGAGGGGCCCTACCTAGGGGTCAAAGGTATTCTGAGACGTTCACCCGTCTCAAGATCCAACTTCTGGGCGCAATGCCCAGGGCTTCACTCGAGACGGGTTCCCTAGTACCTGGAAATCTTTATTGAGAGTGAGTTGTCGTACGATTCGTCTTTATAAAGACGAATCGAGTTTACGTTATAGCTGAATCGTCTTTAAAAAGACGATTCAGTGGTCGATTCGAATCGTCTTTAAAAAGACGATTCGAGCTTGGAGACACGATGGAGATCGCGTTGTAGTCGGGTGTGCCTTGAAGTCCTCGATGAGACGTCGGGTCTCTCCGGGCTTCAAGAGTGGTAAAGATGTCGAGAATTGTGGCAGAGTAAAGTCTGCCACGTGTAGTGCTCACAAGAGATGACTGCTTAATGAGAGCGAGTCTTGCTCGCCTCGCTCTTAAATAGGGTTTCATGTACTGACCAGCGCAACGATCTGATTGGCTGGTCAGTATCGAGTGGGGTCTTTGGTGAAGAGCGTCGCGATATTCTTCGAATTGTTTTCGATTATTGTTTCGGGGAATTCTAATTTCGTGTCGATCTCGTGTGCTGATACGTGAGTCACGTTTGGTCGACAAGAAACATGTCCCAGTGACAAAATGATTTGTTGACGGAAAGCGTTCCGTCACAATACATTACACACAGTCGTTACGTTATGATTATTATTACACTGATAATTCTCATAATTCTCAAGGATATAAATATAATAACATACATCATAGGCTTGATACGGAAACAATTCCAGTTTGTTTGCGTATTTTTCTCCGCGTGTTTAGAATATCTCTACAGATTACGTATGAAATTTTTGGCAGAGGATATCTGTCCCGGGATATTTTTGTTAAAGGGATATTTTAGGCAAGGGATATTTTTGTTGAAGGATATTTTGGGCAAGGGATATTTATGTTGAAGGATATTTTGGGCAAGGGATATTTTTGAGAGGGGGATTTTTTTTGGGGATATTTTAGTGGGGATATTTTTGTTTTGGATCCAAAGTCGGGTAACCCGTGCCGCGCTAGATAAATTAATTTATCTCTACCAGTAAACATAATTTCTCCATTAATAAAAATTACGTTTTTCATAGAAAATTTGACGTAGAATACGATGGTTGTATTAAGCAATCGTTAAAATTTGGGGGCCATGGTTAAAAATTGATTTAAACATTTCAATCGCTTATAACAATATGAAATTTTTTATAAATTTTTTTGAAAATATTTTTTTCTCAAAATTCACTCTTTTATCTTCAAAATGAAAAAAAAAGTTTTCTCTAGCTTAAAAATAATCGGAGTTATGAATTTTTGAAAATGAGTCTCCGAGGCAAAAATCACGAAAATCTCAAACTTTCAACCCCCTCTATTAAAAAAAAAAAAAAAAAAAAAAAAAAAAATCCTCGAACACGTATCTTTTTTTTCGACATAGAACCCGTAAAAAAAGTTTCAGCCAAATAAAAAATGTGTCAGTCAGAATGGTGTTCGGTTTGTAAAAGAATTAGTCATTAACGAAATAAAAAAAGACAAAAGTCCGATGAGATACCTCTAAATCTTGAAGGACCGGCCCCTCCTTTCGCGAGGATTATTTTTTGATGTCCAAGATTTAGTTTAAGATTGTGTAAAGCAAAAAAAAAATTATCGATTTATTTTGAAACAGTCTAATGATGATGTAACGGCCCCGTCCCGTAGCCTAAAAACTCTTTTCCTTTCCCACGCAAACTCATCAACTTCACTCTCGCCACCAGTCCACTCTCACGCTCAAATCCCACATATCAGCTAAACCTAATACTTCTTTCTAGTCAGTCATAATCGTCAGCACCTTAGCTTCAGTTTGCCCTTGGTCCCACGGGCCTTGTCCCTCCGTCTTAGCGACATCCCCTCCACTCTCATTAAGTCCTCTCCTTCCTCCAACTCATTAGCACTTTAGTTCTTCACCAACCTTCAATCAATCCAGACGTGCACCCCCAAACATTCTAACTTACCAATAAATCATCAAGCTAAAATATCTCGAGTTTAACTTTATTTCTATTTCACTTAACCTGTTCGCCCATCACAAATTGGTGTCAGAAGTTCGACCCATCAACGCGCGCAACTCAAAATTTTTTTTTATTATTGTCCCCGAAAACCCATCGAAAATAATCGGAAGTGAATATACGGAACGTGGAAGTGAAAAAAAAAAAAAAAAAAATATTACCCGGAAACATCGAACGACAACTGAGGCATACGACACGGTACATCCAACGACATTCGAAAAATACAAAAAGGAAATAACTGAAAAGGAGGAAGGAAGGAAGGAAGGAAAAGAAAATATCGACCACATAAAACCTCTAAAATCTAATGAAAATCGCTATTCTTCTAATAGCGGCAATGTAAGTAACATTAAATATTTCAAAATCCATTATACAGTCAAATTTGGTTATAAGCAATCTGGTTATAAGCAATTTCCCCTCCGATTTTTTTCGAGTCCGGTCAGCGTGGTCCCCCACCACAAGCCAATTGCTTATAACCAGCAGCATTGCGCATTTCACCGACGCACTCACACACATTAAGAACGCTACATTGATGCGCTGTAGTGGAGGAGCCAGATTTTACGACTCTTCGGCGTTTTTTTTTCCCCCTACAGCCCCGAAGGATTGCTTGTAACCAAATTCGACTGTAATATAAAATTCCTACGAATACGTGAAAATTTTTTTTGTGCCTCAGCGAGCCCTTGTGACGCATGAGCGTATACCGCTGGCCCTTGTCACACCGATACGGCTCAATACACGCATATTCTCGAGCGACACAGTCACTCCATTCATTCTTTTCTTTATCGCGCTCTCGCTCTAACATCAACGCTTGACCATTCTCGCTCTCACTGGGCAACAAAGACCCACCGCTCAACTCCAATAGATACTTTTAACCATTGTACTCGTTCAAGAAACCCAGTTATTTACCGCTTTCCCAATTCATAATTTTCTTTGGAACCCTTAATTAAAGGAAAGACCGCAACGTCGAATCATTCAATACATTCCAAAAAAAAAAAGAAAAAAAAAATTTTTTCAGCCTATTTCAATGTACAAAATATTTTATTTTAATTCAAAATTTTGTTCCCTTCCTTTACCACCCGAATCAAGGTAATACAAATAAGTAATTTCATTCAAAAAAATTGAATAAAACCCACATTTTCTATTATTATTTATTTTCCATTGCTCGTATCTCAAAAAAAATTTTTTCCCTCCCTTCCCATTTGCCCGTATTTATTTACTTTTTTTTCCTTTCCCCTTTGCTCCCTCTCACAACTAATTAAAAAGGAATTTTTTTTTCATTTAATATAAAGGAAAACCTTTTTTTTACAAAATTGATCCAACTCGCCCGCCACGACGTAAGAACTTACGTCAAAATTTGACAAATACATTTTTCAATCTTAATACCGATAATAAAGAATCAGACGCGATGGCAAACAGCGGTGTTACCTTTCGCGATATATATAACGCAATCCCGATATTCGACGGCAAAAATATACCAGTTGACCATTTTATTAAAGCATGCAAGAGAGCAGCAAAAGTATTGCCGAAAAGCGACCACGAGAGATTACTCATTATGATACAATATAAATTAAAAGGAACAGCCCTCGATTTTGCAGAAACAAAAACTCATGGAACATTGACAGAATTCTTTAACGATCTTAGGGACAATTTTAGCGCCCCAATTGAATTACTTGACCTCGAATTGGAATTAAAAGCAATTTCGCAAAATTATAACGAATTAGTTCCAGAATACGCGACAAGAACGCGAGTAATTTCAAAACAGATAATAGAAAGGTTAGAGAAATGTTACACTCGAGAAAGCGAAAAAGAATATCTCAAGAGTAGAATAGCAGAATTGAAAAAATCAGTGACACGAGCCTTCGTAAGAGGCCTTTTTGACAAGATAGAAAGCTTTTTGATGAATCAAAACATCCAGTCTCTCGAACAAGCGATAAAAGAAGCAAGCAACATCGAGCAAGAACTCTTAAAACGAAAGACAGTCAATCAAAATCGAGCTACTCGCGAAAATACCCAAACCGAATACACCGAGACAGCGAAAGTACATTTCGTCGAAACCCAACAGGAAACCACTCGAAAATACTGCGAATTCCACCAAACAAACGGTCATTCCACCACAGAATGTTTCACGATAAAAGAAATAAGGGAAAGTCGTAGCAGAAGACCCAGAGACTCATTTCGCCAAAATTCACCAAATTTTCAAAGCAGGTATCGCAGCGACTCGTGCGACCGCCAGCAAAATTTTCAAAATAAATATCGCAGCGACTCGCGCGACCGTCAAAAAAATTTCCAGAACAGGTACTGCAGCGACTTGCGCGACCGTCAACAAAATTTCCAATACAGATATCGCGATGACTCACGCGACAGACAAAATTTTCAAAATAGATATCGCGACAACTCACGTGACAGACAAAATTTCCAAAATAGATATCGCGACAACTCACGCGACGGACAGATGTTTCAGAACAGATATCGCAGCGATTCACGCGATATACAACAAAATTACTTCCGAAACAACTCGCGCGACAGACAATACAATAGCTCACGAGACGACTCATACGATTACCAAAGTAACCCAGGAAGCAGATCACGCGAAAACTCTCGCGACAGATATAGCAATAACTCACAAAGGCGACGTAGCGAAAGCAAAGACAGATTTACTGACCACATTCCCGAACTCGTAAGAGCCTTAGCAGAATTACAACAGTCAAAAAACGCGAGTTCAACTCCGGGGGACAGCGTGACGCGGAGCGAGCCGCAAGAGCACCCAATACAGAACCAGTAATCAATAAAACACCAGAAAAACGTAAAGCAATAATATCGCTCGGAAAAGCGGAAAAACGTCGACCACCGACGATAATAATAAACTCTATCGACTTACACGAACATTCAGCTCGATTCCTTGTTGACACCGGTGCAGAGATAAATTTAATTAAACAAAAAGCAGTGGGAAATAACACGAACGTAAACCCTCTCATTATATACGAATTGACGGGAATCACGAAAAATACGATTTTTACAACCGGTATGTGCATTATTAGAATAAAAAACATTTCAGTTAAATTTCACATAATCGGTAACGAAGTACCAATTGCAGAAGACGCCGTTTTGGGCGACGAATTCTTTAAAAAAACCCCAGCCAACATTTCATGCACAAAATCATGCATATCATTCGGAGATATCACAATACCCTTCGAAACTTATGAAACCGTAACGATACCGGCTCGATCAAAATCAACAATTTATCTCAGAATAGCAAATCCAGACCTCCTAGAAGGATATATCCCAAGAATGGACGCAGGAAAAGGTTTATTTATCGGCGACGCGTTAGTGACAAATAACAAAGGTATCGCGTACCTAAGAGCAATAAATACAAACGAACACAAGATACACTTTAGAGTACCGACAGTAGAGTTACAACCGATCGACGGAATATCGGAGCCGCCGATCGCTCTCAGAGAACACGATTTCCACGACGTCCAGTTCGGACAACGCGCATCAATTTGTGCAGCAGTAGTAAGTGAGAAAACAGATTTAACCAACTTAAACCACTTTTACATCTGGAAGCTTGGGAATTAAGGGAGGAATTCTGGAATTAAGGGAGCTTTCCAGTGTGAAATTTTCAAAAAATCGATTTTTTTTTTTGACTGAACAATCCATTGAGCACGATCTTTTCGAAGAAGCAGAAGGGATATTGTATGGACCTGGCATCGCTGATTGACCGTAAGTAAACGATTTACCTAAAATTTCCTCACTTGAAACTTTGAACGCGTTTTTCTCGAAACAGCATTTTTTAAAACGGTGTCCAACCTGGAGGGCAGAGTTTTAAAGCTATCGAGTTGAATTTTTTACACAATATTCTTAACGTCATTGTTTATCGTGCTATGGAAGTTTTTTTTTTTTTGGACATCTTCCTATTTTTTTGTAAAAAAAACTGCCAAAAAAAATGCTAAAATCGATACTTTTTGTTCAAACCGGCGCCATTTTTGCAAAAAAAAAAAAAAAAAAAAAAGCCTCTATAGCACGAAAGCCAATTATATACCGATCAATAATCTTTTTGTGTTTTTTGTTTCAGATCAAAATTGTGACCCCCAACGTGGACACCACATCCAAGTGCATTTTCTGCAACAATTGTTTCATCATTTTTATAGATATTAATTAATAAATAAATCGATCTTTAAAAAATTGTTTTGTATTCTTCACTACCCAATTAATATACAAAAAAAAACCAGACCGATGAGATTATTTTTTCTTTAAAAAAAAAAATCGCGAAAAACAGCGATTTTTCGGGCTGTCACACTGGAAAGCTCCCTCAAATAACGACGAGAAAGCTCACGTGCTCCGTCTAGCCTCAGAGTACTCCCACTTATTTTGCTTACCAGGAGAACGGTTAGGTCACACGACAATAGCAAAACATGAAATTTTTACAACCGACGATAAACCAATCAACACAAAACAATAACGATTCCCACAAGTACATGGAGACGAAATACAGAAACAAGTAAACGACCTCTTAGGAAAAAACATAATACAACCATCATTATCACCATACAACTCCCCAGTCTGGATCGTGCCCAAGAAAGCCGATCACGACGGAAACAAGCGATGGCGTATGGTTATCGATTTTAGGAAGCTTAACGAAAAAACGACACCAGACGCGTACCCGTTACCGAATATTATCGACATCATCGATCAACTGGGAAAATCCCGTTATTATTCGGTATTGGATTTGGCATCCGGCTTTCATCAAATTGAAATGCACCCGCGAGATAAACCAAAAACGGCTTTTTCCACGCCGAACGGTCATTACGAGTTTAACCGAATGCCGTTTGGACTGAAAAACGCGCCGGCAACCTTTCAAAGGTTAATGGACATAGCGTTGTCGGGACTCCAGGGTGCTGATCTTTTTGTATATCTCGATGACATAGTCATTTATGCTGCCGATCTGGAAGAACATGAACGGAAATTCCGTAGACTGGCGAAGAGATTGACGTACGCAGGACTCACACTAAAGACAGACAAATGTTTATTTTTACAAAAACAGGTTGAATATTTAGGGCACGGCATCAGCGAAAAAGGCTCACAACCTAGACCAGGATTAATTCAAGCAATAAAAGATTTTCCTATCCCAAGTAACAAAAAGAATATCACACAGTTTCATGCACTAGCAAATTACTACAGACGTTTTATAAAAGATTTTGCAACAATTGCTATCCCGTTAACCAAACAATTAAAGCCATCGGAAAAATTCAAATGGACAGAAAAATGCCAACAACCATTCGACTGCCTTAAACAAAAATTAACAGAGCAACCTATTTTGCGTTACCCAGATCACAAAAAACAATTTAAACTCACAACGGACGCATCAGACTTTGCAATTGGTGCCGTCCTTAGCCAAGATCACAAAAAATTTGACCGCCCTGTTGCATTTTACTCCCGAACCCTCTCAAAAACGGAAATAGTATACGACGCAATGCGTAAAGAACTCTTAGCGGTAGTCAACGCAATTCAACACTTTAGACACCATTTATACGGAAATCACTTCATCTTAGTAACAGATAACAGAGCACTCACATATTTAGTAAAAAAGCCAGACCCGCCGCAACAGCTACAACTTTGGCAGGCAGTCCTCAACGATTACGATTACGAAATCCACCACAAACCAGGGAAACTTAACGTCGTCGCTGACGCACTATCGCGGAACCCAATAAAAATTCTCCCAGTCGGACCCCGAGAACAATCATCGGAAGAATCGGAAAACGAAACAAAAAGGCCAAAAATATCGCAAGATTTAACCAAACGTAATCGATCATCATCATCGGATCAGTCCTCTGGCAACCCAGCACCGAACAAGATAATATTCCTACCGGAAGAAACCGAAGAATCCGAAGACATCGACACAGACACAGATCAAGAAATGACATCAGACAATCAAGAACGGATTGAAGGGAGTGCACGACCCAAAATCAATCAAAAAATCGACGACATCAACTACGATTCATCAATGTCAGAAGAAGAACCAATCGAAATCATAAAAATTGAACAGGAACCGACCCGACAATTTCCAAAGGATAACCCACAGGAAAACAAATTAGAAAAAGATACAGCAAAATTCTACGAAAAGAAGGACAGAAGAAAACATAAGAAACTCAACGAAGCAAGAAGAAAATACAAAAAGCTCAACGCAGCAACAAGAAGAAAACGATAAAAGCTCAACGCAGCAAGGGAAAAATACAAAAAGCTCAACGCAGCAGGAAATAAAAGATGCGAGCCCCGAGCCGCCACCCCGGATCCCCATCGACGCTAGTGATCGGTTTGGAGGACCCAGAGCCACAAGCAACGATAACATTGCTACTCACAATACTCACGGAGGACCCGGAGTCGTGAGAAACAATGAACCATATGACGAATTGGCAAACAAAACTGAACATGAGACGGCAACGAAAGAGGAAGAGGTTGCAAAACAGGAGGTTATCCCAAACTTTCGATCACCGACACCTCACGAAAGCGATGGAAAATGCGCGAAGCAACCGGACGCGCAACCCAATTTCAGGTCACCACCACCACCAAAGGACCTGAAAGAAGAAAAAGAACGGACCTCACCAGCTAATGTGGAAAAACAACTCCAATCGGAGCCCCAAAAATCGTACCCCACACGTCCAACTTCTTCATGGGAACCGGAATCAAGTACGTCGAAACAGGCTAAATACGAGGACATCGAACCAACCTTCCGATCCCCACCGGAGATACAATCGGTCCCAACACCAACCACCAAACGCAGACCAGGTAGACCACGGAAGAGACCTCCTTCGCGACTATCATCACCGGTCATAATACGCAAGCCCGGTAGACCACGAAAAAAACCCACCTTGCTCATTACCATCACGAGTTGCCAAACGTAGACCAGGCAGACCGCGGAAAAATCCACCGGTTGAGCCAGTAACGCGGAAAAATCCTATACACCAGGACATATCATCCTCAACCGATAGTGATCCTGACGACCGCGAAACCGACACAACGTTCGTACCACCTCAATATCACAGAAATCGACTGACGGTAACTGGCCCTTAACGAACAACTAGGAGCAGAGCAATAAGGGAAGAATTAACAACGGAACCCGATTTGGCATCAGAACAAACAGATGCCACTTACTACGACGAACTTTCCGATCAAAACCAGAATGAAACATCACACGTCGTAGCACAAGTGGAAGAATTGCCTGCCCTCCCACCTAAAGGGACAAGCCAACCAGCCGACATAAACGGGTCTCCCCACCAAGAGGAAGGAAATCAAACGAAACCACGGTCTGAAATAAATATACCAACGCCTAGTAAAAATAATCGTAACAGCGAGCCCGGCGACAGACCACTAGGACATCAGGACGAACAGTCTTTGCAAAACGAGAGCACAACTGCGAAAGAGAACATTATAATAAGACAACAAAACATCTTGTCACAAAAAGACAACATAGCGTTCTTCTTAGCAGCTGATTGCGCCATAAACACCATGGTTTCGAAAATATTAATCGAAAAAGGAAAAATAAAACAGGAGGAACTTCAGAAAAGTAAACCACGAGTTGGAGAAATCGTCATTACAAAGCAGGGATAAAACTATTATATTTCTATGATCTGCAAAGAAAGATCAACAGCCGACTCTAACTTACACACGATCCAGAAATGTCTAAAAACACTCTTACAGACGTTACACAGGAACAATATAGACTCCTGCGCACTCTCGAAAGACCCCGGAATTATCGACACATTCATGTGGACCAACATAAAAACATACTTAAAGACACACATGCATGGCTTAGAAATAACAATCACTCTCTGTGAAGGGCTCATCTCCGTTCCACCATTAGCCAATAGACAATCCATCATCAAAGAATTCCACGCGTCAACAATCGGTGGACACAAGGGAATCGCAAAAACCCAACAGTGAATACGTTCCTAGTACTATTGGAAAAACATGAAAAATGACTTCCAAGAGGCAATCAAATATTGTTATGACTGCCAAAAGAACAAGCTAGTTCGTGTTAAAGATCGGGCCCCCATGATCATCACAGACTCTCCAGCCAAAGCATTCGATAAAATCGCGATTGACATAGTTGGACCACTACCAGAGACAAAGAAAGGACATGAATACATACTAACAATTATCGACTTATTCAGCAGGTTCAGTGTCGCTATACCGCTAATACAAATAACATCGTTAGATATCGCCAAAGCATTGTGTAAAGATTTCATCACAATATTCGGTGCCCCACGCGCAATCTTGTCAGATCAAGGCGCAAACTTTATGTCAGACGTTTTCAAGAAATTTGCAAATCTTTTCCAAATTAAACAGTACAGAACTTCAGCATATCACCCACAGTCAAATGGCGCATTAGAGCGTAGTCATCAGGGTCTAGCGGAATACATAAAACATTTCCGAAACAACGAACGCGATTGGGAAGACCGAATATCATTCGCGACACTGGTTCCCTAACTGTTCATCCGTGGATGTTTAATCCGCGACGTTTAATCCGCAGACTTAAAATCCGAAAGACTTTAGATCCTCAGACATAAAATCCGAAAAACTTTAGATCCGCAGACGTTAAATCCGGCACAATACGAATTTCTTCTTATGCCCTCACTCCTACTATCCAACAAGAGTATGTGAAGGAGCGGGCATATCAACAACGATGATGCCTGTGTTGACGATATGATATTATGATACATACGATATGATGATTATGATACATCAGAATACGACGATCACAATGTCGTGCTTGAATATTCTGATTTCAAGCCAAAAATCAGTCGTTGAACAGTGAACAGTGAAAATATGGAATTGTTACGACGCTGTATCACAAGATTTAATGAGAACAAATAACTCTCACGAAGGGTGGCATAATGCCTTCAATAGTCGAGTTCGTATACATCATAGTAGTAGGGTGCGCACTATGGCGACCCCCACTCCTATCCCCACTCCTATCCCCACTCCTTTCCCCCACTCAGCGGCCGTCGTGAGCTCGAGCGGTTGCTGTTGTGGATTGAGAGGTGTGCGGGGAGAGGGGGAGGATGAAGCGTGTCACCATAGTGCGCACCCTGATTATATATATTTATTACGATTGAAATACATATTTTAACAATTATATGATATATAAATTTTACAATTGATATACGGGGTTTTTTCTCGTCCGTTTTTTATGATGTCCTCGATGATATGAAGATGAGGTTTGCGATTTACCATGCTGACTAGACGATGCTCCAACTACGGAAAATAGAGATAGATACATAGTGTGAGAGAGGCGCATACATACAAGCGTGGTATAACATAGGCTCTTTACAATATGGTTTTTCCCAACATACCTGGATATAATTATTCGTTAGCAGCTTTGAACTCCAGCTTGTTGAACTTGGTGCCGTAGTACTGCATGATTAACTTCTTGTTGGCCGCGGCTTCGGTCATCTGCTGAAGTAGTTCAGCAGCGTCTTCGAAAGCTTTGACGAACCTTGTTGGCAAATAGCACGTGAATTCACTGTCGACATCCACGACAATCCGTAGGCCCCATTTCGTTTGGACGGCTTTTATGCTCGTGATGTAGTAATCTTTCTCGAGTTCAAGCTCGGCCAGTCTTTTAACGGGGAGAAGCGCCTCCAAACGGCCGACTTGATTGATGCGTGTGAAATCCATTGTCCAATTTGAGTTTTTGCAATTTTAACGTTAAACCACGAAACTCTGATCTTACGCGTATTTTTGCTTTAACCGTTGCAATATCTTGCAAAAAGGTGTCTAAGCGCTCTTTTAACTCGCGACGTTTACTTCTACGAAGATTTGAAGACAATGTCTGTCCATCAGAGAGTGCAGATACTTTAGATCTCCCACTTAACAGATCCATATCCCTACTCTGCATGCGGAAAAGAGCTGACGGAATTCTTTTGATGTAGCGTCTCCCTCCATTATGAAAAGAGAGTCGCCTTGGCAATGGTATTGGTTTACCATTGTGTATCACTTTCAGAAATCAGCATTTATAAAAACGATGGTATGCGAAGATAAGATTCGCAACAATTATGAGGATGATCTCTTTTATAGGAGCTAATGAGAAACGGCTTTTTTAAATATCGACTGCTTTTCCTTCTTCCTGGCGTTCCACTGCTAATAAGCCCATATTCCAAGACGTGGTGGTTCTGTATTCCCACAAGGAGCTGGAGCGGTCACTATGAGAAAGCCATTTTTTTATTTTTACGGCATTGTTGAGAGCGCACTTGAACGCGCAATTTTTACGCAGTAGACCGTGAAATATACAAAAAGTGTTGCTCTCGGGGAGATTACGGAGCGCCGGTTCTTCGTCTTCTTTCTCTAGATTTATAACGAAGCAATCCGTTAGCTGTGTCAAATATGCCGCTTTATCAGCTCCTCTTGTAAACAACCGATCAGATTGTACAGCAATTTGCTTCAAAGATGCCTCGACTATACGTAAAGGCGTTTCACCCTCGGACCACTCTATACCATGATGATTACACTTCAACCACATGTTTTGTCGTTTTACACTAGGTGGCAAAACTTTATAAGCGTAGGGTGGTGATATAAGCCAATGAGCTAAGTAAGATGTTTTTATAGAGACCACGGCAACCTCTTTAGGCACGAAATTATTACATTTATCTTTCAGACCCTGTATATCGATAACGATGTTCATGATGCCTTTCAATCGTCGTAACACCTCAGACTTTGAACGCTGACTGACTGACTGACTGACTGACGATGAGCGTTGATAGCTCTGCAGATATATTACAGTTAGCAGAAATGCACGTCAGCGAAACCGTAGATCTAGAACGTGCCACCACTCGTATGATTTTGTTGACAGAAACGGGATAGGTGCTAGACGCAATAAGATATGAGCCAGACATAACATTTTAAAACTTTATTATCATATAATTACCGAGCACGAGAACAACAGTGCTGTATACAATGTAGATACTTAATTCTATGCCCTCCACCGATACAGCCATCTGTATCGGAAACTACACCCTTAGATTTACTACGTTTATCGATATATGCGTTATAATACTCATGAACTATTTTATCGTTTCGCTGCAAATCATGCGAAAATACGTCTCTAAACTGTTGAATACCAAAACCAGCAGCAGCCATATAATGAAGAAACATAATGCAATACTGCCCGCAACATTGCGAATTAGGGCCTTGAAACTGAGTCGTGTTGCAACGGAAGAATCGGCAATTTCTTCGGAGGCATGAGAGATGCTGTGGGATGATTGGTGGTAGACCGTAACTGTCGAAGAACCATCCGAGTCCATGTCGATCGACGTACATGGCGACCCAGTGAGCCCCTGGTAGTTTGTATCCATCGGTGTTAACCACGAATGCCGTCGGTTTCGTCCACACTTTTGGGATCCGATCTGCTGGATAGACGCCTACGGTGTGATCCTTTATACTCTTGAGAGATTGCAAGATCTGAAGGCTGTTCATCGCTTCGAACGATCAACGCAAACTGAAGACGCTTCTCCTTCATCAACCGCTGAAATCTACGATCACTTGTCTGGATGAGTCAATCTCCAGTACATTGTCGTATTCAGCATAAACAATGCAATTAATCGTCGTTGGTAAAGACCCCGCGAAACGTACTTCTATCCTCACACTACCGTGTCTCACCAGGTTCCAATGACTACTACTATTGGCCGAGAGATCGGGTGTAAGATCAAACGCGAAGAGACAATGCCCTTGTGGGTATTTCATACGTGTGATGCAATTGCCATCATTGAGAAAGTGAATACCTGAACCAGAAAATAATGTGTGATATGCATCCACGTACATATTACCGTCCGAAAAGTCTGTCTGTAGAGGCTTTGACGGTATTTGCTGACCATCCACATACAAAGAAAGATAATTGATCGTGTAATGCTGAAAGTTGAAGGGGTTTTTTCCATAATCGCCGTTGAAAGCCTTATTATCGACAAAGCCAATAATTATACGTTTAGGTAGCTGGCCAAGTATGACATTATCAAGAGTATCACCGTGTATTCCAGCGTGCATCGATATCGCTTTAACTTCGACACGCGTCAACGGATATTTTGCTGTAGATTTAGACAGAGCTCTTGCATGAGCCAGAAGTATACCGGGGGCTATCTTAACGCGGCGCACAATTAGTGATGCCTCTGTAATACGGATTTTACAGTTTTTTGAAGTAGTCATGAGACAAAAAGCGCTATTGTTCTGTACAAGCCGCAGGCGCATCTCAACGCCGTTTAACAAAAACCTCTCTTGATTGAAGATATCGCAATGCAGATGACCAAGAAGATCGACTGTTCTCTTCTTACCCAATACATCTCGCCGTTCTACAAGTCCTTTATTACCTTCGCCCGTATCATCCATTGACCCCTCTGTATCATTATACCATAAAGCACTCGTAAGATGCGAAGTCTTCGCAGCGTACGCATAGTTCAAGAGTGTTTCAATATACGCTCTATAAGCATAAGCATTGTTAGGAGGAGACACAAGTTTTTGATTCAAAAACACATCGGCCTGGCTGAACATCGAGTGCAGAAGATTATTGATGGGTCCTACAACGGCCGTTGTATCGTCAGCCCCCTCCGTTTTATCAGGAGTATCTATCTTAACACGTATACTTAGCATCGTATGTGCGAGATCAATATATTCATCCCCCTGACCAGGTACGACAAATTCTATCGGTGAATCATCCGTCAACGATGAGATCGGTTTATAATACACGGAGTGTGACCCCTCAATCGTTGTCTGGGTCGGTGGCAATGTAAATAATTCAAGCTCCGACTTAAGACACTCACACGAGTGTGCATGCAGGAACGCCATTCTTTATATTGTTCTGGTTAAGCAAAAATATCCGCCACTGTTCTTGATTTCTTGTTACGTCTCTTGACGCGTGATTTCGCCGTTCTTCCTTTCACAGGCTTCTTCTTCTTCTTAATTCGCGTTTTTCTCACACCACCAGCACCGCTACTTGAACGTTTTCGCGACTTCACGACCTTTCTTCTTCTTTTCACAGAGCTCCGTCGTGATGCGCTCTCAGCAACAGAATGCATCAATTTATTAATTTTGCTACCTTTATAGCCTGAACCTTTCATGAGCGAATTAATTTTTTCTTCAGCCTTACGTCTCAGGTTTTCGCCTGATTCGCGCAGCCGCGTTTTGAACGCCTCTCTCGGCTGTATGCCTGAATCAATGATATCTGTCGCCATGTTAATTCCCGAGCGAAGCGTCTCTTTGCCGACAGTCCGAGCGCCTTGTTTCAAGAGAGGTAGTATTCGTCGAAAGAGACCTCCTAGGAAACTACCGATACCGTGACCTCGCTGATTCGGTGATCCTATGTACACATGGCTGATACCCCATAACCGGTTCGCGCGCCGCCACCCGTCTGCATATCAAAGTATTCGTCGTAGTAATTCATTTTTGGAGCTATCCAAGTTAATCTGTACGCTTGAACTGTAACGTCACCGTCAACGTCCCGTACTCGAATGGTATCGGCTTGCCAAACTCGTCCCTTATATCAATGGTTATGGTTTGAAAATTATTGCGTAATAGAGGAATATAGCGCTGTGGCGAGAAGCTCCTTATTTTCACAGATCCGTAATTACGGCTATCGGTGATAGCGGTTGGCACGACTCGTAACAGAGGTGCGTGCACATCCCCGGTGATGTAGGATTCACAGATATCAGTATAAACGTACATCATGTTAGGAGTACCGTTGGCTAAACTGGCCGGTCTCTGAGCAGTGTACTCAGTCTGAGTCGATAATAAGCTCACAGGCTCAGTGAGACCTAAAATTTTGTTTAACTGGCTGGAGAAATCGAGGACGTGTGCCGCGTCTCCGCACGATTCACAAATACGCGACACGACCACATACCCGTTTGGCGCGTATGTCAGCTTCAGATGGCCCTCAAAACATGATATCTTGTTAATAACCGCGAGTAATGTGTCTATACTGTGGTATATGCCAGCCGGTACCGATTCACAGTCGTGCATAATCTTGACGACTCCTGCATTTTCATATACAGTGGCGTAGTTCTTGACACCACGCTCCTTGCTCGAAGGGATATGCAGAATCGTAGCGGGTATATGTATTTCGGCTAAAGAAACAGCCCAACTGCCGTGAAGAGACACGCATTGCGGTAAATGAGTAGTATATCGTGTTGTTACGTTATCGGGATAATAATCCATACTACTGTTGCTAGGTAAAACTATATAAAATTCATCCTTCATCCTGCCGACCGTTTTCAAGACTTCTTCGTTTGAACCCTCGATAGCTCGGCCTCGTAAAATATACCATCGATATCTTCGTCGTTAAGATCGCGCAAGATATATGTCACGGGACAAATAGCTTGCGATACACGATGAATCTTGAATAGCTCACTGCTCCAGCCACTCTCGTAACCTTTTGCAAAGGCTGCCTTTGCGGTACTGATACGCGCAATGTCACCCACACTGTATTTAGGGAAACATAGGTCTGTTTTTTTGTAGCGCCGGATCAGGTTATTTCGAGCCTGAGCAGCTGTAGCTAGAGTCACAGAGGCAGGAGCCATTTTTATACCGCTATGTATAGAGTGATTGTAGGCTGAAACGATATTTTGCAAAACGTCGAGATAACGTTTTTGTCGGGAATACGTGAAATAACGCCACATTCTCTCTTTCAACGTTCTATTGAATCTCTCGACAATTGCCGCTTTTATATCAGGGTTTCTCACAGTACGAAATTGAATATTCTTTTTTTTTAAGAGATTCTGGAATGCAGCACCGATGAATTCTTTACCTCTGTCCGTCTGTAGACAAACGGGTGATCGACCGTTACTATTTTTTCTCGATAAAATAAGGTTAAACGCTTTAGCCACGGACGCGGCAGTCTTGTCATGTAAGGGTTGAACCCATGCAAATTTACTAAGAACATCAATGACAACAAGGAGGTAAACATAACCATCATTATAAGCCTTTAGAGAATGAAGATCAACGAGATCAGCCTCCCAAAAATCATCAATGTTCCGGACGTTGTAAAAACGCCGTGGAAAGCGATGTCGCACGGGTTTGTGTTTTGTATAAGCAGCCTGTTCTTCAAGCCAGTGCAAAGTCTTCACTTTAGAAATTTTTTTCTGACGAGCCTGACGTAACAATTTGGTAGCACCTGAAAATGACGCTTCATGGGATGGATTGAAATACAGTTTTTCTAAGATTTTCATGATTATAATTTGAGGTTAACCCAGGTTACACGCCTTTTCTTATTATTATTATGATAACCACTGCCGCTTTGTCCTGTATTATCTGATATGCTTTCGCGGCCGCTGAAGAACGATGACTGTCTCCCTATGGTTGCTCTGCCGCTGGTTGTGCCACCGCTGCTGCTGCTGCTGCTGTCGTCGATCTGTGACGGTCGTAATGTTGAATTGGCTCTTGTCTCCAACCACAGACCCTCGTTACCGATAAATTCTCGCGGAGCCTGTATTGCTCTCAGAAGTTTAGCAAAAGCCCTGCGTCCCGCTGGTTTAGGTATTTTTCTTGCCCTCATGGCGTCGTTCACAAGATCAACAATATTCGAACCTTGAATTATCTTTCCACCGACCGATACGACTCCACCAGAATCCCAAGAAAAATTACCACGCGATGTGCCATTTAAACGTCGAAGTAGCAGTTTCGCTTTGGTGCGATATTTAGCCGGTACGCTTTCAATTATGACGGAATCGCTCATGCCGTTATGGGCTTCTTCTTCTTCTTTTTTTTCTTCTTTATCATAATTAGGCTCTACTGTATGTTTGTTGTCCATAAGGGTGCTGTGCTGTCGAGCTCTCTCTTCATCAGCAAAGTGGAGATAGCGTTGTAGCACAACCAAGTACGCAGCCCACTTATCCCTCTCATTCTTGTATGCATTAGAATTCAAAATTTCATTCATCTCTGTGTCCAATCTGGATAATACCGTATTAACAGGTTGTAGCGGTTGCGCCTAAGAGATGCTCGAGCTGAAAGTTGGTTGCTTTTGATTTTGCGCACCCAATTGCGTTAACTGCTCCTCGGGGATGAGAACCATTTTTCTTGCATGCTCCATTATCAGCCCCTACCAATCAGGTTCGATAGAACAGTGCCTAGTATCGGGGCCAGTAGGAGCGGCAGAAAGCCACCACTCTGAATAACAAAGCGTTTTTTACTTTTCCAACAGCCCTTTTTTGAGGCTAAACGACGGAGGATGGGAGCGTGTCGTCGTAACTTTTTTCGTTGATCAGCCTTTAAAGGAACGTTACCGCAAAGAACGTTCAAGGCGCACTCGCAGATACAGCGGATGATACGTGGATCTGCTTTACGTAGAAGAGCTTCGCGTTGCTCTTTATTGAGATGCTGAAGAGCACGTAGTATTGCTACGTGTTTTTTGCAGAGCGGTACACCGTCTCGGGCCATTACGCGTATCGAACTGTCGAGTACCTCACCGTATCGTTCCTTTTAACTGCTTTTTTTGATCTATAAGCGTGTGGGGTGGCGCTACCTTTAAGAATGTGCCACACACAACGTCCAATACAATAATAAGGGTCTGAATTGTTTTTACGTGAGTCAGCCTCTCTTAGGATCTTGTTAGTTTGTTGAAATACGCCTAAAATGGCGACACATTTATCACAACGCGATGAGCCGTTAGACGCCATTACACGCGTTGAATTGGTAATTCACCAGCACTGCAACTACTTTTCAGCTTTTTCCGTGGTACGTAGACAAAATGATGAGGATCGTTGGGAAAAATACAGGTACGAAACCTACAATTGTCAGGCGTTGATTGTTTCAAATCGAGCAACAAATAACCGTGAGGCTGGGCTGTTGCGTCGTGATAGACCTCTTGTAGAAAACGCGGATTTTCCGGATATACCTGTCGCGCAAGATGTTGGATTTGAGCACGATCCCGAGGGTTTTTGAAAATTACAATATAGCTGGCGTTCAATGAGATATCTCGCTGACCGTGTCCTTGATGAAATAAGTTTTGAGTAATAAAAATAACGCTCAGATTTTTATGATGGCTACCCTTGGTGAAAAGATCTACAACGTTATTGTTCGATGCCTCACGCATCAAATCGTCGATTATTATGAGTTTTGCACGAGGGTCGTTAGCATAATCGGCGCTCTGAGGTACTCCCTCGCGAAACTCAATCGATGCACCGTATTCCGTGTATGCGGACTGCCACTCGGAATAATAAAAAATAATTCTCTCGAATGGTTCACTGTTCATATGCCGAATAAACTTCAAAAACTTTTTTACAAAGTACGTTTTACCGCAACCCGTAGGACCGCAGATGATTGAAGTCCAGGGATGTTTCCACCGTGTGTCCATCTGAACGAATGAGCACGCTTTCCCTACAGCAATGAGATATAAAGGATTCGAACATAGGAATATGCATAAAGTTTTATTCCCCCAGTAACAGTATAAATATTTTACAATATTTTACAACAGTATTCACAAATTTTCCGGTAAAAAACGAGATTTTTTTATACGCTAATCTTTGTAACCGTAAGGGAGTGAACCGTATTCGCCATTACGTCTTCGTTTGACGCTCAACGGCATACATGATTTCGTTTCGGGCCGTGTAACAACTTGATGGAACGCTGTTCGCCGAATTGGATCATATTGTAGTACAATAGGCTCCTCTCTCTCCCCTATTATAAATGAACGTATTGATTCGTAATTTATCAGTGAACAGTTTGCATAATTCAGCGTTATACCTTTAACTTTACAAACTTCACTTTCCGCACCACCTGGGGTATTAACTATAAAAGAATAAAATTTAGGACCTCCCGAGATGAAAGATTTAATATAGCTACCCTCACCGTAAGAGCTTAGCTCATCCGTTAGATCCCCGAGAAGCTGACCCGTTGGCGGCTCATACTCTTTAGGATCTTTTTTCGTAACGTAAATAACAGAATCGGTGTCACAGTACAGAGCACGCTCACCCAGCAGCTCGAGATAGGTGTAAAGTTTCAAGCGAGCTTGGGCTGTAGTGTATGCAGCTATTACAGCGTTTGCTATATTAGACGGTACTACAGCATCATCGGTTTTCGTGTAATTAACATACAGCACCTGGTTATTAACAGGTAACATACCGGTGATCTCATACTCAGGACTGCTTAGAAGCTCCATAAGTTTTTCGCGTGTCGATACTATTTCTGTTTGAGGTAAATTTTCGCGCTGTCCGAATTTGCCCCAAAATGAATTAAGACAGAGCTTAGCTACCGAGCGCAAACCCGGATTTTTCGATATCACATCACGGTTTAATTGAACACCTTCGGCTGCCATAAAAGAAGCTATATAACGGTCTTTCGCAGCCTCACCCTCTATACAGTTCTCGGGCCAGCCGCTAGCCTCTTGTTTGATTTTAAGAAAAGTATTAATGTATTCGGTAAAAAGACCTCCCTCCTGAGTATCACGATTATACTGTGTTATCTCATATTGCCAAATTTCGCTCACCGTTAACACTTTATACCCGCACGTGATAGCTTTTCGCAATTCATCCACCACCCAGGTTCCGTTGAATAAACGTTCCGCAGGATCTTCATGAGGACACGCGCCTTGATACATTGTTTCGCAACAGCTACGACATAATCCGAATAACAAACGCTGGTGCATTCGCACAGGTAGTACAGGATGATACAGATTTCGCGGTGGAAGTACCGTACATTTAACGAGCCCCTCGACGCGTGAAAGATCGATATTATTTTCAGACTCTATCAGCGGTCTGCACTCATCACCAACATACACCGTTGGATGTCCTACAGGGTATTTGCCGTATTTACAAATATACGGGTACAATGAGCAAACGTCAACATACCGTATCTGCTCCCCGTCTTTTACATCGTACAGTGTGACCATGTTTTCTGTACGCCCGCCGAAAAATGCATCGCGAGGGTTGAGAGGATCTGATTTGACTAAAGCATGGTCACGCACAAAAGTGCTCATTTCTGTGTTTGTTTGTACCATACGGTCATACGCGCACTCCCAAATTTCGGTTAGCGTGTAGCCGCTTGAACGGATTCTGTGCGATATAGTGTTTGTTTTTTCGAGACGCTCGTTCATTGTCTCGCCGTCACTTTGTTTGCGATCTCTGTTTACAGTGAAACAGCTCGAGCACCCGTGCCAATAACAACCGTGAAACTGTAACACGTGGGCTGTATCCGGAGTTTCGTAGTAACCGTCTACTAATAAATTTTGAGGCAGTCTAAACTCGCGCGAGCGCCCTGCATGAATAATATGACGGCCTAAAGAGTGCTCCATCCATACGAGCCACGAGACCGCTTTTTTTGATTGATTATGAGCCCATCTATAGCCAGCCGTAGGTATAATTCCAATCGTATTCATTTTTAAAAAGTTTTTGCGAAAAATTTGAAAACATGCTGACGCGATTGTTGTGTTTTCGGTAAACGGGCAGACACGGCCGCTGTCCATGAACATTTTTCGAAAAACGACACAGGCTTGTCTTAATATCGTAACGTCGTTTTTGCAATAAGATATAATCTCGTTTGAAAAATTAAATACATAATCGGCACTCTTTAGCTCGTTATACCATGCAAGAAAACGCTCACGCTCTTCCACTCGCATAGTGTCAGGAGAGTAATTGATTACAGGTGGTAACGGTCCTATATAATTTTGGTTTTCTGGTTTGTTGAACAGGTGAGGAAAAGTTCCTTTAGCGAGAACACTTTTTAGACCGAAAGCTTTGGGCAATGCGCTCAGAGGCATGTGGAAGTAGTTCAGGCTGTCGAGAAACACGAGTTTGCCAACACGCATTGTGATAATTTTAGTACCGTTCATTATTAAAGACGGGAGCTGCGTTTTTTTCTCCTCGATGAAGTAACGCAAGATAAACTGAGCGTCAAAGCCACCGGCATTATGGGCTATTAAAAATGTGCGTGAGGAGCCGGGAATATTCTGCATGCCTAGCTCTACAAGCTGACATACAGGACTCGCCTGAAATATAAACTCGTGCTCACCACAGAAGTCACAGGGCTCGTCTATAGAAACGTTATCACAACACCGGGTGCAGACGCGCTGAGCCACGCAGAGATTTGGTTTGTGAATATGTGTTGAGGGGTCACCTTTTACCGGTGTACATTGCTGCGTTTCAAAATCATAGAAAATAAATATATTCTCTTTTGAATCGTCAACAGCACGGATTGGTCTCATATAGCACAGATGATTATAGGATTGTTGTGATCTGCATGTTTTGCAAAAACCCTTCCCGCATATATGCTTCTTTTTCTCTAAAGGTCTTATTGAGCGAAAACAATTACGACATCGTTTGAGAGACTCACACACAGTATTTACCCGACGCTTACGGCTGACTACGGCCGTCCTATGATTTTGTAAACACTGCTCTCCAAAGAAATCGCGATTACACGCCTCACATCTGACTTTATCGGCCAAAGGCGCTACGCAGGGCGGTACTTGAAGGCAGCAAGGACATTGCTTTTTCAAACACCTATGGCCCTGACGAAAGCGGGCATTACAGGTCGCGCAGAAGTTTAAACTACCCACAGCGCCTCGCAGATTTAAAATCGGCTGAAAGTGATGTGAGCGTTCATAATATAGGATATACAGTGTATACCTGATTGAACCCGCTGTATCCAGCGCCATCTGTGTACCGTCGAATATAGGCCTTTCGCGCCGCCCCAAAGTCAAAAACTCGAAAACAACGATAGCAATCCCCTCGCGACCCAAATAATTCTGATATATAGCAATTTCATGCATGCCGCAACCCGCGGGCGGTATATCAACATTCGCGTCTCTCGTGAGTTCAAGCGCTGCCTCTTTTTGACGCGACCCGTTAACTTGTCGAATAAGTTGCCACTTAGCGTGCAGAGCTCCTGTACGTATTTCACCCCTCTCAGCGTACGCCCGCGCTGCTACTAATGAACGCGGTAAACACAGGTTGTCGGTGTTTCGAATCGTTAAAATTGATTTTTTGGCGACATACTCGTGCGTTAAACCTTTTCGTCCGCGACCCTCTACACCTTTAACAATACACGTTTTTATATTAAAGGAATCGTCAATATTCAGAGATGCTGTACTTTGAGCGACACTTGTTATTAATTGCCATATATCTTCAAATGTATACTCTCGGACCGGTCTGAATGACAGCCAAACGGGGCCGTGCGCTAGGCTACTTGCTGAGAATGAGATTCCCGCGTAGTCGCATCCCTCGCAGCATCTCGTAAGATGCGTCAAGAGATCACGGAATGCTCCTTCAAGCCATGCTGTTACGCTTGTTCCTGAGAGAGGCTGACGGATATGCATCGTTATCTCACGGCCTCGTAATTTAAAGCGTTTAAAATATCGGTCTGCCTCCTGAGTGATGATGATCCGATCTCCAGGCGGTTGCACATCTCCGAACGCCTCGTTTCTCGATGCATTGCGCGCTCTCCCGGCACCCGTTTGTATATCTGTAATCGAAGAATTGTATAAGTTATAGGCTTAAGGGTATAGATAAAAAATATATTGTAGCTTTTAGAGTACCTCGTATTAATCGCGGTATGGCAATAATGAGTCAGCTGACGAGTACCCTGTGATAAATATAGTAAAAATGTTTTAAGTGTGTACCCTGTATCCGCCGTGTGGGTTGAAGAGAGAGATAACGAGCGTACACGCGGGGAGGAGAAAGAGAGAGAGAGAGAGAGAGAGAAAGAGGTATTCATCGCTCTCTGAGTTCCTCGGTATATGAGAGAGAAAGAGCATGCATAGGCTGGAGAGAGAAAGCGAACGCGCACGTGCGTGTGGGAAAGAGAGAGAAAGAGGCGTTCATCGCGCGCTCTGAGTTCCTCGGTATGTGAGAGAGAGAGCAGAGAGAGAGATAGAGCATGCATGGGCTGTGGAGAGAGAGAGTGAAAGAGGTATTCATAGCGCGCTCTGAGCTCTTCGGTATATGAAAGAGATAGAGCATAATATACCGGCGTTGCACTACACGATGAGCTTCGTATATATATATATATATATATATATATATATATATATATATATATACACATATATACACATATATATATACATATATATACATACATATATATATATATATATATATATATATATATATATATATATATATATATATATATATATATATATATATATATATACGCGTTCTGCATTTTTATAAAAGCGCTTATTGCTGTATAGTTATTTCTTTACCTGAATCCGATGATTCCATCAAATGCTGAAACCATATGCCGAAGCGTCTGGCAACTCTGGCCTCGTCGGGTATAGGCTCGTCCCGCGGGTGACGGTCCATAGGATATTGTCCGAGCTGATTTTCAGGGATGTATGGAGCCATCCTCGCTCGCTGAAAGAGCGTTATCAGCCTCGACTGCATGTCTGTCAATATCATGATCCTGCTGATGATATTGATGTGATGGTCCTGCTACAGCGCCATCAATCTCGAGAGCTCTGGCTCGCCGGTGCACAGCTGTTCAAGTTATCGTATATTATCAGTTTATTATTACAATTTATTTTTATTTTATTATTATTATTATTTCCGCATGCCTAACTTACAAGCGATGCTGGTGCAATTGCTAAATATCTCGGAGGGGTTGATAATGGTAGACTCTACCACTGATGATGCTTCAGCATTTTCAAGGTTATGATGCAGCCCCGATGACGATGACGCTGTCGAGCAAGAATCGGTGTTGAGATTTTGCAATACAGGGGTATCAGGGGTTGCCGAAGTTCCCGCTCTTGGCTCTTCAGGCTCATTCTGTCGGGCTTCTAGAAAAAATATCATTTCAGCTATTATTATTTTTTCGACCTAAAACTAAAGGTCTGAAATATTATGCCAAAACAATTTTGAATACTCACCGTTGAGATAGGCCTGACGCTCTAGCTCAGCCTCTTCCTCCAATATCCTTAAATTAGCTTGACGCTCTAGCGCCGCTTCTTCTTCTTCCACGGCCCTCGCCGCTTCCGCGAGGCCTTCTTCTTCATCACTCCCCGCCTCGTAAAACTGTCGATATCCTATAATAAAAATTGTCGTTTTTTAACCCGTAAGAACGCGGTAGTAGCAGTGATGAATTAAAATAAAATTACTTACTTCTGATTTCATCGACAAGTCCTTGAAGCCGGGGAGCTTCTAAAACATTACGACGCTGTAACTCCTCAAACACACTGTTTAAAACTCGCTGACCAGTTAATATGCCTCTGTTATAGGCCACCTCGATAGCACGTAAAGGTGCCCACCAGATAATATATTTTAACCTGTTTATTAGTCTATCACCCGATAAACGTTGTAAATCACGACACCATGGAGCATTACACCGGCGCCGCAGTTGAGCACTGTGCACTTTTGCTAGGCGTAAAAGGCCTAATATACATAGACGTAATGAATTATCAGACATTGTAACACAGAATCGTAAAATACCGTTCTATGCGACAGTTGAATCG
>OY751317.1:9281187-9461187 GCA_963564615.1 Rhorus exstirpatorius | reverse complement strand
GTACACGGCTATTGCCGAGAATTTCGAAAAATTTTTCAGTTTCAATGATATAGAGGAGTGTAGTTTGACGGTCTCGAGGTATATATATGGTCAGGTCAATCCCATAGAACTTGTAGGCGATGAGGCCGGATGCGAGGTTCAAATGCTAACTAACCCGCAATTCAGTAACCTCGAAATTTGCGACATTAAACTCAAAACACTGAGACGAACCTACTGGTCCAGAATTCGCAATACCAATACGTGGCTATACGCGGCTCCCGAGATCGAGAGCCTATACGTCATCTGCGACAATCACGAGACACAGATAAAAACAATAGAGAATTCGGGTATCGTTCAACTGAACCCAACATGCCAAGCGAAAACGAAAACAGTAAAGTTGATATAATCAAGCGAAATAACGTCGTATACACAGGTCAACCAAACGCACACACTAGTACTCAATATTACCGAAATGATCGTAAAATCAATAAAAGCATTCGAACTCTGGAACATTACAGAAGTATTAATAGAAACAGAAAAGTTCACGCAACTAGTAGAACCAAACAACATCGATAATGATTTAGAAAGGAATGAAATAGCATTGAATACCGTTATTGCAAAAACTCAAGAAATAACAAAAACATACTACATAAACAACAGATTATCAGTCCTAGAGAACATACTAAAATATTTGGGCATCTCGACCGGTTCAGCTCTCCTATTCGCAGCGATCGGTTGGAAATTCTCAATGTTCGGAAAAATATCGAAATTATATAAACTCATATCATGTGTAGCCAACCAAACAAATAACGCGACCCCACGTCAGATGAATAACCAAATGCAAGAATACCCCGTGCAAACCTATCGACCACCCATACAATTTATCGAATCCATCCCCATACAAGCTGGCCCTCGTCGCGAAATAACAGTTTCAACAGAAGAACTCTCAGAAATGGAGCCTAGACCACCCCGCGCCATTACATACCATAGACGAGCCCTACCGTAAAAGAAACCCTAATAACACATACATATACACCCATATCACAACCACGCTATACCATAACACCGTACGGTTTTTCTTTTAATCGCATGACACGCTTGCGTCGCATAAATCACAAAACAACAATAAAACACTCAGCACCCGAAATATGTTCACACCCACTCACAGACAAATATCAGTTACCATGGAGTCAACTAAAGCTACACCAACGGTCAAATGCCCGCTATGTAAGAAGAACGGAAATGTCAACCGCCTAAAGGAGCGCATCAACACCTGCAGTTGGCAATTAGCGAAAGATGCTAGAACATCGAAGCTCAGGTTCATGATATGTCCATTGTGCGACGGTCGGTACCCACCGTCACGCCTGATGGACCATGTAGACCTGTGCACCAGCTACTGGGTGAAGATTGGAAGGTGGCCCAAAGGCGAAATAACGGCAACAACAACGATAACAACAACGTCATCAAACACCCATACCACAAAAACAGCGAACACACACACCACAAAAACAACAAACACGCACACCACAGAAACAACAATGACCGAAAAAATAAAGACTCTGACCCTGGTCTCCTACGACGACTCGGAAGACGAAGACGACCAGGACGTGACGATAAGCACCACAAAAACTACAACGGAAACCCCTCCCCCCCCCCGCCCCCACCCCGACCACAGACGCAAACACCGACAAGAAAAACAAAGACGCTGACAACACCAACACGACGACGATACGGAAAAAAAATGACGACACCGACAAAGAGCAACCTGTTGCCAATTAACGAGGACAACGAAGACGAGGACAGAAAGACAAGAGACGAAAACAAGACACCGGACTCCTACACAGAACAGCAGAAAAGACAGGGAGCAATCTCGAAAAAGCCTCCCGCAACAACAGCAGACGGAGCTAAAGAACTGACACAAATACCATGGACATAAATCAGAACGCACCTCCTCACAATCGGCGACGGAAAACACGTGACAAGATATACCCAGACGGAACCACAGACGGAACAACAGATAGACAGGGACGTACTGAACAGAATCATGACGTACGACCTCGAAAAACTCCAGGAACTGAGACTTGACATAGAGCACATGATTTTCAAAGAACTACACCCACCGGAACGACCACTAGAATAACGGACAGGTACAGAAACGGAACACACACGACAACACGAACACACACACGCTTTGCTGTCCGCTTCACTCATAACAAAGAAGTCCATAAATAAATAGATACACGCACACTTATATATGTAATCATAGAAGTAAATATCGCAACTAACATAGGGATAAGGGTATACGAATACGCCGTTAGCGTAACTAACACACACATTTTTTTTTCTTCTCTTCTTCCCCCGTTATTATAAACAAGTACGAAAAATATAATAAATAAATCAAAACATTACTATACAAAAAGGGTGTACTGCTCAATCGTCGCAAGGACCAAAAGAACCAAATCACCTGGATCCCGGCTAACATACCCCTCACACCACTAACCCTAAAGCTAACCAGAAATTAGACTGTTTCAGGATAATCATCAACCAAATGAACGACAAGCAACGATAATTAAAAATCGGAAGTACCATAACAATTAAACGGGAAAAATTTTAACACAGAAGGAAACAAAGGCAGAAAGGAATCATGAACAGTTATTTTCGCATAATACATACGACTATTTTTATGGATGCCCTACAGACCATCCCTTTCCCAACATAACGAATTATTGTATATCACGATGCGGAGCATCGTTTTGTAAGAGGGGAAGTGTAACGGCCCCGTCCCATAGCCTAAAAACTCTTTTCCTTTCCCACGCAAACTCATCAACTTCACTCTCGCCACCAGTCCACTCTCACGCTCAAATCCCACATATCAGCTAAACCTAATACTTCTTTCTGGTCAGTCATAATCGTCAGCACCTTAGCTTCAGTTTGCCCTTGGTCCCACGGGCCTTGTCCCTCCGTCTTCGCGACATCCTCTCCACTCTCATTAAGTCCTCTCCTTCCTCCAACTCATTAGCACTTTAGTTCTTCACCAACCTACAATCAATCCAGACGTGCACTCCCAATCATTATAACTTACCAATAAATCATCAAGCTAAAATATCTCGAGTTTAACTTCATTTCTATTTCACTTAACCCGTTCGCCCATCACAATGAAGATACAAAAAAAAAAGATTCTTTATCTTGTCTAAATAATTTTGTTGGGCGCTAGCCGTCAGTATGACGATAATTCTCTGACTCGATACAAAAAACAATAATCGCAAACAACTAAAAGAAAAAAAAAAGAAAAGAAAAGCTAATATCTCGGACGAGGGGAATTATACGCACGGAAATCTCAGTAATCAGGAAAATCTCAGAGAATCTCAGGGACGTAAATTTACGGGCACGCAGGCCTCTTAATTATTACCCGTATCGGGTTATCGGGCAAACGCGATATTAATCGAACTAAAAAAAATGAAACGGAAAAATAATACACAATGGATAGCAAAAACTTAATTGAAAGGGATCGCGCTACGTCGCCGCACGCACGAGTTATACAATGCAACGGGGAAGGCACGCGGCCAATATGGCGAGCACGTGTTTCACGAAAAATTACTAAAATCCAAAAATATTAAACTTACACGAATCGGGTATTAGATAAAAGAGAAGGTAATGGAACGCTCACTTGAGGTACTCGGGAACTCGATTACGTCCTCGCTCGGTACGCTTCAAATCTCGGATCCTTTTTCCTCTCGGGATGGCGTGGATCTCGATCTTTCTCTCTTTCTCTCTCACACAATATAATATTCTTGGCAAAAATTATCGTACAATGGCTCGATATAATACAACTCGATTGTTCGGGGGCTCTCGTCGAAGTGATTTTCGCTCGTCGACTCTCTGCTCGGAAAACCTGGGGAAGGAGGGAATTTGGTTAAAGGACATGCGATGACATGCGATGGGTAATTGGGTCAAGGGGGCTCTAAAATCGATGGATTATTGGGTGATCGGGAGCTGACGTCACGAGCGCGTTGCGCAGGACGATGGATCGATTATACAGGGCCCGTGCGGTGCTGCCTTCGACAACCCTTGATGCAACTCCCATTTCTCCGGCTGATGGTTGAGCCCGGCCGACGACGAGGGTCCTCTCTCTTGGCAGTTATTGGCCATTATTGGCACACAGGGATATTTTCTCTCAATATGGATTCTGGGATCACGATCCCTCGCCTCGTACGGGATAAATCGTAACGAGGGAGTTCACGGGTACCAGACGATGTTCCTGGTGACGGTTGAGGTGAGGGCCACGATCTCGCCCGAACCCGTCGTTTTGATCGAGGGTTCGCTTGATCACGTGGTGAATTCCTTCACCCGCCGTCACCTTACTGTTGTTTCCTTATTATTCCCTGTAGCCACGGCGATGTCGATGATGATCTCTCTGGCCCGTCGACCGGGTCTCCGATGACGTGATTTTCCCGATCCTGGGACAGCTGTTCGGCGGTAAGGGGTTACGTGTGACAGAGGGGAAGGGGGAAGGGTACTCGGGGGTCAATGGCATAGTATAGGGATCAGCTGTGGAACGCTGGTAATACTTCGGCTCGGTATGATATCTTATACATTTCGTACTCTATAATGTGTAATCGTATATTATTCTTAAAATTATGGTACAGATGGGAATTTTACGTGTGGCGACGGACTTCGACGGGCTATTTCGAGCACGTCTTGTGACGCCGTGTCACAATACATAAATACGTTTTAAAAAATATATATACATTTATCGTTTATATTATAAAGATATATCGCCGCTGCCGCCACCACCGCTGCTGTTTCAGGAATCGAGCTTATAGCGGGTGTCCAATTTAAAAAGGATGACCAACCCAAACCCAACCTAAACATATAAACAAACCTATATGAGGGTTATGTGACGGGTGTCCAATTGCCTGCCCTTCATAAATGCGCCACCGTCAAAACCAAATACGTTATACACAGCTCTCAGTAACGCACGATCCGGAGCTGATAAGTTGAAGCAAAAGACTTGCTTTGTAACATTTGATCAACCGTTGTATCAAAGGGCACGTATAATTATCGCGGAATCGAAAGAACGTGGAAAACTGAAGAACGTTGTTGTTCGCCTCGGCGGATTCCATTTATTAATGTCGTACCTTGGAGCGATTGGCTACATCATGAGTGGCAGTGGACTCGATAGTCTATGGTCCGTCGTATATGCTCCACAATCAGTCAAACACATGCTTAGCGGTCATGCATTTTCTCGAGCAATGCGAGTGCATATGTTAACCTTTACTGCGCTTCGTATCGCAATTTGTTACAGTGCAAAGAACGACAGAAGTGAGGAATATCGAATGTTTATATCATCATTTTTGAACAAATGGCATGCAGATCCTCCAGAACCACCTACAATTGGCGATTGTCGAGCAGAGCCTCTTTTCGGTGAAGTGACAACGGATTTTATGTTACAAATGGATTGCTTAAAAAACAATGGACCAACTGCTCAACTGTGCCTCCTGTAATTCAAATTAGTTGTCATTAATTTGCAGATTGTCGAGGCAGAACGATTGGGGAACTGGAAACTACGTTTACAATGTGTGAACAAAATGTTGCCAATATTCCACGCGCTGTACTTACAAGATATGATGGATCTAGAACATGGTCCGGAAGGTGCGCCAGAGGAGGCAATGGAGCATGATGAACATGAAGCATTTACGAAAGATGGTTTCTTCACTGTCCGGAGATCAGATAAAGATTGGGCGGGAGTTTGGACTGACATGACGATTGAACAAACGTTGGTAGTTGCTCGATATCTTTTGACAATGCCATCAACTTTCAGGATTATGGAATGTGTGGAAGAGCTCTTTGGTGTCGCAACATCATCGAGTGAACAGTACACCGATATTCGTCCTTCCCGGAAAAAAAGAGACGAACTTGATGTCGCGAAGTTTCTTCTTTGGATAAATAAACATTAACCGTTCCAACAATGACCATCTTTAGTTTCATTATCCACAGGGATCGTCGCCGGGCCTGAAATAAACTGCCACTTGGCGATGGACATTGGTAAACCACTAATGTGCACCATGTTAGGCAAAATGCGAAATGTATGTCGCTTTCAATGTTGAACAGAGTGAAGACGTTAGAATCAGCGAAGGCGGGCCTCCACATGGGTGGCACTTCACATATTTCTGTCGACTCAGAATTACTATTTCAACGGATATCGGAGTTACTTAAGGAAAATTCAGCGCAGAAAAAGAAGCCTTTGAGTACGAACTATCACCATTTCCGTTAGCACTGTTCGATGAAAAAGGGTTCATGAGAAAATTCCAAAAAGATGAGCTGTGCAAAATCTTCAAGCCGTACAAATCACCGCACTGTTGAAAATGTTATGAAATTTACAATACTTTGACTGTACCAAAGTAATTGAAATTTACAAACATGGTATATGAAATGTTAATTCATACACATCGTATCGCTAAATTAAGGAAGTACGACTATTTCTGTGGGCCGGGAATAAGCGGAAACGTTGGCGCGGGTGAGTGTGGCGAGCGAGGGGCACGCATGAAACAAGAGAGAGTCGGAGTTCTGGCATTTTCAACCGGAAAATTAAAACTTTTTTATGATCTAGTGCTTAAATTACACGGTGAAGAGAAATTTTTTAATTATTCACAATATCTATTACATCTGATCTACCAAATTTCAGTTTTCCAACGGGTGTAGTTGGATACATGAGCAGCAAAACCGTGATCACCGCACTTCTGGTTAACCATCTCCATATGACGACGTGTTTTAGTAACCCAAACTGCTCGACTTTGCAATTTTATCACGAAAAAACTAAACGGTAAATATAGCTCAAATTTTGGCAATAGGCGCATAAAGTATTCGTCAAAAGCATATAAAAATTTCAAGTCCGAAAGTTGGATACGTAGCAATGATCGTGCCTCCTTAATAGAGTGATGTTAATTTTAATACACTGTGTGGAATTTAATATGTACAAGTTTGAATACTGAAAACCCGTATACAAATTTTTCGCATACGTTTTGTAATGCTACAATTTTTGTTATAACAATCAAAACTTTTGCATATGAACTCATTTATGAGTAACGATGTATTACAAAAACAGGACAACTTTGGATTTTAATTGTAACCTAATAAAAAATACAATGTACGTGAAAATGAATATTACGATACGTACAATATACATCTACAACAATTGTCTTTTAAAATTGTAAAGCAAAACTGAAATCAAAATTTCATATACAATGTTCATATACAAAATACAAATTACAAAATCTAATATGGTCGATCCACTATGGTGGATGGAAAATTCTGAAAATGCCATGTTATCAAATTTTGATCGAACTTTCTATTCAATGGTTTTTAGGTCACTGAACACAAATATGAGATAGGGATTACAAAATTCCAGACGAAAAATCGAACTTGGCAGATCTGGAGTTGTGGAAACTCAATAACTTGTAAGCTTTTTATGAAATTTTTAATTTCGAGATTTTTGGATTGTTGCATACAAATTCGAGGGTCTGGCGGTTTGCCGGAAATTTAGTATTTTTCGATGTTTTAGTGGGAAATTTGGTGATTATAAGATAAGTGTTTTTTGTGGGAAATTTAATTGTTTGAAAAATAATTTGGCTGCACTTCCGAATAGCTGTGACCTCCGATTTGGCTGAAATTTGGCACAAACCTTCTTTTTGACGATATAAAACTTTGCCTAAAAAGATTTTTGGAGATTCTTCGTCGGAGAACGATACTCCGTTGAAAAGTGAGGCTCGTAAACGTTGTATCAATTCTTTAAACTCGAGTATAGAGGAAATTGTTTCTGACGAGGATTCGCGCGAAAGGAGACCCGACAGATCGAACGAGGGGGGACCGAGCGGTCTCTGCAACATGTCAAGATCCAATGACCGGAAGAAAGTCAGACGGGACATCGAGCCAAATCCCAGAAACGTCGCCATGACCCAACAAGAACTCTGGCAGTTAAACCTCAAACTACAGGCTAAAAATGTTGCTGAATTTCCGTCCCTAAAAAAAACCCCTTCACCGCCGAAGAACAAAAAATAATGCTGCAATGGTTGTTGGACAACCACATTGTCAGTAAGGCAAAAGGCTTCAACGTTTGGAAAAATATAATTAACGCAGGCTATTTAACGCATCGAACTTATCAGTCGTTGCAGAACCACTTTTGAAAGTCTATTCTGCCGAATATCGAAAAGATGGATATTTCGACTGACCTCGAAAAGAGTTTATTTATAACTCTTCCCTTCAAACCTCATAAATAAGGGTCTTGCATATATACTCTGTCAGAGAGTTTACTCGATATAATCTCCGAAGACGTTACTGAACAGTCAGACGAGTTTCGAGTTTGCTATGTGCTACGTATGTGGAAAAAGTGTGCTCTATATATGTAAGTTTTACGTGCTACTTTGCTACATATGTATATATTGCTATATGTGACTAGACATGATCTGAAAAGATGGTATTGAACAATCAGAGGAGTTCCGATGAGTTGGCTACGTGCTACGTATGTGGAAAAAGTGTGCTCTGCATATGTTAGTTTTACGTGTTGCTTTATTGCTACGTGTGTTTATGTTGTTATGTGTGACTATAGATGTAATCTCCGAAGACGGTACTGAACAATCATAGGAGTTGCGAATTTGCTACGTACTACGTATGTGGAAAAAGTGTGCCCTATATTTGTAAGTTTTACGTGTTACTTTATTTGCTACGTAAGTTTAGATTGCTATGTATGACTTAATATAATCTCTAAAGACGGTATTGAACGTTTCGCAGGCTAACGAGTCCATCAACATGCCACCAACATACGCTTTTGTGTACTATACAAACCCATGCACACAGCATATCCGATGAAACAAATCGTTCCGGTCAGTTGTATCAAAAAGTTCAAACCGGATAATGCGGTAGGGAAACAGTATAAAATATCTTGCGGTACATCCTCTTGTACAGCGACTATTGGGGTCATCGGCAGTAATATATACATAATTTATAGATTCGCATACATTATTCACACCCTAATCATCTACACAAAGCCATTTTTCACAAGTACGAAGTTCGGTTCGAATATTGTTATTTTTCTCCCCTCAACCTCTTTTCCGGTCTTTAACGTCCAGCTGATGTCGACAGCATTTAATGATCATTTTACCTAATCAACCAATTTCTTAAACGATTTTTTTTACCCTCGCCAGTTTTCTATAATTTATTGGTACAAATTATATCTTATCATGAAATGTATGGAAATAAAGAACAACCCAATTAGATAATTCAATAATCATATTTTACTGATCGAAATATTCTAATTTATTATTGTCTTAATATGCCTAAAAAATGGTTGGTGGGACTGTTACGGTTATAACATCTAATTGATTAGGAAAATAGAACTCTGCATACGATGAATATAAATGTCTTCTAATAATTGTATTGACAATATTTATTGGTATTTATATGTGGGGTATTCCACGCCAATCCAGCCGGGGTTGATCCACAACATAAAAAAAAATGTTTTTTGTTCGATTGTCACCCACCTGAGAAAACGTGAAAACAATGTTATTAAAATTTTTTTACCACCTTGCAAATTACCTACGAGGGTTGGAACAGCTGAAAGTGGGGGAAAAATACTCCGAAATTGAAAAATCTGAAAATAATTTTGAAAATTCATATTTTATCCCAGATTTATGAAAATCAAATTTCATGATGACATATTTGTATTTTCTATAGTTTTTTACTATTGAAAGATTCTTAAAGTTCTACAATAGCGGTAAATCCTTTTCAGCGTTAGTGGAAAATTATAAGACAGAACGGGATGTATCCAAGTTCAAAAGAAAAAATTTTGGACACATTTTTTTTCTCCAATTCTAATTGTATATAATATTTATGAACAATTCTTACGTTGTAAAATTTTCTTTTCAATATTGATAGATCCATTCGATAGATTATGTCCGTGAGAATTATTTTAAAAAATTCAATTAAGTTTACATTCAAATTAGTACAATAAATTACTGACTTAATGATAGGCCACACAATTCCAGTCGAAAAACTATGAGCCACATAATTCCAGTCAAAAAAAATTTTGGTGAGAATTTCAAGTATTTCGCGTTGAAGCAAAAATTTGAAAAATGTCAACCTAATTGAAGATGATAATAATATCGATTTCGAATAATAAAAATGCCGAAAAACTATCAAAAAATTGTTTAAACGATAAATTGTTGCAGAAATTTACCGTAAAAATGTATTTCGATTATATTTAACAAATTCGTCGATTATTCTGAATACATATGCATTTTTCAAGAATTTTCTTATGTTTTTATTTTTTTTGTTTTTGAACATTTTTAATTTTGAAAATTGCATGAGAAGCGGTGAATTTTGGATATGTTCTCGTGCAAAGGTTCTGTATTAACTTCACGATGTATCTGGATCATCAAACGAATACTTTTATAAATTGTAACGATATCGCAAAGCCCCCCACCCCCCTTTTACTACGCTCCGGCAACCAAGTCAAGAACGCCGAAGAGACGCGTCGTGAGAATCCGGCTTTAATGGCGGAGAGGGGAGAAGCGCAGAGGATTCTGGGAGACGGCCCCGGACGGGTATAAAAGGAGGGATTTCGGCCACTGGAAGGTACTTCGCTCCGAGACCGGAGTAGAGGACGGAGCTCTAACCAGCCGACTCTGCCCTAGTTTGGAGAGACCCACGAAGTCCCGACGAGACTGTCACTCTGCTCGACGACCGAAAGCCATTGTTAATAAAATTATTCAAGCAAAGTTAAGATTATATAGAATCTGAGAATTCATCAATATATGGTGAATGAAACCAAACAAATAGAAGCAAGATTTTTCCCAGTCTAAATTCTGAGTGCTAGCAACGGATTTCCTTGGGATGACCTCGGATTTCCCACAGCTGGGCTCGACCTAAAAACCCCATCCTATTTCCGAGTACTAGCGACGGATTTCCTTGGGATGACCTCGGATTTCCTGCAGCTAGGCTCTACCTAAATTCTCCACTTTATTTCCGAGTTGCAACGATGGATTTCCTTGGGATGACCTCGGATTTCCCGCAGTTGGACTCTTTACTCATAAATTAAATTCTATCTCATCCACCATTAGGGAAAGCTTAATACGAATCACTATAAGTTGTTGCATCAAAAAGAATATCGTGAGTAGATCATAAGAAAAGCTACGAGACTGTAAAGAATAAACAAAGGAAAATCGAAAATCAAAACGTATTCTAGTCTCTTTTCATCTGCTCCGTATATTAACGAAGCGCGAATTCACGCGTAGCGTGAAAATATGTCATAAGGACACAAGCGTACGGTTACAAAATACAGTTTTTCAAAATTCTAAAAAACATAAATTAAAAACCATGAGAAAATTCTTTAAAAATTCATATGTATTTAGAAAAATCGAGGAATTTGTTACATACAATCGAAAAACATTTTTACGGCAAATTTCTGCAACAATTTATTGTTTAAATAATTTTTGGATAGTTTTTTGGCATTGTTATTATTGGGAATAGATATTATAATCATCTTTACTGTGATTGATTTTTTTTTAATTTTTCCATCAACGCAAAGTACTTGAAATTTTCACCAAAACTTTTTCGACTGGAATTATGTTGAAGTTTGCATCATTGCGATGCAACGAAAATGATGTAATGGTTGAACGGGTTAAATGAAGATGACTTTAAAATACATAAGGAGTTTATTCGTATGTACGGTATGATTCAGGGAGTGCACGCCGGGCCAGATCGGTTGTAGAGTTGAGGATGAATAAAGGTGCTAATGAGTTGCAGGAAGGAGAGGACTTAACCGGTTCACTGGTGGACCCGAAATCAACGTTTTGTGCCAAAACTGGTGAGAGCAAATAATTTCGTATTCAACATGAAACCTTTACAATATGTGGTTTCTTGGGTCGCTGATTACAAATCTCAACTTGAAATCCGAAAATTCAAAATGGCGGATCCAATATGGTGGACCGGAATTCAAAAATTCACTCGATTCTAATAAAACTCGGTACTCGGGGGTTTTCGAGATCACTGATTACGAATCTCAACTCGATATTCCAAAATTCCAAATGGCGGATCCAATATGGTGGAGCAGAATTTAAAAATCCACTCGACTTGAATCGGATTTAACACCTATGCTATTTCTGGATCCGCATGATTTAAATCGATCGCTGTTTGTATTCTTCATTTGGCATGGAAACCGTCATTTATACGTTCATGTGTCTGCACATGCGAACAATAATTCGTCCTACCAATATTGGAATTCATCTGTATTTACAACTACGCTCCCCCAGAACGAAGCTTGGATTTGGATTTCTATCCGACCATGCGAATTAAACTTGTATCTGCTGGAATCGAATTTTTGACATGAACTAATTCTGGGTGCGTCTGTATTGGAATGCATCTGTATTAACAACGACGCACTCCCACAACAAAGCTTGTAGTTCTATCCGCAAATGCGGATTGAACTTGTATCCGCTGGAATCGGATTTTAAAAACCTAACCTAATTCTGGGTGCGGATGATTTTAATCGATTGCTATTTGTATTCTTTATTAGGCATGGAAACCGTCGTTCCTACGTCAATGTATTAACACTTGCGAAATTTATCCATCCTGCCTGTAATAGAATTCTATAATAGAATCGGTAATGGAAACAGCATTTCTAATGATGCAACCCCGGAATGAGGCTCGTGTTTTCAACAGTAGTACGGATTGACCCATAATAAGGCTCGTACGTTCAACAGTAGTACGGATGCACAGAAGGTTCTCTGTGCACTCCGAGACAACCGAAATACGTAATTTCGTTTATAGATTAGATTTTCTTTGGCTGAAGTAATCGAAAAAAAATGATTTGCTGTTGAAATTAAAAATTAGGACTTTGATATAAGGGGTATTCCACGCTAAATCTACCAGGGAATGACCTTATCTATTAAATATATTTTTTAATCTACTGTTCGATTGTACAATGGAGCGCATTAATGCCTGGTCTGACAATTTTGAGGGGGCTTGGCACTTTTTTTTACGGCCCTGGCCAAGTGACGATCGTTAGAGCGGTGGTCGCGATCTCGTATGGATGACAGATTCAAGCGACAGATTGAAATGACAGATTGTGATCGAGCTTAATTTTGAGGTTTCGCGGTGCGTTTATTCGGAGCAAGCGAATATATGTGACAGCTGAGCTATATGCGTAATCCATAACATTTGAATTACGAATGTGGATAACGAAATTAAAACGTTGAAAAATACGGAAATATATTTCCTAAAGAAGAAACATAGTTATCTTTAAAAACAATTAATTATGATTGAAAAATATTTAATTGATATCAAAGGAAGGATTTCTCATCATTTCATAATTTTTTAAATAAATTGTAGTTTATACTTTAACGGAAAAGTTTTGGAAAAAATCGACGTATGAGTGAAAATTTCCAACAATTTTTGTTTCAAATTTGTGAGTCATTTCTGATGCATGCGCATTATCGAAAATGAACCGGAAATTATTTTCTTGTAAAACGTTCTTCCTCGTCGTGTGAGATAATTATTATTATCGTATTAATATTAATAATAACAATGATATAAATAATAATAATAATTATTCTTATTCTAATTATTATGATCATAGTTGTGATAATGAAAATAATTATTACTGATATTCTTATTCGTATGATGATTCCTATTTTTACTAGTATTACTCGATCGGCATTAATGCACAAGAGCATGTTGATATTTATTCCACTTCTGGTTGCTTGAAATTTTATTACTGATGATTAATTCTGTCTGAGAGTCGATTTTCCCATATATTAAAAATTATCTCACGAATTGGAATGCGAAGTTTTTTTTCCATAATTGATAAAAAAAACTATGAAAACTACCATTTCTCGAAATATGTAACAAACATAGCTATTGTGTCTATCTGATCCCTAACATTATTTTACAATTTTTCGTGCCGTTCTCGCCATTTGTTTCACCTCGTAAGATGTCCAAATGTGAATCTAGACATCGTGCTGCTTGCTATTCGATGTTAGGAAATGAAACGAACATAGCTTTTGGTTCCATCTGATCCCTGACATTATTTTATAATTTTTCGTGCCATTCTCGCCATTTGTTTCACCTCTTAATGTGTCCAAATGTGAATCTCGAAATCAGGCTGCTCGTAATCTGATGCTGGGAAATGAAACAAGCATGGACTTTGGTTCCATCTGATCCCTGACATTATTTTATAATTTTTCGTGCCATTCTTGTCTTTTGTTTCACCTCTTAAGGTGTCCAAATGTGAATCTCGAGATCGGGCGGCTTGCTATTCGATGTAAGGAAATGCAACAAACATAGCTTTAGGTTCCCTCTGACGCCTGACATTATTTTATAATTTTTCATGCCATTCTCGCCATTTGATTCACCTCGTAAGGTGTCCAAATATGAATGTCGAGATCGGGCTGCTTACTATTCTATGTTAGGATTCTATGTTACTATTCTATGTCACTATTCTATGTTAGGATCTATGATTGCTATTGCTATGTTAGGAAATGAAACAAACATAGCTTTAGGCTCACTCTGATCCCTGACATTATCTTATAATTTTTCATGCTATTCTCGCCATTTGTTTCACCTCGTAAGGTGTCCAAATGTTAATGTCGAAATCGGGCTGCTCGTAATCTGATGCTACGAAATTAAACAAGCACGGACTTTGGTTCCATCTGATCCGTGACATTATTTTATAATTTTTCGTGCCATTCACGCCATTTGTTTCACCTCGTAATTATGGACCCAGCTTCCAAGGCAAAAACCGCGTTTTCCACCCCATACGCGCATGTTGAGTTCCATCGAATGCCATTCGGGTTAAAGAACGCGCCAGCCACTTTTCAACGTTTAATGGATAGGGTACTCACAGGTCTTCAAGGAATAGAACTTTTCGTATACATGGACGATATCGTTATTTACGCAGCTTCTTTAGAAGAACACAATCTTAAACTAAAAAAACTACTTGCAAGATTAGAAAACGCGGGATTAGCTTTACAGCCAGATAAATGTGCATTTTTAAGGCGCGAAATAACGTATTTGGGCCACATCATAACCGAGAAAAGGGTCCTCTCAGATCCTCGAAAACTAGAAGCCGTGAAAAACATCCCAATACCGCGGAAAAAACGTAACATTAAACTGTTTTTAGGCCTGATTGGTTACTATCGTTGATTCATATCCGATTTTGCTAAAATCTCAAAACCCCTTACTCACTTGCTTAAAAAACATGCTAGCTTCCTCGGGGCAACAGAACAACAGAAAGCCTTTGAAACTTTGAGCGATAAACTTTGCTCTGAACCATTATTACAATATCCGGGATTCAATAAACCCTTTATCGTAACGACGGATGCTTCTGACTTCGCTCTCGGCTCAGTTCTCAGTCAAGGTCCGATAGGTCGCGATCTCCCCATCGCGTACGCGTCCAGAACGTTAAATAAAGCCGAAACAAACTACTCGACTACAGAAAAGGAATTATTAGCCATTGTGTTCGCGGTTGTAACGTCTGCCAATGGTTTCGATTAAGGAAACCAGTCGCGACGTTTTTCTTATAAAAGCATTGAAAAGATACAACAGACCCATTAGCGCGAAAGACACAATAGACCCAAGCGTACCGTCATTAGGCCCTAATAAAGTAATTCACGCGTACTCCAGTCGGAATATAATTGCCAGACCCATTAAGGAGCATTCAAGTCTAGATGAAGAAGCAAACAGAAATTTCCAGGGAAAAACCCAACATTTAAGAATGATGAAGAAGAAAAAGAAATAGAATAAGGCGCCTAGAATATTCGACGTAACTCTCAAGAATATTCTAGAACATTAAATTAAAACATTTTATTTAGTTATTCATTTTTTTTTCCTTCTCTAACAAAACATTTTCGCATTCGTCAAGATAAACTTTAAATATAGAAAGAACAAACAAAACACCCCAAATAAACAATAGCTGAACAAAAAGGAACGAGTGACTACAAAGCGACGACGAGATAAATAAATTTGTGGTTAACAAAAAAGAACAAAAAAAAAACAATAAGCAAGATAAAAATAGGATAAATAAATAGAATAAAAATTTAATAAATAATTAACAAATATAAAAAATTATAAAATTGTGGAGGGAGATGGGCGTCCCGAAACAATTTTGGGGACATGGAAAATTTCACCCAAAGTTGAAGAAAGGTCCCTTTGCGGAGGAGAGGGAGAAAGCCCCGAAGCACCGGAACGGGGAGTTTGGAGGGAAACTTCGGGTCGAAGTTGCATGATTGGTCCCGAATTTTCCGCCCAAGTTCCGGAGGGCACAACCTCCATTAGAATATTATTTAAGCTCGCGCACTGCACTTTTAGTCGGTCATTTTTCGTTTTTCAACCATCGTATCCACCGGAAAAATCTCCACGACATTTAGTCCATTAATAAAGTAAAGTCCAAAGTATCAAGAAAAAATACAAGAACCTTATAACCAGTTTAAGTAAGAGTAGTACGCAATAAAGTAAACTAAAGGAAAGATAGAAATCGAGGAGAACGACAAAAAGAGCAGTGCCTGCTTGGAGTAAGTAAAAGACTGTTATCGAGTTTCGAGCTTAATCTCACACGTTTATTTTAATAAATTTTTTTGATATATTAACCCCATTGCACAATTTATTTTTTTTCTCCCAACCCTGTGTCGATCGAGAGATCGTCCTAAATAGGGAGTGAGCCGCGACTTTCGGAACTTTGTTTGCGCATGCATTTCTCAAAGTTATAAAGTGCTAAATCTAATTTTCCTCAAGAGACAAATATTTCAGTATTAAAATTGCGTTCGAGTAACAGAAGTTTATACTTAATTCTGTTTCCTTATTGGCCCAATATACGAATTCCCTGACATAACACGGTCAAACACTTTCAACCCTACCTGTACGGTCATAAATTCATGCTCGTTACTGACCATAGACCCTTGATCTGGTTGAATAGCTTAAAGGATCCCGTATCTCGCCTCGCTCGCTGGAGAATAAAATTGAACGAATATGATTACGAGATAATATATAAAAGGGGGACTGCCAATTCCAATGCGGATGCTTTGTCTCGAAATCTTCCGAATCTAAATGACGAACAGACAACAGAAATGATGCAGACTGAGCAGATTCTGAGCATGCATGCCCTACAATCGGCTCAACCGGCATCAGACTTGAAAAGAGACTTTATTAAAGACACTCTAGAGGAGGAGACGGATGGGAACGAGAACAATGAAATAGATCGGAATAATATCATAGAAGAAATGATTGCAAACGTATTTCTGACATCCTTGGAGTTGCAAAATCAAAATAAAAGGCTCGGGGAAGACTCGGAAGATGAGGCATGGGAAACAGCCTCGGAGTCAGAAGACAATAACGAAACTCCTGCTGGTTATCAGCGGCCTCGAGTATTACACAAGACGCTTAGCTGCCGGAGGAGTACATTAGGGACCCCGTTATCGCCCTTGCTCGAGAGAAAGCTCGCAGTATCGGCCGAGGGGATGAGGCACCGAAACCCCGGAGTAAATAGGGAAATGAAAGCGGCGGTGGCACAGAGAGGTGAGGCCAGAAGCCCGCGCGGGGAAATCCTCGAAGCGTGTAAACCTGGTGACGATAGGAATATCGTGTCACCAGGCGCACCCAGTGACCGCGAGCTAGAAAATCAGGGACCCCAAGAACAGCGTGCCATGGCTTTAAACCCATCGCATACCCTGAGTGGGGAGAGGGGAAAAAGTGCCGGCGAGGCTACCTTGAAAGACGGGACCGGCAATGGTCAGTCGGAGGGTACCTTAAACTTAAATGGATAACTCGGACTGGGATGTCAGATCACAAACGTAATAAATGAAAAGTTCGATAGCGAAAAAGTAATTGAAATTGGCAATCCCTCATCGATTGGTAGCATCTACATTATCGAAGACTCATGTATAATTGCAGTAAAAGACACTCTAACTTTGGGCACGGGCCATAAAATTAATTTCATCTCCGCAGATTGTTTGTTGACAACATCGAGTAATAAAGAGTTGGAAAAGGCGGGTTACATTCAAGCAGGAAAATTAAGGCAGGCCAACCCTCAGTTAGGACAAGTCATTATTTATTCGAAAATCAAACGGTACACTTTTAACCTGGTAGTAAAAAACACTTATGATGAGAGACCCTTTTTGAATAATGTTGCCGAAGCGATCAGCGCACTCAAGGAAACCATGGAACTACTCGAGGTTTATAGAGCGGACGTTTCCAAAATAGGAAACGGTTTAGATCATATTCAGTGGCTCTCAATTGAACAGACCTTTCGAGAAGTTTCTGGTGGATCGAACATAAAAATCAGAATTTGCACTGGTCAAATACAATTTCCTCCGGTTGAAGAACGCTTAGAGATAATTCGCGAATATCACGGGTCAACAGTAGGTGGTCATAAGGGAGTTACGAAAACGTATAAGCGAATACGTAATGATTTCTTTTGGGACGGTATGAAACAAAACATTGCCAATTTTATAGGATCGTGTAAGAATTGTCAGATAAGCAAACTAGTTCGAGTAAAGACGCGGTTACCAATGAAAATTAGCGATACACCAGCAGAACCATTTGAGCGAATACAAATAGATATCGTTGGACCCCTACCCATAACAGAAAGGAAAAACAGGTATATTCAAACTATTCAGGATAACTTCTCGAAATACTGCGAAGCTATAGCGTTAAAAGAGATCGACTCTGTAACAATAGCGCACGCATTTGCTGAGGAGTTTGTGACCCCATTTGGCTGTCCGCGAATAATTCATACTGATCAGAGAAGCAATTTTACAAGCAAAGTCTTCCGTACAATTTGTCGTATATTCCGAATAGAGAAATTACAGTCCTCCCATGTACACCCGCAGTCGTTAAGATCACTTGAGAGGAGCCACCATTCCTTAGTGGAATACCTCAAGAAATTCGGCACGGATCAAAATTGGGACGCATGGCTTCGATTTGCAATCTTTTCTTACAATACCTCGGTACACGAAGCAACCGGATTTGCCCCCCATACCCTTGTGTTTGGTAGAGAAGCAAATATCCCTTCTAGCTTTGCTAGGGGTGAACATGAATTAACATATGTAGAATACCTTGCCAATTTTTTAAAGAAACTAAGCGAGACACAATCTACTGCTGCTCAGAGATTATTAGCGGCAAAATGGAGGTCGAAGAAATATTATGATCAGAAACTTAACGTCAAAAACTTTCGTGTCGGAGATCAAGTTCTTCTTTTAAAAGAACCTCGTTCATCTAAATTTGACCCACAATATACCGGGCCGTATCTTATCTCTCGTCTATTAGGTAATACCAACGCTGAAATACAGCTAAGCTCAGATAGAACAAAAATCGTACACCTGAAGAAGTTGAAACTCTTTACTCTCCCAGTCAACCGAAATACATCGGAAGAAACTGATAACGAATAGATTCACAGATATAACGATATTGACATTGATAAGCTTCGAAAAAGCCGTTTCTTTTAGGTTATAAACGTCTTTTTTTATAAGGGAGGAGGTGTGACGATCGGACACATATTACGACAACGCGCCGTAAATATAGAATACCTCGTATCGCGTGTCTACCATTCGTGCGCGATCGTGCTTTTAAACACTGCTCTTATACCACGGATTCGCGGGGTAAACTTGAATCAAACTTGAATACGATCGGTCTCTAAATGCATCTTCTCCATAGGATATAAGATAGATATTCAATTCGATTAATACATTAATAGAGAGACTACGAGTTGGAGCCCGGAACTCACGCAGGCGAAGAGGCCGGTGGAGGGTTCCAATCCCAACTCGTGGGCAACGATCGCTCGGAGGCAAAAGAGGACGATGACGGACGGGCGGCAACAGATAACAGAAACGCCCACGGCACTAATGTCGACAGACACGGCAACAACGGCCACAGGCACGGCAAAGACTGGCAAGAAGGGCAGCTGAACTCGGAGACTCGGCGCTGGCGTGGTCCTGATCAAGCCTAAAGACGGACAAACGTACGCGGACACACTGCGACGATTAAAAGCCGTCGACCCAGCCACCGACAAGGTGCAGGTCAACGGCTATCGAAGGACCAAGGACGGAAGTGTCCTGCTCCGCGTCAAAAGCGGAGCAGGGGAAGACAGACCATCGGGGACAAGCTCCGGCAAGCCCTCGGAGAAGACGCACAAGTGCGGGACATGACAACGAACGTACGACTAGACATACTCGATCTGGACTGCGTTACGGACAAAGACGAAGTGACAACGGCTCTCCAACAGGAGACTAAAGACACGAGAGACCCGAAAGTCCACACTTTCGGACCCAACAGACACGGACAATGCATGGCTGTCTGCGAACTTGAGGAAGGCGCCGCAAACGCCTTGCTCAAGAAAGGACGGATCAAAATAGGGTGGGTGAATTTCCGCGTCAGACCGAGGATAACCGTGACCAGGTGCTACAAGTGCCTCGGTTACGGTCATACGAGGACTGACTGTAAAGGACCGGACAGACGACTATGCTGCTGGAAATGCGGCAAGACGATCCACGTCGGTAAGGACTGTAAACAGGACACATGTTATCTCTGCACCGAGGCGGGGCACGGAAGCACCGCACACGTACCGGGCACCGGAGCGTGCGCGGTTTTCAGGGCCACACTGGAGGAGCGCAAGACCAAGACTGACACGAAGGCATGATTGTCTTACAGGGCAACATGCACAGATGCGAGGAAGCACATCTCCTGCTTCCTTAAATCGCGACTGAGCACGACGTCGACATACTGATACTGAGCAAACAGTATAGGAACATGACGACCTCGACGTGGTTCCCAAATGACGCAGGCACGTCGGCCATCTGGGTCAAAAACACTAATACCCGAGTTCTTAACAGTGGAGCAGGAGACGATTAGGTCTGGGTGAGGGTGGATGATCTGACCTACGTCAGCGTCTACCTGACCCCAAACTGCTCCGCTGGAGCGTTCGAGGACACGGTGAATAGACTCGAGGACGCACTGCGAGATCTACCAGGCGATCTGGTGGTCGCGGGCGACCTCAACTCTAGGGCGATTGAGTGGGGCATGACACGGACTGACAAACGCGGACGGCTGTTATTGGAGATGGCAGCGCGAACAGATCTGACGGTAGCAAACACGGGACAGAAACCGACGTACATCCGACCAGGGGTAGGCTCCTCGATACCAGACGTAACTATGTCCTCGGAAAGCATCTCGCCGCGGACGAAGCGGTGGCGGGTGGTCGATGACTACACGGCCAGCGATCACCAATACATCGTCTTTGAAGTAGCGAGACTTACACAGACCCGACGTGACGGACCTGAGCGGGCACCGCGGTGGAACGTGCGCAAACTTGACAAAGACAGGTTCTCAAGGGAGCTGCTGGAAGCAGCTGCCCCCGCAGAGGCTATACCTGACGAACTGACGGGACAAAGAAAGACTGAACGACTTGTTGACGAGACGATGAGACAGATGGGACGGCTCTGCAAGGCCGCAATGCCGTGCAAGACCACCCGACATCCCAGACGAACGACGTACTGGTGGACGGACGACATCGCCCAACTGCGGCGGCAGTGCATTACGGCAAAGAGAAGGTTGTACCGAGCCGGGAAAGACACCAGCCATCCGCGGCCGCTCTTACCGTACAATACAAAACGGCACGGAAGACGTTGACTTACGCGATTAAGGACAGTAAGAAGCGCTGCTGGAGACAGTTATGCGAGGAGGTAAACCGGGACCCATGGGGCTTGGGTTACAAGATCGTGACTCATTGTCAGAGACTCGGGGCCCGCGGTCCGCCGGAACTCAAGGACGCGACGGCAATGGGACGGATCGTCGACGGACTCTTCCCGACACATCCGTGAAGTGGAGAGGTGATGGACGAAGAGTACGGATGCGACGTTCCGATCTTTACTGAGGAGAAGCTTAATAAAGCTGCGGCCTCTATGAAGATGGAAAAAGCACCGGGACCAGACGGCATACCAGGGGAGGTCCTGCGACTGATGGCTTGCCATAGGCCGGGAATACTCCTCGAGATGTACAACCAATGCCTTAGGACTGGGACATTCAGCACGCGCTGGAAGACAGCACAGTTGGTTCTTTTGAGCAAAGACAAGGGAGACCCGAGCGTGCCGTCTTTCTACAGACCACTGAGTCTGTTTAACACGACGGGAAAACTGTACGAACTGTTACTGAAACCGTAACTAACGGACGCGATAAGAGCGGCCGGGGGGCTTGTGCGATAGCCAGCACGGCTTCCGCAAAGGGCGATCGACCATAGGGGCAATCCGGGAGGTCATTATGACCTTTCGGAAGACGGACGAGGCTTGCCACGCAGCAAGGCCTATTACGGTACTGGTGACTCTGAACGTGAGGAACGCCTTCAGCTCGGCGGGGTGGGTGGACATCCTGGGAGCGTTGCAAGATGCTCTCGGGGTTCCTCCATATCTGCTTTGGGTAATGGGGGACTACCTCAGTGACAGGCCGATAACGTACGAGACGCAGGAAGGACAGGTTGTGGGTGTTGGCGCTGCCACACTCAGCGGGAATCGGGTTTGTCCGCGAAAACAATTAGATTCACATATATATAAAATTCTCTTTATTGATATAATACTGTAGGATATAAAATCTCTCTTTAGACGCGTCGTGCGCGGGATAACGAGGTTGTCTCTTAATACTGAAAATCACGACGCCACAGCTGTGGCCTAACGCTCGCGTCGTAACGCGAGCTTATTGGCTGTCAACGAAGTCGTCGCTGATTGGCTGCTGGTGCTGTCACGAAAGAGGAGAAGTTTGCTGCGCAAGTTGCGTGCCACCACAAGGTGACAAAAAGGATCACCGCGGGGGTCGCTCAGGGCTTATACTAGGACCTGACCTATGGAACGTGACGTACGACAGCCTGCTGAGGCTGGAGATGCCGCGTAACGCATCACTTGTCGCCTCCGCCGATGACGTGGCGGTGGTGACCGTGGAGCGCACTGCAGAACTAGCCCAGCTTACGCTGAACCAGGTGATGAGACGTGTGGACAGGTGGATGATGGGACACGGACTGAGCCTAGCATTTCACAAGACGGAAATCGTCGTGCTGACTAGACGACGGATTTCGACGATCATACCGATGGCAGTCGGGACGGAACAGATTGAGACTAGGGGAGAGGTGAAGTATCTTGGGGTGACCCTCGATACAAAGCTTACCTTCTGGGGGCTCATATCAAAGGGACGGCCGAGAAGGTGGCGGCAAAAATAGCGTTGCTCAGCCGCCTGATGGCAAACACACACGGACCGAGACCGTCGACACGCAGACTGCTCATGACGACAGCCCACTCTATCCTCCTGTACGGGGCGGAGATAGGGGCCAATGCGCTCGCAGTAAAAAAATACCAAAAAATGATGACAAACGTACAAAGACGAGGAGCACTGAGGATAGCGTGCACCTACAGGGCCGTCTCGGCAGAGGCGGTACTCGTGGTGGCGGGCGTGATTCCGATAGAATTACTGGTGACTGAACGGAAACGGATTTACGAACGTGACGAACGGACCGAACGGGATGTCGCGGCAAGACGGGAGAGGCAACAGACTCTGACGGACTGGCACGCACGCTGGACGACGGACACGACTGGACGCTAGACAAGACGCCTGATACTTCACCTGAAACAGTGGATGGAACGGGAGTTTGGGGAGGTTGACTTTTACCTTACTCAGTTCCTCACAGGCCACGGGTAGTTTCGGCAGTATCTACGAGACACGGGGAAAGTACGGACAGCGGACTGCAAATATTGCGCACATGCACGAGACGACGCAGAACACACGTTCTTCGTGTGTGACAGATGGACGATACAGAGACGATACTTGGAACGGACGACCGGGGACATTACACCCGACAACATCATCGGACTGATGATTTACTGAACGAGGAACAGTGGACGCGTATCGCCGTATTCGTCGAGACCATACTGAGAGGTAAGAAAGAGGACGGATGCCTGGAGTATTAATGAGCATGGACGGACATGGATGGACGGGAATATACAGAGCACTTGGACTGAGACGCGACATGAATGAGATGACGGACAGGTACCGCGGGGGTGAAGTTATACAAACGTGTTTCCACCCCGCGGAGACGGAATATTAAGGAGTATTTTAGTCGGTAGGCCGACAGGGAGAGTCCGACACACGAGAGCAGAACTCGGGAGTCTCTCCTATGGTGCCTAACGCATTTTCCACCTAAAAAAAAAAAAAAAAAAAAAAAAAAAAAAACATTAATATAAGAATAGCATAAGAAATGTTTTAAGAATATACTTATAAATATATATATAAATTGTAAGGGTCTGCTGCTCGCTTCTTTTTTATTTTCCCTTCTTTCTTCTGCCACTTTCAAAACTTTCTCTCGAGATCTTTTTTGTCAAACATTTAAAATAACAACGCACTACCCTTAACTTGAGATTCTACGGAAAACGCCTGCTGGCCACATGTGCAATTGTAAAAGACGGACTTTGTTCTCAACATCATGTAAGGCCTACGTGACTTTTCTTCAATTTCTCGGACTGCCGTTTAGTTTTTTTTCACCCACCTAATAAACACTCGAATATCGGGTTTTACGAGTTAGAGGTCCAAGCTTTCTTGGACCCTTTTTTTTGTCGAGCCCGCTTTGCGAATAGCCGTGGGGAAGGGCCTTCTGTCTTTCGTCACCAAATTCCTGAACAGGGTAAAGGAAGATCTCTAACAATAGCACATAGACCCCTAATAAAAAGGCGAGAAGGGGAGAGAGGAGAGCGAGGGCAGCTAGGCCTAGAGTGAAGAAGCGTAAGTGTAGAGGAAGAGAGCGAGAGAGAGAGAGGGAGAGAGTCTTGGTGGTCTCGTGTGCGGGGCCCGCTTCATCCCCTGCGAGGGAGGGGCTGTATGTATGTGAGTGCATGTGCCGTGTGTGAGAGAGAGAGAGAAAGCACGAGAAGGGCAGAAAGTTCAAATTCCTGCACTGCATGATATGATGCCTGCGGCTTCGCCTCGGGTATCATATCACGCAGTGCAAGGCTTTCAACTTTCTGCCCACGTGGTGTATACTATTTTTCTTCATACCCGGTCGAAAGTACGCTGACTAATAAAATTTTTGACTAAAAAATGACTCAATAAATTTAATTAATTCCAATCGAGTACTGAGGTTATTTGTACAAGCGAGTGATAGCAGTAGCGGGAGTCACATGTTTCGGGTATCGGTGCATGCGAATAAGTTTTTGCTCCCGCTGTTACAGAGCGCTTGCGTGTAGTTCTACCAATGCATGAAAGTTAGACTGTCTGCTTTACAATCGATGCCGGAAGTACGTACTTTCGACCGAGGTATGAAGAAAAAATATTTACCTGGTTTGTGCGATCCTAGATCGCAAGAGAAGAGAAAATAATATAATTTTTTAATAATTCCACTCTTCTAAGCTATCTGAAACAATTAGAAGTAAATAAGTATAATAAAAATCTAAAGTTACTTGAAAAATTTATAATCACACCCATTGTTGCAATAAAAATGTCAATTTTTGGTACAGGTCAAAGCTAGGTGAGGCAGGTGCCATTCTCAGCATCCTAATAACCCCTAGGTAGGGCCCCTCGAACTGTGGAAAGCCCCGGTCACTGCGATCGGATGTTGCACCACAGCTAGAGGTACCTCTTGGTAGATACTCCTGTTGTTCGAATAAAGTAAACGTGCTCTTCGAGTACGCCTATCAAAATTGATTAAATTCAAATCACGTGGCGACGTGTACCGACGCAACTCGGACGAATAGAAAATTCAATCGAGAAGACTTTTCACGAGAAGAACGAGACGATGACGCATACGAAATAACGATGAAACAGAGTCTTCTTCTTCACCTTTAACTGTGCGACAAATTTAACACTTTAACTAACTCTTCAAGTTCGAATCAAATCCTAAATTAATTACCGCATCTATGAATTTCCCGTAACTTCCTTTTTTCATGAATGTCAGTCGTTTTGCTAAACAAAATCTTTCAATCGTAAAATTTTGCTCCTTGAATATTTTGCGTCGCTTCACGACACGAAATAATCATTTTATTTTCGCTTCTCGATTATAAAATAACTTGGACCCAAAATCCATTGTCAATGGCCAATGATGAAGGGTCAACCAACGCGTAGCTTTTGTAGCTCACAGTCGTGGTTAGAACTTTGAGGCCATCTCGAAAAGCAAATACAATTTCTTAGGCCTTCTGCCCGTTCAGTGAAATAAAAACCTTCCATAATCTTATTCCATGCTTCCTCATCGAGTCCAGTACTCGAACTCTGGTAATTCATCACCAACAGTCGAAATCTAAAAATAAATCTATAATATTGAGTGTGAGAATATCGTGTTGCGTAATTGCGCAGTCAAATATTATCACGACAAAAACTTAAACGTTTCAATATACTATATATAGTTTGAGGAATTTTCCGAATTTTACATTTTTTTCGGCGATACGTTCGTTGCAGCTCCAATAATGATAATCAGATGGAGCATCTTAAAAAATTAAAGGGTTATTCCTGAATGTTCACTAAAAAATATCATTATTCTGAATTTTTGTGTTTTATTTTGGGTAAACTGTAAACAATGCATGATAATCAGGCGAAGGAGCACGATAAATATACAGCCTTCCTGTTTATATTATCGACAGGCATTATACTGTTCTTATGTGTACCTATATGATGTTGTTACGTCCTGACCCTCGATTTTTCTCATCTCGGCCAAGAAAAGCGCGGCTTTCCCTTTAACACGTTATTCGAGATAAAATCGGCATTGGCCAGGTTATTGCCCTGTTTTGAGCCTAACCTTGCGGAAAATTGCTCAGGATGGGCGGAGAGTGCATAATTGGGTAACAATGGCAAATTGAAATAAAATCTCACGAACAAAACTCTTTAATTTTCGCGAGATACATCGAAAAAGACTAATAAATGGTAATTCGGCAAAATCGGACAAATAAACTCGTAATATAAAGGGACAAAAATAGTATGATCACATTAGATAAATTCTGAATAAAACGGGAACTAAACTGTCACTGACGCGGGAGAAAATTAACTACAGGGCCATCCTCAAGATAAGCCTCCTGGGGTTTATCCGCGCAAATTGCAAGGACAAACGTAATTATCACGAGGACTAAGATGACCACTGATACAACGACAGCTATTTTTAATTAGAAGAGGTTCATGGTCAATAGACAGGACAACTCACACAAACAAAAATCAACAAAGAATTTACTCGACCACGACTCGATTGAATTTTAATCACTCAAAGAAATTCTAAATTTTTGGAAAATGAATTTAACTCGCACATTTCACACTGAATTTACGAACATGAGCACTTCCTAGGAGAAAATAAATTCACACGAAAAATAATCCTACAATCGATTGAAATACGAACAGGTTTTTCGTAATGATTTACTGGGAACATTGAAATAATCTAATTGCACAAACAAAAAGAAAAATAATTTTAAAGGACGTGAAATAAATCGGACAAAGAATTGAATTTAAACATGAGGAAAATAAAATTGGCAAAATAATTTTGGTCAGACACTTTTCACAAAACTGAAGTTAAATTGACATACCCTTTTCGCAAAACTGAATTTAACACAAAAATCTGAACTTCCATAAAACGGAATTTAACACAAAAAACTGAATACCCATAAAACTGAATTTAACACAAAAACTGAATTAATAAAAAAGATAACGCGAAAAGGGAAAACAATGACAGAAAACATTTCATAGACCTTCGACGGTGAGTAACCCGGTAGTTTCGGTTACGGGACTCGAGCCGTCATGGGGTGTCGACCGGGGTCGGAGACACCGCGCAACACGAACGAAGATATACTGACACATGCGAGAAAACATTTTGAGATACTTACTACTTGACGATCCCTTTTTACGGAAAGAAAAATAAAAAACTTTGATGATGATGATGATGACCCGTCAAGGATTCGACGATGAAGATGATAAAAACGATTGACCACGAAGATGAACGGAATGGTAAATTTGTGGCAGGGCGAAACAGTGTCCAACAAAAACAAAATGTTCACACAAAAAATATATTGCTCTTTAAAACACAATGTCCACACGAAAAGAAAATAAAATGTCTGTTCACAACAAAATAGGAATAGAAATATTGTCCGCAAAAATAAAATGATTCACAAAAATAAAATTGTTCGCAAAAATAAAATTGTTCACAAAATAAAATTGTTCGGTATTGAAATCGGTCGAATAAAATAAAATAAAATAAATTTGAGATACTGCGTCAAAAATTATGAAAAGTATATAAAGAAATTGACACGACGGTCAAAGATTTTGCTTGAGAATTTCTCCGGATTCTGCCATACCGTGACTTAAAACTAAGATCTACTCTGGCCTCCGACTGCCAGCGATTCGTCTACTTAAAATTCCGCCGATTTTCTGACAGCGATTCGTTACTTAAAATTTTCTTCCGACTCTGACGTTGATTCGTCTACTTAAGATTTCTCCCGATTCTGACGTACCGCGGGCTCATTACCCAGTCTTATATAGGGTCTTCTAGGATGGCTTAGTTTCGGCGGTGGGGAGGTACGCCCTTAGACGCCTTAGACGCTCCAGGCTCCTCCGCCGCCTCCACCTCGCATCCCCGATGATCCCATGGAATCTATATAATCGAAAATTTATACTTATGATTAACATGAATTCATCCGTATAATATAATATTCACTCCTGCATTCCTCTATAATAATTATTCCATTATTACCTATAATCAGAAAACGAATTTCTCGTACATACGCCGTCTTTTCATGAAGACGCTCACTCTGTCTCTCTCATACTTATATATTTCGTATTTACTTTCTCACTTACTCTATCCCTCGTTTTGGAGGTTCCACACAGCGGAGGAGTAAACCCCTCTTCTTCATTCTGGTCACTCTCTCCTTCTCATCCCTCCATGCTTGCATTTGACTTCTCCTATGGGCCACGCGTTGACCCGTCATAGGCTCTCGATATCACACACATGAACACATACATACACATACATTTCCATTCGTCTTTTCTCATTCGTACTCTCGTTCGGTGACAACTTCTCCTCTGTTTCTCTGTATCTTTCTCGCTCTGGATTTCGTTCGATCTTTCCTCTCATTTTATTCATTCCTATTTCTTTATAAATATTTACCATGCGGAGGTTCAGATGCAATGTCATGCTATTTCTTTTGGATTGGAATTCATTATTTCCAATAATTATACGAAAGAAAATTATTTTAGCGTATCCAAACTACTCAAAATTCTCATAATTATTAACCAGTTATTCGGATTCTGCATTTGTTACAACAATTGAAAATTCTATCTATATGCTTCGGATCCTATGCAATTTTATAATTCCGGCTTATCATTTCTCTTACTTGTCATTACAGGAAAGATCTATCTTCATGCTCACGCAACTATCACACATACATTTATTCATCAAACTCGTAATTATTATAGGAAAAGGATTCGTTTACAATTTTCATTTCCGCATAAACCTTTACCCATGCATTACGAAATCTCCTAAAATCTTTGAATTTGGTCGTTGTTAGTTAAAAGAAAAACGTTAATTAAATAATGCGCTTGCTACGCTTTTGGGGTCTTTGTTGGATTCGATGCCGAATTTTGGTGTCGCCCCTCCTTCGTAGGCGAGAGCTTGGATTCGTATGTCGATGGGACATACGCCTTCTGAATCCCAGGACTTGGGACAAAGCGCTGCTTGCTCTCTTTCTTTGGCTATAGACTCGGCGTTCTCTTCGTGCAGCATATACATTCAGTGCTCATTAAATTGGAGTCCAATAACAGTCCAAGCATAAACAGATATTCTCAAAAGTTTGTTTAATTTTGGTCGTCGATGATTGGGTGCTTCGTCGAAATCGTTCTTCCATCGAGTCTTCTCGACTCGACCACTGCGTTAATTTATCGATCACGTGCAGAGCTCATGTAGACCGCCCATGAGAATTATCCGATGACTTTTTCCAGACGCCGTTCCCAAAAAGTCGTAACAAGGCTAAAACCTCCCATAATTTCGGAGCAAGAAAAAAAAAGAAAAACAACAAAGATTCAAAGAAGAATTCTCTTCTCTTCGGCCAATTTCGATTCATGGAAATCCCGACCTAGTTTAAAATAAAACTGAACATTTAAATGCAATAATCTACAATCTAACGCCACCTTTACCATCACCGATGACCTGACCCAGGTACCCATGCTCATTCTTGATTTTACATTTTTTTCATCCGTTCACTCACGTACTTTCGGGAATTCAGTTCATAAAGTCTTCATTCGGGGATAAGGAAAAAGAGGATCACCGGTCACTTAGCTTTAGATGAGCCATACACGCTCTGTCTCTCCTGCTTTCCTTCTCACACACACCCAAAGAGACCGCCTGTGGTTCTCACGAAGGCAAAGACTTTGCACTCAGCCTGTATTAGTATCCCATGCACATTGCTTTTCGTTGTGCACAAAGGCCCACCACTTCTGAGTAATCTGATGCCATGGCCAAAGATTTCTTCAGCATCGACGGATGTTTTTCTTCACGCCCGACGATGGACGTTTTGTTATAAAGAGCTGCGATATCGACGCCGCCATGGCGTCACCTCTCGATAATTTATGCTCACTTGAGACCATATTCGTGTCGACGGCTTGATTTGAAGACAGCCCGAACTATCCGAGTTCTCCAAAGAAAAAAAACGTTTTTCTCGTATGACTTCCTCGTATTGAATTTTATTGAGAATTACAAGATATAAGTAATCTCAAATCGATGGAAAAGTCCCGAAAGTCGCGGGACGTAACAATGTATATCGGTCGCGCGCGAGCCTATATAGCGTGCGCCACCGAGGCCTTGCTTTTTGTCCCTCGCATGTGGCACCCACAAACACCCATTCAAGACAAGCAGGTAGTCTCGTTCTCGTTTTCGGTTTTTCACGCTGAATTTTCCTAAATACTTTGTCCGCTAAAGTTCAAAAGAATCAAAAAGCGCCCTTTTTGTCGATGCCTATATATGCCCACAAAATTCAGAAAAATCGTCAATTAATACATGTTTATGCTGATAAAATCGTGATTAGCATCGTTGATCCTAAACTAAACGTATTTCTCAAAGGAAAAAAATAAAGCATGCAAATTCGATGAAGTCACAGATTAATGCTAACCAAAACAGGAAGGTGGTATATTTTTCGAGATCAATGATCCCTGATCATTGTTGATTCTAAAATAAAAGATTTTTTCGAGAAAAAAAAACCACGAAAATTCGGTCCCCACACAAAAAAAAATCCTTATTTCTTAGCGATAACTGTAAAACTCCTTTATGTTTTTAGGCTCCTCCAGATGGGTGAACCATTATTTGAGCTGAAATGTATTTTGGTGAAAAAAATGCAAAATTTGGAAAAGTCCTCAAACAACTACACCGTCAAAAACATAACTGTATATGCATATCTGAGAAATTAATTTATCTCTACCAGTAAACATAATTTCTCCATTAATAAAAAATACGTTTTTTATAGAAAATTTGACGTAGAATACGATGGTTGCATGGAGAAATCGTTAAAGTTTGGGAGCCATGGTTAAAAATTGATTTAAACATTTCAATTGTTTATAACAATATGAAATTTTTTATAAATTTTTTTGAAAATATTTTTTTCTCAAAATTCACTCTTTTATCTTTAAAATGAAAAAAAAAAGTTTTCTCTAGCTTAAAAATAACCGGAGTTATGAATTTTTGAAAATGAGTCTCCAAGGCAAAAATCACGAAAATCTCAAACTTTCAACCCCCTCTATTGAAAAAAAAAAAAAATTCCTCGAACATGTATCTTTTTTTTCCACATAGAACCCGTAAAAAAAGTTTCAGCGAAATAAAAAATGTGTCAGCCAGAATGGTGTTCGGTTTATAAAAGAATTAGTCATTAACGAAATAAAAAAAGACAAAAGTCCGATGAGATACCTCTAAATCTTAAAGGACCGGCCCCTCCTTTCGCGAGGATTTTTTTTTGATGTCCAAGTATAGTTTAAGATTGTGTAAAGCAAAAAAAAATTTATCGATTTATTTTGAAACAGTCTAATATATATTATATATATATACTAGGGGGGCTTCGCCCCCCTGCGCGCTTCGCGCGCCAACCCCCCATCTTGTGTTTGTGTTAGTTGTTAAAGAAAAACATTCTGGAAACATGTTTTGGAAAAAAATTGTTTATATTTGTGTTAATTGGTTTTCGGATATGAGTTTGGGTTGAGTTTGGCTTTTATTGAAATATCGATATACTGATATATTGATTACTGAAACGGTTCAATATATAGGTATATCGATTTCTGACTCCGTTCAATATATCGATATATCAATTCTTGACACGGTTCGATATATCGAAATATCGATTTGTGACACATTTCGTTATATTTATACTCGATTCGATACATCGATATATCAATTCATCAATTCTAGACACAATTCGGTATATCGATATATCAACTTATCGTTTCGTGACATGATTCGAGGTATCGATATATCAAATTATCGATTCTTGACACGATTCTGTTTCAGGTTGAGTGAAGATTCGCCGCATTTGAATAAAATTTTTTTTTTCCTTTTATCGAATTTATGATGAATAATTTATGGTAAAATTACTATTTCATTACAAATGCGATAAAAAGTAAAAAAAAATTTTAATTCAAATGAGGCGAATCTTCCACTCAACCTGAAATTCTCATCTTTTGACATACATTTTTTTCTACCTAAACTAATTATTTCAGGTGTGGCCCGTTGGTAAATCAAAAAATTTTCATTATAAATTCGATGAAAAGAAAAAAAAAATGTTCAACTCAAATGCGGCAAATCTTCCACTCAACCTAATTCTCATCTGTTTGCATAAAATTTTTTTTGACCTAAACCAACTATTTCAGGTGTGCCCCGAAAAATTTTCATTATAAATTCGATGAAAAGAAAAAAAAAAAATTTTTAACTCAAATGCGGCGAATCTTCCACTCAACCTAAAATTCTCAGCTTTTGACATAAATTTTTTTTCTCCCCAAACTAATTATTTCAGGTGTGGCCCGTTGGAAAATCAAAAAATTTTAATTATAAATTCGATAAAAACCAAAAAAAAAAATTTTAACTCAAATGCGGGGCGAATCTTCCACTCAACCTAAAATTTTAATATTTCGACATAAATTTTTTTCCACCCAAACTAATTATTTCAGGTGTGGCCCGTTGGAAAATCAAAAAATTTTCATTATAAATTCGATGAAAAGTGAAAAAAAAAATTTTAACACAAATGCGGCGAATCTTCCACTCAACCTAAAATTCTCATCTTTTGGCATACGCTTTTTTTCTACCTCAACTAACTATTTCAGGTGTGGCCCGTTGGAAAATCGAAAATTTTTCAATATAAATTCGATGTAAAGAAAAAAAAAATTTTTTAACTCAATTGCGGCGAATCTTTCACTCAACCTAAAATTCTCATCTTTTGACATAAATTTTTTTTCTACCCAAACTAATTATTTCAGGTGTGGTCCGTTGGAAAATCAAAAAAATTTCATTATAAATTCTATGAATAAGAAAAAAAAAATTTTTAACTCAAATGCGGCGAATCTTCCACTCAACCTAAAATTCTCATCTTTTGGCATACATTTTTTTTCTATCTAAACTATCTATTTCAGGTGTGGCCCGTTGGAAAATCGAAAAATGTTCATTATAAATTCGATGAAAAAAAAAAAATTTCAACTCAAATGCGGGGCGAATCTTCCACTCAACCTAAATATCTTATACTTTGGCATAAATTTTTTTTATACTCAAACTAATTATTTCAGGTGTGGCCCATTGGAAAATCAAAAAATTTTCATTATAAATTCGATAAAAATGAAAAAAAAAATTTTTAACTCAATTGCGGCGAATCTTCCACTTAACCTAAAATTCTCATCTTTTGACATCCATTTTTTTTCTACCTAAACTAACTATTTTAGGTGTGGCCCGTTGGAAAATCGAAATTTTTTTTTAAAACACCCTAGTATATACATAACATATGTATATACATGAAATGAGATGGAATTCCTATTATATCAGACTTTCAGATAGGTCGAGTTGAAACGGAATTCCCGATATATCCGGTTTTTAAATCGGTCAAGTTGAGACGGAATTCCCCATATATTAGGTATTTAGATAAGTCGAATTGAGACGAAATTACCCATATATCACGGTCGATTTGAGATGGAATTCCCCATATATCAGGCTTTTAGAGAGGTCGAGTTGAGACGGAATTCCCCATATCAGGCTTTTAGGGAGGTAAAGTTGAGACGGAATTCTCTATATATCAGGTTTTTAGAAAGGTCGATTTTAGACGGAAGATATATCGATTCATATCGATATATCGATTTATATCGATATATCGATTCATATCGATATATCAAGTTGAGACAGAATCACCAGGCAGAATTATCAGGCTTTTAGATAGGTCGATTTAGACGGAATTCCCTATATACCAGGCTTTTAGAAAGGTTGATTTTAGACGGAATGCCCTATATATCAGGCTTTTATAAAGGACGATTTTAGATGGAATGCCCCATATATCAGGCTTTTAGATGGTCGATTTTAGACGGAATTTCCCATATATTGGGGTTTCAGATAGGTCGATTTTAGACGGATTGCCCTATATATGAGGCTTTTAGAAAGGTCGATTTTAGACGGAATGCCCCATACATTCTTGACACGGCGGCGGCGGCGGCGGCGATATCTTTATATAATATAGAACGATATATATATATATATATATATTGTGACACGGCGTCACAAGACGTGCTCGAAATAGCACGTCGAAGTCCGTCGCCACACGAAAATCCCCATGTATAGTACTTTTAAGAATAATATAGAATACAAGATATCATACTGAGCCGGAGTATTACCAGCGTCGTCTCTCTCCCCCTTCGTCGTCTCTCTCTCCCCCTTCCGCTATCACCAACGTCGTCCCATATCCCTAGCCTACGAGCCAGCACAGCTGATCCCTCTCCTATGCCATTGACCCTCGAATACCCTTCACCCTTTCCCTCTGCCACACGTAACCCCTTGCCAACGAACAGCCGTCCCAGGATCGGGAAAAATACATCATCGGAGACCCGGTCGACGAGCCAGGAGGCACACCGTCAACATCGCCGTGGCCACAGGGAAGGAAAAGGAAATAGCAGCACGGTGACGGCGGGTGAGGGAATTCACCACGTGGTCAAACGAACCCTCGATAACAACGACGGATTCCGGTGAGATCGTGGCCCTCACCTCAACCGTCACCAGGAACATCGCCTGGCACCCGTGAACTCCCTCGTTACGAATTATCCCGTGCGAGGCGAGGAATCGTGGTGTCAGGATACATTATCTGAAGCATCGCCAGCCCTGTGAGCCACCAACGGCCAATCATTGCCGAGAGAGAGGACCCTCGTCGTCGCCCGGGTACAATCATTAGCCAGGAGAGCGGGAGTTGCGTCACGGGTCGCCGAGGGCAGCACAGCACGGATCATCGATTATCGATCTGCTGTCCTGCGCAACGCGCTCGTGACGTCAGCTCCTAATCCACCAATAATCTATCGATCCTCGATCCCTCTATGACCCAGTTTGCCATCGCACATGCCCTTTCCCCCAAATTACCCTTTTTCCCAATTTCTCACGAGCAGAGAGACGACGGATAAAATCACTTCGACGAGAGCCCTTGATTAGAACTGTTGTATTATATCGAGTCCCATATAGAGCGAGTAATTGTATTGTGTGAGAGAGCGAGCGAAATAGCGGGATCCACGCCATCATGAAAAGACCGAAGATTTTGAGAATTCAAGCGTGCCGAGCGAGGACGCAATCGAGTCTCCCTGCATACGAGTGAGTTCGTTCCATCACCTTATTTCCTTATTTAATATTTGGATTGTGTAAATTTTCTATTTTCTGAGATTCATCATTTTTCTTTTTTTTGAGTAATTTTCGCGAAAGCACGTGTTCGCCATATTGGCCGCGTGCCTTGTTCCCCGTTGTATTGTATAATTGTGCGTGTGGCGACGTAGCGCGATCCCTTATTCCGATCGAGCTTTTTTGTTAATTGCGTATTTTTTCTCCGTGATATTTGAGTTCGATTAATATCGTATTTTCCCGATAACCCGACACGGGTAATAATTAAGAGGCCTGCGAGCCGGTAAATTCACGTCCTGGAGATTCTCCCGATTAATGAGATTACTTTTTTTTCCTTTTTTTTATTTGTTCACGATTACCTCTTTTTTGTATTGAGTAAAAGTATTGTCGTCGTACTGACGGCTGGCGCCCAACAAAATCATTTATATTTTCGTTATTGAATAAATTGGAGATTTATTTTTTTTTCCTATTTCAGAGTCATTTTTTTTTTCTATCTCACCTCGTTTTTATTTCTTATCTTCCCCCGAGTTGTTCCCCATACGAAGCCCGGGTTCGCCTGGTTATCGTCCGGCTGAAGTTCGAAAGGCCGTGACAATGTATATCTCTGAATGGATGAATATTTGTTTTCGGTTAGATCCCTCGCGATGATTTTTATCTCATTAATAGATGTAAATTATTGAGGTGATATTTTAGATGAAATCAAGAGTAATGTATTTAATTATGAGCGAGAAAGAGAGAGAGAGAATTTTATAAAATGCATCTAGTATCAAAGGATTTATACGATAAAAATGCAAACCATGAACACAACGTCAATAATATTGAATTTATTTAGTTCATTTCCATAGTTTCGTTTGATGGTGTTTGAATTGGAAAAGCAGACACTATGAGACTTATGGATACTGAAATACGAAACGTATGTTTTTGATTCTATTTTGTCCAGATATCTAGAAAAAAATAGCATCTATCGTAGTTCCTGATTTCATTGTGTGAAATTTATTTTGTGTCTCTCTCTCTCTCTCTCTCTCTCTCTCTCTCTCTCTTTCTCTCTCTTCCTCCTCTCTATTCCAGTTAACGTTTGATCCCTCCGAATGATTTAACTTTTTGTTATGTATTGTGACACGGCGTCACAGACGAGGCATAAGCCTCGCCGAAGTCCGTCACCACACGCCGCCAATACCCGCAAAATGTAAAATAGGATAAGAACTAACAAGCCTCGAACAATTAGCGAAACTCCGTCGTCCCTCGTCGCTCTTCTTTCACCACCCCCGTAGTCCCATCTCAACCCGATAATGTCCCCAATGATCCCGTCGCCCTACAAATCCCCAAGAAAGAGTATTAAAAGAAACTCTGTGGACGGCGATAAAGAATCAGCTACAAGGACAACGCCGCATGTTATCCCAGTCTTCGCCGAGAGTCCCACTCACACCGCCGCGCCGAGGCCCTCACACGGATAGAACACCGAGAAAAGCCGAACATCTGCGAGGGCCCGGTCGGTATATCGAGCGAGTGGGATTATTGGAAAAATCAGCATAAAGCGCGCAACGTCAAGTCTTACGCCATCGAGAGAGCCAGTGTCCACAGGGAGCCCTCACCCCTTCCCCCTACGATCTTTGTCACCGAGTCGATCGTCGCGTGCCATCGTCGGCAGCACCTGCCGGGCAATCCATCATCGAAGGCGCGTGCGCCAGCGACGGCGACTTCGGTGGCCCAATAAGTCATCGATTATCGATCCCCCGATGACTCATATTAATATTGCGCAGGCCCTTTGACCCCGATCTTACCCGAATTTTCCCGAATCATTTTCCCACGAGCTGTCCCGGTGAAGAAGCGAACGAGCTCGTCACTTCGGCGAGAGCGAGCGTAGAGGAAAGATTACAGAGCCACAGCGAATATCATGATTGTATCGAGTCATTGCGTGAAAGAATTGTAGAGCGAACGAGACACGCGTGACCGCTATATTGGCCACGAGGACCACGAGTAGCCTTGCGAGCGAGGATTGAAGCGTGTGGGAATCCTTCCAGCGATAAAGTAAGCCCTTTCCATTACCTTTTTTTTCTGCTGCCCCTTCGAACATTTTTGGCGACAAAAATACCCTTTTTTTTTGTATCAACCCGTGAGCGTGTGGTGACGCAGCGCGACCCTCCCCTGTACACTTCCGCGATTTTTCAAGCCCGTCGTCCCCATTTTATTTTCTTTTCATTTATTGTAATTTCCCCTGTTCGATTGCGAGTTTGATTAATTTTCACTATTATCGAAAACCCGACGTGGGTAATTATTAAGAGGCCCGCGCGCCGGGAACACCATTGACCCTGAGATATTGTAACCCCTCGGAACCCTCACGGAAAAAATACTCGATTTTTGAGTGTATATCCTCAAAATTGAGCGTTTACACTAAATTTTGGGTGTAAATATTGATTTTTGGGTGTATACACTCTATTTTTGAGTGTATATCCTTAAAATCGAGCGTTTACACTAAATTTTTTGTGTAAATATTGATTTTTGAGTGTATACACTCGTTTTTTGAGTGTGTATCCTCAAAATTGGGTGTCGATTCCGATCGATTCGGATTTTTTTCATTGTTAACTCTTAACATTCAGTGTAAATCTACAATCGTTGAGTGTAAACACTTGCTTATTGAGTGTGAAACCTCAATGTTGAGGAACAACACCGAATGATCAACTCCAAAAGTTGAGAATCGACTCTCAACTTCAAGTTTTTATTTGAACATTGAGAGTCAACACTCTCGTATAGAGTGTCAGACCCTAAAAACACTCAGATACTGAGTGTTAACTTTCAAAGTTGGGAATCAACACGAAATGTTGAGAAGCGATCCACCGGATCCACCGGATGTTATACTGTGTTCATTTACAACATAATAGAAAGTTATCTCACTCTATTATCAATTGCGCACCCTGAATCTTTGAGTGCTGCGATCATATAAACCTTCCGAAATATTTTTAATTATAGTCAGTTACTTCTCACTCATTATTCTCTAAGCTTAATTCATTCATCAGTCACGTAACTCATTGTACTTTCACACTCTTGTTTGAATTTAACTGGTTTGAAATATAGTTTCACTTATGCGATCTTTTAATTATTACGCTCGGGAGGATCTCGCATCTCCCAGATCATTGCATGCTGATTTTTATGTATAAAAAAACCAGGAGTCTTTAAAATAATTTTTTCAAATCACAGTGTATTATATATACTTTAGAACTGTGTGAAACAAAAAAAAAATAAAACTATGTTAAACAAGAAACTATAAACTATGTTAAATAAAAAAATATATTCATTGCGTGCAATAAATACTTCATTTCTGAAATTTAGGAGATTTAAGTTTGTTTTACGTTGACAGTTAATTCTCAACTTACCTCTCAAAATGAGAGTTAACCCTATAAACTTGGGAGTTAACTCTCAACTTGAGGGTTAACCCTCGAGTTGAGGGTGACCCCCAAGTTGACGATTAACCCTGTATTCCAGTGATTACGCTCAATTTCAGTGTTAACTCTCAAGTTTGGAGTACGAAATGATCATCAAATTGAGTGTCCATTTGGGTGTTCTTTTGAGAGTTTTTTCCGTAAGAGAATATCGGCTAAAACAAAATTGAATAACAAAGGTGCAGTTGAGAACGAGTAAGCATGGCCCACGTGGTAAACAAAGAGCGTGTTTATGATCGTTGTGCATTTGAAAATTGTACGAATGGGCGGTATAATACGCAATCACATTTATAACGCTTTCCGGGATCCGATGATCCTCGTTATTACGTTTGGATACAACATACAGGTAGGTATTATTAGTAATGTGTGTACAGAACCAAAAGGGGTCCCTATCATTTAGCCGAATTTTCAGCCAGAAAATTCGCCATTGAATGAAAAAAAAATAGATTTTCATAGGCCGGAATATTATTCATTGCGATAACATAAAATCTGAATAGTTACGTAGCTTATCATAACTTAATCGAATCGTAATATTCGCGAATATCACCACGCCGAATAATTTTTATTCAGCCATTCCAATATGGGGTTATTTATCTAGTCTTATCTGTTGCCAATGTAATTTATTGTCATTTTAATTATCATTACTCGAAATAATTGTAATTTCATATAGATAATTACGATGACTCGAAATAAATATAAAATAAAAAAGGTGCACGTTGAACCGTGCACATAGTTTCCTTGTTATTTTTCGCGATTTACAACAAAGCCCCTTTATGAGGAAGTCGTTATCTCAATTTCCCACTTCTCGTAGAAAAATTGTTGTGAATATAGAAAAATTACGGGGAACCCTGGTGAAAATAATTTGTCAGTTGCAATAATGAACAATTGAGTTTAAAATAACTATAAGCAATCAAAGTTCGTAAATTTTTCAATCTTGAGAGTGTCAACAGAACAAGATATTATTTTAATTTTTTTGGCTGATGAATATTCGTACATTCTGGTAGAAAATTGCAGATGGTTTTGATTTTTTTCAGAAGTTATTGCTGTGGGGTCGCTACCCGGTATATAGAAAATGATCATGCTGTCGTTATAAAGAAGAATCGAAGCGTTAGGGAAATCTTTTGTTTTGTAACGCTAAGGAGAATTTTTGAACAAAATGAGAGAGTAGTCTGAACGGGAGAGTGAATAAAGACAGACGTGTTGACAGCGGAACAAAGAAAATATACAAGATATCGCTATTTTGTCTTGTTCTCGAATCTGTACCCGAAAATTACGGGAATTGTTTAATTATGCTTACTTCTTTTTTGTATAAATAAAACCTTCAGTTCCTAAAAGTGGGGGCTCGTCCGGGATATGTTCGAGACAAGTTTCGTGATAGTGAAATAGTGTTCCGATAAAGAGTGCTACCAAAACTAATATCTCAAAATGGCGGAAAATAATTTAGAAGCGATCCACAAGATGCAAATAGACGAATTGAGACAACATCTAGACGAGATGAAACTTTCGATTACGGGATCAAAGGCTATGTCGAGAAAAAGGTTGAGTGGAGCATGGAGCGGACCGGAACAAAACAGAAAAGACGCAGGAGCACGATCCAACGACGATGAGACCGGGAATGATAATATCGATAAAGCGGCGAAAGAGGACGAAGACGATGGTGAAGCCAGTGACGTTGGTGAAGCCGTTGATGACAAAGCCGAAAACGATGTGGAAGATTCTTTGGGAGACGAAACCGAAGATGACGACGACGAAACTGATGTGGATGAATTATCCGTGGCTGAATTGAGAAAACAATTGCGTAAATTAAAATCTAAAAAAACGCAAAGTGACCAAGTTTCCCGAGAGAAAAGACCCGTAACGACGAAAAAGCCAATAAGTGGTAGTGTGCGAGAAAATACCGACGAAAGGTGGCAACACCGTTCCAGACCGCCCGGTATGACCTTTAAAGATATTGAAGATACACTGGTACCGTTTTCAGGTGACCAACATGAAAACGTATTGTTTTGGCTTCATAAATTTGAAGAAGTGGCCGAATTGTGTGAGTGGTCAGAAGTACAAAAGGTTATATACGCGCGACGACTACTGCGAGGATCGACGAAGCTGTTTATGAATTTCGAATGTCAGGTCAAACTTGGATGAAAATGAAGAGAGCTCTGAAGGAAGAATTCACCAAAATAGTCGATAGTAAACAAGTTCATCGGGAGCTAAGCACTGCAAAGAAACGACGTGATGAAACCTTCCTGGAATATTCCTATCGGATGTTAGAAATCGCCAGTCACGCTGAGATGGAGACAGAAGCGAAGATACAATACATAATCGATGGAATACCGAAGACGAGCTCAGCAAAACTATTTTACATGGTGCCAGGACCATTAAAGGTCTGAGAAAGAGGCTTACGCTCAACGAGACACAGAAAGCTGCAAGCGTGAACATAGCTACAAAGATGCTCAAGCAACCGACCGATGGAGATAGATTGAAACGGAGTATTCCCTCCTCATCGACGGCGTAGAAAAGATGTTTCAACTGCGGGGACAAAAATCATTTGAGCTTAAACTGTCCTGACAAAAATAAGGAAGCCAAGTGCTTCAAGTGTGGAGATTTTGGTCACTTGTCGACGAAATGCACGAAGGAAAAGACCGGCGGTGGAGTGACAAAAGCACGATGCGATGCGGTTGCGGCTGCTGACCGGAAAACTTACAAGACGGTAAATATTTGCAATCAAGATGTTTCAGCTGTTTTAGATTCGGGACGCGATCTACATCTGATCCGGGCGAAGATGTATGCAAAATTGGGCTCACCTAAGCTTGAGGAGGCGAACATATGTTTCAACGGTGTTAGCTCGAAAAATGTAAAGACGCTCGGACGTTTCACGACAACCGTGACCATCGACCAGCTACCGTTTACCTTTGCTTTCGACGTGGTACCTGACGAGTACACAGGTCACGACTTACTCATCGGTGGCGAACTTTCTGATTACGCAAAGGTAACAATCAAAAAACGTCAAGCGACTCTAACTAAACTATCTGAGCAGCAGGAAAGAGACATCTTGTGGTGTGAAGTTCTATGCGTTGACTCTGATCAGCAAGAGATTACTGAGTGGAAGCTGCCAGTGGAACACATCGAAGACAGGGACGTAAAAATGGAAGTGGAACGAATCGTCACGGAATTTCGTCCCAAAGCAACAAAGGATGCAGGCGTCAAAATGAAAATTGTCCTGCGCGATGACCAACCTGTATATCAAAGTCCGAGACGACTTTCGGCCCAACAACGTGACCTGGTCAACGGAATCATCGATCGATGGCTGAAAGAAGGCATAGTCAGACAGACCATTTCTGCCTACGCATCACCGGTGGTTTTAGTTGCAAAGAAAAATGGGGAAACTGGTTTGTGCGTGGACTACAGAAGACTTAACAAGAAAATTATACGTGACCGTTACCCCCTGTCGATAATTGAGGACGAAATTGACAAGTTGGCAACTGCCGAGATTTTCAGCTGCATTGACATGAAAGATGCGTTTTTCCACGTTCCAGTTGAAGAGTCGAGTGTGCAGTTTACGTCATTTGTCGTTCCAGATGGACAGTTTGAGTTTCTCCGGACACTTTTCGGATTGAGCAACTCTCCCTCGTGTTTCCAACGCCTTATCCGAGCCATTTTTTTAGACTTTCTGGCAAATGGCATTGCTCTGGTGTATTTAGATGATATCATCATCATTGGTAAAGACGAGCGCGACGGGCTTGATAAACTGCAACAAGTGTTACAGCGAGCAAGTGAGTACGGATTACGGATTACCTGGAAGAAATGTCAACTAATAATCCGAAGAGTCGAATATTTAGGCTATATAGTCGAAGGAGGTACGGTAAAACCATCCAAAAAGAAAGTGCTAGCCGTCACGCATTTTCCAACACCGATATCGATCAAACAGATTCAATCTTTTTTGGGGCTCACGGGGTATTTTCGGAAGTTCGTTCCAAACTTCGCGTTAATTGCTCGACCTCTATCCAAATTGTTAAAGATGGGTGAGAAGTTCGAGTTTGGACCTGAGCAGGTACAATCTTTCGAGACGCTTAAGAAAGCGCTAGTCCAAGAGCCGGTGCTGAAACTTTATATAGTTGGTGCAGAGACGGAGTTGCATACTGACGCGTGTGCATATGGGTTGGGAGCAATTCTGCTGCAGAGAGATGCACGGGACGGAGAGCTACATCCTACCTACTTCACCCGCTGGAAAACATCACCCGTCGAAGAACGCTACACAAGCTATGAATTGGAGATGTTAGTTGTCGTTAGAGCTCTGAAAAAGTTCCGAATGTACCTTTTGGGAGCACCTGTAAAGATAGTAACCAACTGCCGAGCTTTTGCAATGACAATGGCAAAGAAAGATACCTGTCTGCGAGTAGCACGATGGGCTTTAGCTATAGATGAGTTTGACTATGTCATCGAACATCGACCTGGCGTCTCAATGAAGCACGTCGATGCTCTGAGCCGTAACCCGATCAGTGTGCTTACAACACAGGTGAATAACGCACTGTTGCAGTCTCGAATGATCGAAGCCCAAAGAAAGGACGCGAACATTGTAAAACTCGTCGAGACGGCCAAGGGGGAAGGCAAAACCGATTATGTGGTACAGCACGAATTGTTGTACCGAATGAAGGATGGCGATGCACTGTTAGTGGTTCCCAAATCAATGCAGTTTGGACTCATCCGACAAGCTCATAAGAGGGGCCATTTCGGTTGGCAAAAAACGGAATACCTACTTACCCGAGAGTTCTGGTTCCCTCACATGCGAGAACAGATTCAGTCGTTTATTCAGAACTGCGTGAAGTGCATCCTCACTGAGAGAAAAAGCGGGAAGCGCGAAGGATTTCTGAATCCTATAGAAAAGGGTGAATCGCCGTTAGACACCTATCATGTGGATCATCTAGGCCCGATGCCTTCGACCAGCAAGAACTACAAACACTTGTTTATGGTAGTTGACGCTTTCACAAAATTTGTGTGGTTATACCCTACCAAATCGACGACAGCAGACGAGGTCATAGTGAGGCTAAAAAACCAGGCGTTCATTTTTGGCAATCCACGTCGGATCGTGTTCGATAAAGGTACTTATTACTATCACTTCTTGTGTTTTCGTAGAACGTCATAAAAATTTTTTTCGCCAGGGTAATGGCTGATAGGAACTTTTCTTAGAAAATTGTCATTTGCTGTATTTATTTCTCACAAACTCTTACTTTTTACGCAATTTTATGAATATATACGATAATTTTTTTGAAGACTGCAGTAGATATTTTATAATTTTTGAAAGCAAAACAACATTTTTTATAACGAGTTGTATAAATTCCTAGTTATTCTCAAAATTCTACGAATTTTTACGCGAAACAATTTCGGTTTGTCTGGATGTATTGGCTGTTAGTTATTTTTCATAGAAAATTGTAATTTATTGTATTTTTTTCTCACAAACTCTTACTTTTTACGCAATTTCATGAATTGTATTCCATAATTTTTTGAACCGAAGACTGTAGTAGATTGTTTATTCTTTTTGAAAGCAAAAAAAATGATAATTATTTACTTTGAGGACTTATCCGAATTTTGCAAAATCTTGGGTTTTTTCGGCGTCAATACGTTAGTTTTGGTCCCAATAAAGATAATCAGGTGGGGGAGCCTGAAAAAATTAAGGGGTTATACATGAATATTCAAAATTTGTCTGTAATCATTCACTTTGATGGATTTTCTGAATTTTGGCTATTCCTGGGTTTTTTTTCGACAAACACGTTTGTTTTGGTCCCAATAATGATAATCAGGTGAGGGAGCTTGAAAAAATTAAGGGGTTATACATGAATATTCAAAATTTGATTATAATTATTGACTTTGGCAAATTTTCCGAATTTTGCAAATTCTTGGGTTTTTTTTTACGTCAGTACTTTTTTTTTGGTCCCAATAATGATAATCAGGTGGCAGAGCCCGAAAAAATTAAGGGGTTATACAGGAATATTCAAAATTTGCTTGTCGGAACCTGCTTGGAAAGTATGTCGCACGCGAAAGATGTTTGCTACTGGTGTGTGTGTGTGTGTGTGTGTGTGTGTGTGTATGTGTGTGTGAGGGGTAGTTCACCGGGGTCCAGGGGCGGAGTCCCGGTGGGGGCGTTTGGGGGGGTGGAGCTCCCCCGAGTGCCGCAGAAGTAGATTTTTAAGTATTATTTTTCATTCAAAAGATCACGCACCCACGCCAACGAAGTCAGACGTACATAGAAGCCCAGTTCCTATGCTTTTCGTGTGCCAAATCCCCCAGTGTAGTTCGGTCCCCCCAGTTGACGAGGGCGCTCGCGACACGGCATGGTTGTGTTGTACACAGACGGCTCACCGATGCCACGCATACTACTCTGCCACGAGCAGAGCCAATGGCAGAGCATACGTTCCGTCTCTTCTACTCTTACGGGCAAGATACACTGGGGGACTCATGCGATCTCTCTTTCGCTCCATCTCTTTCGTTCCTACAGCCATCATACAGTGGGGGGCCATGCGGTCTCTCTTTCTTTCGCTCCGTCTCTCCTACTCGTACAGTCGTAATGCAGTAGGGTACGCGTGCGATCTCTTTCTCGCTCTGTCTCTGCTACTCTTACAGGCATAATACACTGGGGGACTGGTGCGATCTCTCTCTTGCTGCGTCTCTCCTAGTCGTATAGTGATAGTCGTAATGCACTGGGGAACGCGTGCGATCACGATCTATCTCTTGATACTATTTAATTATTTATTTACTATTTAATTATTAAATTGTTAATATTTAATAAAGATTTAATTATTTAATAAATTCCGCAATATTTAATAATAAACATTATTCGTTTATATTTTAGTGATATTTTTTTTCGAAATGTGTAACAAAAATTTTACGTTCACAAATTTTCTTTGAGTAGTAAATAATTTTGAAATGACTAATTTTCATTTAAGGTATTACACAATTTAAAAAAAAAAGAAAAAATTTCAAGCCGCTGGGATCGAACCCACGACCACGTGCCTACAGGCAAAATATACTGAGTTACTGGTGCGATCTCTTTCTCGCTCTGTCTCTGCTACTCTTACAGGCATAATACACTGGGTTACTGGTGCGAGCTCTTTCTCGCTCTGTCTCTCCTACTCTTACAGGCCTAAGACACTGGGGTACCGGTGCGATCTCTCTCTCGCTCCGTCTCTCCTACTCGTATAGTCACAATGCAGTGAAGTGCGCGTGCGATATCTCTCTCTCTCTCTCTCTCTCTCTCTCTCTCTCTCTCTCTCACTCTTGACCGCTGATTCGTTGTTGTTCTGCATCTCTCTGTTTCTCTATTGCACGACTCTATAGCAGTATCTCTCTCTAATCGCCCCCAGTATAAACACGTGCTTGAAGGCCTCAGTCTCTGCCGGTGCTTGGACGTGATATAAAGGGCTGTATAATTTTTACTTCACTTTCAAATTATATTAAAATGCAATCTAAAAGCGCTTGTGTTTACGTAGGGTGTTCGAGTATTAAAAGGAAGGATGCTGATCTCACATTTCATCGTTTTCCACAAGATGAAGAGACGTGAGTTTTGGTTTTTTTTTTTCAATTGATATGAGAGACAATGTATGAACCTGTATCGAAAAAACGAATAGAAAACGAAATAAAATTCCAAGAATCAAATCACGACATTTACAAGAAGGCCAAATGAATCTAGTGTTATATTTTTTAATTGACTCAAACTCTCAATGTACTATAATTCGGTTCGAAAGTACAGTAATCACGGGGCTAATTGTCTTTCTTTCATTGTAGCGAAAATTGAAGCACATACTTGAATTATATGGAATTTATTTTGCTTTCTCATAGAGGAAGCCTTTTTTCGGGAATTATTTTCCGTCATTGTTTTTAAATTGTTTCAAAGTGGCAAAAGAAACACGGTTTAGAAAAAAAAAAAAGTATAACCAGATGGAGTTTGATTCGAAAAATCGGACAGGTGTTTGTTAATATTCTACCTCGTGCGGTTTTTTTCCTGTTTAACAAAAATTGCGTAATTACATTAATGCATTATTATGGCTGTTCCATATTGAATTTTATGAGAAGAGATTGAAGTCTTTAAAAATGTTTTGCACTTACGTTCCCATCGAAAAGTAAAAATCATTGTGAATTGTAGTAGATCCCGATAAGTATAAGAAATTTAAAAAAACAACGACATCGAACAAATCAAGGATATTGAGTTTCAATAATAATATCAAAAAGTTATTGATAAAAATTTGAAAAAATAGTTAACTGAAATTCAGAAAAATTATTATTCTTTTTTTATGAATTGTAATATCTCATACTTTTTCTTACAATTTTTCCCATAAATTTGCATTCATTGATTATGTGTAAATAATTGAAGAAATTCAATTTGTCTATGAAAAAAAAAACAATATTTTTTATTATTTATGCTGCAATACTATTGTTCCATTTTAAAGAATTTTTAACAATTTTTATAATTTTTGTTAAATGACTCGTATGCTCAATAAATAATGTAAACATATTCGAGATTTTAAACAAAATATATCTCGAAAACCAGTCAATCTTGACCTTGAAATTTTGCAAAAGTAATCTGTGGGCCCTATTTAAAAACTTACCCAAAATTCACGGCATTCTCTATATTTTTCATCTGTGTGTGAAACATCTTAAAGTGTGTTTCATTCTCAGCCAAAAGTGAGATTTAGTGAGAATTTTAAGCACTCATACGGGAATAAAAATCTAAAGAAAAATCAACCATTTACGAGGTCCTAAAAATTTTTTTTTTGATAATAATAATGCTAAAAAGTTCATGAACGTTATTGGAATCTTCAAGGTAAAAGGTTCCAACGTTATTGGAATCTTCAAGGTAAAAAGCCGACCAACCACGTGAACTTAAATTCTTCCCAGCAAACCCAGATTCTACTCTTCATCGAGCTTTCTGCTCGTATAAAAGCCTCGGCTACATTTCTACCTCCCCACCCATACCACCCTTTCCTACATCAAATCCTGCCCACGATGACACTTAGCCAAGTCGCGGAAACGCGACTTTGACGAAAGCTAAAAAGCTGAGGCATATCTCCCTTCCCCCAAAACACAGTAACCTCAACCCCGGTCCAGAACACGAACCCTAAAAAGTTCTTAAAAAACAACCTTTCGCTTTCCCCACCCCTTCTGGAGGTAACGCAAAAGGCGAAAACGTTTCAATATACTATTACTACGATCAAAATTACTCCACCGCATCTATCCCATCCACGACACTGCGAGACGATCCCCTTAAAAAATGCGTGCAAATTAGAAATGTGCACGTGGATTCCTCATTATTTTCTCTTACTCACAAAACTTTCTCTAAGAGCAAGTAGGCTTTTCAATTTCGGCTTCATTGTAGCTGCATTTTTAGCTTTTATGCGCGAGATAAAATAATGAGGAAGCAATGTTCAAATTTCGAATTGGCACGCTTGTTTTCCATTGTTGCCAGGGCTATTAAGGTAAAAGTTTGAGGCTCGATTGCCTTTCCATTTTGAAAATTTACGACGCCCATCTAATTTTTCTAAAATTTCAAAATTTTGCAAAATCTGAACCCCTTAAGGGATTCTTGCAGAAGTTGATACCAAATATCTTTATCTCGTAGAATATTACAGTATAGGCTCGATGGGTTAAAATGTACGAAAGTTAAAGGGTGGACACTGATACTATTGTATATACACACAAATACACGCGCGTGCGCACGCCCCACCGCCTTCACACGCATGTTTCTAAATATATGTTCTCGTGGTTTTGCTATATTTTGAACATGTTAGCATGAATATCTCTCATTTTTTTTCACGAAAACAAAGCTTCCACTATGAGAAGCAAAATATGCTTAGAAAATCGTTGGAAAACTATTTAATTTCGTATTTCATTTCACTTATTCACCAATCTATACATTTTTCTATCACTACACTTCTCATGGTTTCGAATATCTATGTAGATTCCTGTAACTATTATTGGAATCTTTATTTTGAGCATTTTGCACGCGCATAACATCTAAGCACTCCACAGCGCATTAATTGACACTTGTTTCATTTTCGTTTTGGATATGGATGGACTGAGTGTTTGCGGTATGACTGTGATTAAATAATAGGACAGTTACTTCAGCGCACTGTCGTATATAATGGCTTTTTTCCCTCATTTTTTGCCATAAAAATATGTAACATGTTTGTGCATTTTTTCTCTTTCCTTTTCCACTTAAATTATTCTAACAATTGACAGTCGCACGACATGTATCACTAGATCCGGAAACTTCAGTTTGACGTGGCTATCAAGGGAGCAGTTTGAGAATGCGAGGATGTGTTGTAAGCACTTTTCAGAAGACGATTTTATCAAGTACGGCAATAAAGGTAAACGGGGACTGTACGAACTGGTGCATTTCCCATAGACGCAGCAGGCATTGTGGATCCTGTGTTCTCAAACACAGCAGCCGCGAATCCGGGAACAGCCGAAAACTCCGCGATCGTGACTAACACCCTTGTAAATTCAAACGACGTGAACTCCACGGATGCGGAGACTGTTGATGATATAATCGCTAATCTCGAGGCTTTGAATCACGCGGAAGGCTTTAATCCCACCGATAACCTCGCGCCCGTTACAATTTCAAACGCTGTTAATGCGCCCGCCCAATCGCGAAAAACGGTCATAACATCTGACAACTCCAACGAAAGAAAGCTGAAAATATTAGTTGAATCCCAGAGAAACGAGATTAAGAATAAAAACCAAAAAATTACAAATAAAAATTAAAAAATTAAAAATAAAAATCAAATAATTAAAAATAAAAACCAAAAAATTAACAGACTGGAAATGGCCTCAAAAAGAAACGCGAGTGCCGTGGCGTTGCTAAAGCCGCGTATGATCTAAACGACGATCAACTCGCTTTTTTCAAAATGCAGATGAATCATATTAAAAAACCACAGTGGACAGAAGACGAAAAGCAATTTGCTATGTCATTGTACTACAAATCGCCAAGCGCATATAAACATTTAAAAGATAATAAGCATTTGGCTTTGCCTTGCGTGTCGTTGATTCGGTCGTGGGTAAACGATTTGGACTTAGGTCCTGGAATAAACTCTGGAGTTTTCAGTAAATTGGCAGCCAAAGTAGAGACGATGACTGAACACGAAAAGCAGTGCGTTCTCATGTGGGATGAGATGTCGATCAAGTGACTCCTCAAATACAATTCAAAAGCCGATTTGGTCGAAGGCTTTCAAGACTTGGGCGAACTCGGCAGGACGAATGAGTATGCGAATTACGCACTCGTTTTCATACTGCGGGGTCTTAAGAGCATGTGAAAGGCGACGGCGAACTCGAACGGGGTCGGCATAGTAGTGTACGGGGCGCGTTACCGCCTAAGCGGACCGCGCCACCGCTAGATGGCTCCACAAAAAAAACAGCTACATGCGTACGTGACGCCTAAGCGTGTATGCGTGCGTGGATATATTTGTGCCTGCACACAAATTTATTCACACGCGTCGCCGAGAACGTGTACTATATATAGTCTCGGCAACTAACAATACAGCGACTCTTTCTCTCTCTCGATCTCTCGCTTGCTCGCTCTCTCTTGGAGAATCGACTGTGGGTACGTCAACGAAAATTCGACAAGCCTTGACATATTCATAGTCTGCTCGAAGAGTTTTCGGGCGAGGATACTAGTTTCTCGATCGAATCTCGTCGAAATGAATCGTCGAGCTAACGGTAAGAGAGCATCATCGGTGGAGAGTGTGTATTTTTACCGAGCAAAATGAATCTCGGCTAAAATGACTCTCTCTCTCAGTTTCTCTCTATCTAGGAGAGTCGATTGCATGTACGCGATCGAAAATGCGACGAGCCCTGACATATTCGAATAGACGAGTTTTCGGCCGAGAATATTAGATTCTAGAGCAAATCTCGTCGAAATGAATTGTCCGACTCGTCGAACGATGCTAGAAGAGCATCGTCGATCGAGCGTATTTATCATCGATGGGAACGTGCAATTTCAGCGAAAATGTCTCTCTCTTCTCTCTCTCTCTCTCTCTCTCTCTCTCTCTCTCTCTCTCTCTCTCTCTCTCTCTCTGTCTCGCTCTCTCTTGGAGAGTCGATTGTACGTACGCGAGCGAAAATTCGACGAGCCCTGACATATTCAAATAGACGAGATCTCGGCGGAGAATACTAGATTCTCCATCGAGTCTCGTCGAAATAAATTGTCGGACTCGTCGAACGATGCTAAAAGAGCATCGTCGATCGAGCGTGTTTATCATCACCGAGAATAACGTGCAATTTTAGTGGCAAAGCACTCTCGCTTATGTATGTACGCGATCAACAACTCGACGAGCGCGAATTCATTCCAAACGATGAGTTCTCGGTCGTGAATTTATGATTCTCGATCGAGTCTCATCGAAACGAACCGTCGAGCTCGTCGAATGACGGTAAGAGAGTATCGTCGATCGAGCATGTGTATTTTCACCATGAACATGTGTTTTAGGCCAAAATCTCTCTCTCTCTCGCTCTCTCTCTCTCTCTCTCTCTCTCGTGAGTACATCTGTCGCCTTCTCAATCGTGCTGTACTTTTCGAACGAGAACTCTGCCGCTTTTTGCCTTCGGGCTACTTTGTTTCAGGAGCTTGCATGTTCTTTAAATGCTTTTCATCTTGATATAATTGGTTCCACGGCTCCTAAACCAGATCATCGGTATTATCAAGTGAAAAGTGAAACGGTGATCATAACCTCAAATTTTGAGCCGCTGGTTACTTGGCTTTTCGGCTACGTCATTTGGCCTTGAAGAGATCTACGCATGCGTGTGTTATCATTATATCGACCTGCTAGTGAACTATCGATCTTTTCATCGATCCGCTATTTACTCTTGACCAACTCTACGCATGCGCTCTCTCCCTGGGCCCCCTTCTTGGCTTTCTCATTTGGCAACTGATTGCGCAGGACCACTTTTCGTCTTCTACTACGCCTTACAACAGTCAACAGCAACTCTGCGGTACCATCTGGTGGTTCGCTTCTCGAGTAACAACGTCGGTATTGTACCTCACTGCTTTTGCTGTATGTGGTCATTATAGTTTTTGCATGCCTTGCGAGTGCGACAAATGTAAGAAAGACATTGCTGGCACATGCGTTAAATGCCCAGAGTGTTTAAAAACGTTTCATCCGGGCTGCTGCAAAGCTTATCTGAGATACAGGAGTGTTAGTGCTTGCTGTTTGTTTAATTTTTCCTCTATGAGTAACGATAATATGGATGTAGATCCAGAAGTCAGTGCCATGCTTAATACAACCATGCGACCATCTACTCAAAGTGGCTCTACTGATCGACTACTCCAATCTATCTTTGCAAAGCTCGATGGTTTTATTACGAAACAGAACCAAGTCAACACGGAGGTTAGAGCTAGCTTAAACGATATTCAAATGCTTGCAAGAACTGTAAACGAAAATCAGGAGAGAATTGCACGTCTAGAAGCAGCTAACACGGATATTTTGCGAAGGGTCGAAGCCCTTAGTTCTGGCTGTAGCATGAAGCCACGAAATTCATCAGCGGAGATCTCTCTTGCGGGAATACCCGTTTCTGTTACCGATTCGCATCATATCATAATTGAAAAAATATTCCATGCTCTTGGCGTCTCTCAGCTCATCAACGATGTTTTAGAGGTTAGAGAGATCCCCCGCAAGAAAAGTAGCAATGGCGAGCAGGCTAATTCTACCACCAGATCGCTGTTAGTTAAACTCAAATCCTCGCAAGTTCGAGATCACATCATCAGTATGAAACGCTCAAATAAAAAGATTCTCACAGTGGGAGAAATATTCGAGACAAATTTACGAGGCAACATATTCATAAACGAATTTTTACCCACCGAGACTTATAATTTACTTCGCAGAGCCAAGGCAAAAGCAACGTCTGGCCCATACAAATTTGTTTGGGCCACATCCGGTCAGATTTTTGCGAGACGTGAAGGCCAGCCTCCTATTTTGATCAATAGTGATGCCGACCTTGTGAGGCTAGATTGACTGAATTCCGAAAAACCAGCGCATATTGTTGATAATAATGTCCTTTCGACCTCTGCTTTAAATATAATTCATTTCAATGCCAATTCGATTGCAAGTCATATGGAAATTATTAAAGCGTACCTGGAAACTCGATTCGTTCATATCATATCGGTCTCAGAAACCTGGCTTCATTCGTATAAGTCGGATGACTTAGTTAAAATTAAGAATTACTTTCTAATTCGCAATGATAGAGAGGGTAAAGAAGGAGGTGGAGTTGCGTGTTACATACACGAGTCTTTAAGTGCGAGTATTCTGGCCATGTCACCCAATGAATTTTCAAACTCTCCAGAGTACATTATCCTGGAAATTCGGCACTCGAGTGCTGTAAAATTTTTATTCACCACTATTTACAGACCACCCAAAGCTAAATTGTTCAATGATTTTGTAAATGTTTTTCTTAGATTTTATCATGCTTATAATAACGTTATTATTTGTGGTGACTTAAATTGCAATTTGCTACTTCCCTCCATAGAAACAAGTCATTTACGTGACCTTACAACATCGCTTGCTTTGCATATTGTAAATTCTGAGGCCACTTATCATACTGCGGATTGTGACTCATTGCTCGATCTGTTTATTGTTGACGATCCCAGTAAAATACAAAAATTCGATAAGTCAAAGGCTCCGTTCATTGCACGGCACGACCTTCTCGAGCTTTCCTATTTATTTCCGGCCTCATGTAATACACAACGTGTCATGATGCGACGTAATTTCAGGAATTTTGATGAAACGTTATTTTGTGAAGACTTGAGGTCAGAACTGAATCGCTACAGTCCTAACTCCGTGATTGATGACGGTGATGAGTGTGTCATTGATTACTGCGTTGATACATTATATTTGGCTCTTGAATCAACGTTGAATGTTCATGCGCCACTACGTAAACTGCAGGTTCGTAAACCTTCAGCGCCATGGCTTACGGACCAACTAAAAATGCGAATTAAACGGAAAAATGCTCTCTATAAACAAGCTAAGCGTGCTGACAGTCTGTTGGGTTTTGCAATGTACAGAAATTTCAGAGATACTCTCACAGCGGACTTGCGTCAGGCAAAGAATGCTTTTCATTACAACAAATTAATGAACATTGACAATCCCACCAGACTTTGGAAAGAGCTTGCCTCTCTTGGATTGGTTAAATCAACACTCTCATCTCCACTCCACTTTTGTACACCTAATCAGCTCAATTCACATTTTGTCACAATCTCCAATTCTATCCCACCTTGCTCACATACCGATCTATTAGAAATATTAGCACTGGCCTCGGAAAATCTGCACATGTTTTCATTTTCTCAAGTTTCTCTGGAGCTTGTAACTCAGATTGTTCGTTTAGCCGCCAAGGAGTCTTCAACTCATGGACCGGACGGGATTTCCCTTTATGTTGTACATAAAGCCCAATCAGTAATCTGCTCACGCTTGACTATCATTTTTAATTACTGCTTTACTCACTCGTTTTTTCCCCTTTGTTGGAAACGTGCATTCATTAGGCCTCTTTCTAAAATCAATAAGCCTCTTTCACCTGCAGACACCAGGCCCATTGCCAACTTATGTGAGTTGTCTAAGATCTTCGAGAAAATAGCACATAAGCAAATAACAGATTTTCTAACAGCAAATGACATCTTGGACCCGTACCAATCTGGTTATAGAAGAGGTTTTAGCACGCAAACAGCCTTACTTCGTATTTGTGATGATGTGCGTAAAAATATCGACGAGGGTAAATTAACAATTCTAGTCTTATTTGATTTTAGCAAAGCATTCGACATGGTGTCCCATTTTCTCTTGCTGAAAAAACTTAAAAGAATTGGTTTCTCTGACTCAGCACTTACGTGGTGCTATTCGTATCTCTCTGGTAGAATGCAAGCTGTAGCTGATTATTCTGGTATTGAATCTGAGTGGCTAGCGACTACTTGTGGGGTTCCCCAAGGTTCAGTTTTGGGACCTCTTCTTTTTACACTTTTTATTAACGACATTGGTAACTTATTGAATTACTCGAGAAGAATGATATTTGCAGATGATACTCAGATCTACCTAAACTGTCTGCCCAATTGCTTGAATCAAGGCATTGCCAAGATTACTTGTGATGTTAAAGCAATTACTGATTATGCAGCTGACAATAGATTGACACTCAACCTAAAGAAATCCTCTGTGCTCATTCTAGGCAGTAATGCACATACTCGCACGTTGGATCTTGAGTCTCTCCCACTTATTTCGGTAAATTCTACAATCCTACCGTATGTTACTGAAGCGAGAAATCTAGGAGTTATCATTGACAACAATCTCGCATGGTCGAAGCAGGTGACAGAAATTTCTCGTAAAGTTCATTACTCACTTTACAAGCTTAAACACCATAAGAATGCCCTCTCAACTAATTTACGTATAAAACTAGTATCTTCTTTAATCTTTCCCCTGTTGGATTATTGCTGCTTGGTATATAATGATGTGACAGATGAGTTGAATACTAAGCTTCAGAGACTAATTAATTGTGGAGTACGATTTATTTTCGATCTGAGACGCGATGAACACATCACACCATACAGGCGTCGGTTAGGTTGGCTCTCGGTTAAAAGCAGGAGACTTTATTTTCTTGGTATTGCAACCTATCAATTACTCTATCAAAACTCACCAACTTACATCAGTCAGTATTTTTCTAGGCCAATTGCTGCTATCCGAAGGTCCTCCCGTCTCCCGGCTCCTACGTTTCACATACCATCTTTCAGGACAACCATCTACAGAAATTCATTTCACCTAAGCGCTATCTATTTTTGGCATTCACTTTCCCCTGACTTAACTACTGCTTCCTCTTTACCAATTTTCAAGAGCAGACTTTTTTCTTACCTTCTCCTCCAAGAATTAAGGAATGAATAGTCTAAGTGTGGTAAGAATTATCCATCGTCAGGACTATACCTGTTCTTAAATTCTTGAACTGTTATTAATCTGAGATTTATTATTACGCTAATTATTATATATATCACATGTTCATTGCTAAGCTTTTCGGAGTCTGGTTACTTGTCTCATATGAGATACCAGCGAGTTCAGATGTACTCATGTACCCAATATCTATGATATATCATTTCTGATTTATGAGTTATGATTTATGGTTTATGATTGTGTTCATGATATATTTTTGTTATATACTTTTCGGCTTAATTATAAGCTCATTTTTAGTTTAGTTTTAGTTTTAAGATAAAATGTACTACTCAAACTTTTTACAATTTGCCCCATAGTACGCTAGGGCATAATAAAATATCTATCTATCTATCTATCTATCTCTTTCGCTCTCTCTTGGAAAGTCGATTTCAGGTACGCGATCGAAAATTCGACGAGTCTTGACATATTCGGATCGATGAGTTCCCGGCCGAGAATATTAGATCCTTGATCAAATCTCGTCGAAATGAATCGTCCGACTTGCCGAACGATGCTAGAAGAGCATCGTCGATCGAGCGTATTTATCATCCCCGAGAACGTGCAATTTCGGCGAAAATGTCTTTCTCTCTCTCTCTCTCTCTCTCTCTTTCCATCTCTCTCGCTCTCTCTTGGAGAGTCGATTATATATTTACGCAATCGAAAATTCGACAAGCTCTGACATATTCGAATCGACGAGTACTCGGCCGAGAATACTAGATTCTCGATCGAGTCCCGTCGAAATGAATTGTCAGACTCGTCGAACGATGCTAAAAGAGTATCGTCGATCGAGCGTGTTTATCATCACCGAAAACGTGCAATTTCGGTGGCAAAGCACTCTCGCTTATGGCGAGTCTACTGTACGTACGCGATCAGCAACTCGACGAGCGCGAATACATTCGAACCGATGAGTTCTCGGTCGCGAATCAATGATTCTCGATCGAGTTCTATCGAAACGAACCGTCAAGCTTGTCGAATGACGGTAAGAGAGTGCCGTCGATCGAGCGTGTGTATTTTTACCGAAAACATGCAATCTCGGGAAAAATTACTTTCTCTCTCTCTCTCTCTCTCTCTCTCTATCTCTCTCTGGCTCTCTCTTGGAGAGTCAATTATACTTACGCGATCGAAAATTCGACGAGCTCTGACATATTCGAATTGTCAGACTCGTCGAACGATGCTAAAAGAGCATCGTCGATCGAGCGTGTTTATCATCACCGAAAACGTGCAATTTCGGTGGCAAAGCACTCTCGCTTATGGCGTGTCTACTTTACTACGTACGCGATCAGCAACTCGACGAGCGCGAATACATTCGAACCGATAGGCTCTCGGTCGCGAATCAATGATTCTCGGTCGAGTTCTATCGAAACGAACCGTCGAGCTCGTCGAATGACGGTTAGAGAGTTCCGTCGATCGAGCGATATTTTTACCGAAAACATGCGATCTCGGCAAAAATTACTTTTCCTCTCTCTCTCCCTCCAGCTCTCTCTTGGAGAGTCGATTATAGTTACGCGATCGAAAATTCGACGAGCTCTGACATATTCGAATCGACGAGTACTCGGCCGAGCATACTAGATTCTCGATCGAGTCTCGTCGAAATGAATTGTCAGACTCGTCGAACGATGCTAAAGGAGCATCGTCGATCGAGCGTGTTCATCATCACCGAAAACGTGCAAATTCGGTGGCAAAGCATTCTCGCTCATGGCGAGTCTACTGTACTACGTACGCGATGAGCAACTCGACGAGCGCGAATGCATTCGAACCGATGAGTTCTCGGTCGCGAATCTATGATTCTCGATCGAGTCCTATCGAATCGAACTGTCGCGCTCGTCGAATGACGGTAAGAGAGTTCCATCAATCGAGCGTTTATATTTTTACCGAAAACATGCAATCTCGGCCAAAATTATTTTCTCTCTCTCTCTCTCTATCTCTCTCTTGGAGAGTCGATTATAGTTACGCGATCGAAAATTCGACGAGCTCTGACATATTCGAATCGACGAGTACTCGGCCGAGAATACTAGATTCTCGATCGAGTCTCGTCGAAATGAATTGTCAGACTCGTTGAACGATGCTAAAAGAGCATCGTCGATCGAGCGTGTTTATCATCACCGAAAACGTGCAATTTCGGTGGCAAAGCACTCTCGCTTATGGCGAGTCTACTGTACTACGTACGTGATCAGCAACTCGACGAGCGCGAATACATTCGAACCGATAGGGTCTCGGTCGCGAATCTATGATTCTCGATCGAGCCCTATCGAAACGAACTGTCGCGCTCGTCGAATGACGGTAAGAGAGTTCCGTCAATCGAGCGTTTATATTTTTACCGAAAACATGCAATCGCGGCCAAAATTATTTTCTCTCTCTCTCTCTCTCTCTCTCTCTCTCCTCTCTCTCTCTCTCTCTCTCTCTCTCTCTCTCTCTCTCTCTCTCTCTCTCTAGCTCTCTCTTGGAGAGTCGATTATAGTTACGCGATCGAAAATTCGACGAGCTCTGACATATTCGAATCGACGAGTACTCGGCCGAGAATACTAGATTCTCGATCGAGTCTCGTCGAAATGAATGGTCAGACTCGTCGAACGATGCTAAAAGAGCATCGTCGATCGAGCGTGTGTATTATCACCGAGAACGTGCAATTTCGGGGTCATTAAGGGGGGGGGGGGAGGATCGTTAATTCGATGAAAAAAAGACCCTTTTTAACATTTTTTTACAAGATACAGGCAATGTATTTGAAATTAACCGATCACAGATCACTGATCTCAAACGATAATTTACCAAGACGGGAGTGTGATTCCTCTTATTTTTATTTTTTTCAAAGGTATCTAAATAACACATATAAATAATTTCAACGCAAGTTGTTAATTTTTTTGCTTTTTTTCCCAAAATTTATCATAAATAAATAATAATACGTCCTGGTTCTTTAAAAGACTTATTGTTACCAGCTTGAAAAAAAGTCTAACCAACACATTGTTGAGTGTTTCGAACCATAAATACCCGACGTTCTAGTTCATAAGTAATTGCTTTCAAAAACAGTTATGACGTATCATCATTTCTTTATGAGAGATTTTTAGAGAAAGGCAAAAACAAAAAAAAAATTCACAACTTGCGTTGAAATTATTGACATTTTTATTTACATTTCTCCCAAAAAAATGTAAAAAACACGAATGAATTTTTTTACAATGTAATCAAATTGTTTCCATTCACTCGATTGATTTTTTCGAGGTAAATTTGGCGAGAGACCCACGAGCACATGCACGTGCTGACCGAACCGAAAAACACTGGTGAGACTGTGCGCTCCCACATGGATGTACACGACCGTTCGCACACTGTTTTTTTACCGATCTCGAATACAAGCACGTGTCCCAGGCCCACGGTCTTCCAGGCCCGCAGACAGCACGGAAAAAGGCGAGAATGCCCAACGCACACGCACACACGAAACCGCTCCCACACCGATTCATCACGCGAGTTCCTTCGGTTTTCTCCGCCGCAAATATAGTATTTTTCTTCTTTGTAACAAATCTTCGATCGTTCGTGAAGGCTACGCGAATTTGATAATATAAACACGATAGGAATGAATAAATGGAAGAATATTGTCAAATTGCGCGATGCCGAGTCATCCGCGAAATCTACGTAGTATACACGTCGCACATGAGAAATACCTGTATAATACGTGGATTTCGCGGATCACTCGGCTAAGCGAAATTATACAAGATTCTTCCATTCATTCATTTACATCGTGTTTATATCATCAAATTCGCGTGGCCGTCACGAACGATCGAAAATACGCCCAAAAGGAAAAGAATAAATGTATATATAGGAGTAAAAACATCAATTATCGGCCAAGTTTGGGTTTCACAATCGGGAATCATTTTGTAAATTACACAGTTTAGTGTCGGTGATGAAAAATACGTGCCATAATTTTTTCACATTTTTTAGCCACCGTTGAGTTTCGAATTCTTTCATTTGAAACTTTTTTGTTTTTTTTTTTCAATTTGATTTTGGCGGCTTGAATTTGAAAAAAAAAATTGAACTTTCCGAAAAAAAATATAGCCTAATTAATTCGAGTGTAGAAGACTCTCTAAATCAGGATTATAATTTGAAAAGTCTTTTTTTCGCCATTGCCCAAAGTTAAAAAAAAAATGTTTACTATTGTTTCAGGAAGCTGAGAAAATTTTACAGAACATATGTAATTTGTAAGATGAAGTCTCTAAAAACACTCGTTTTTTTATTCCTCGAACTTTTTTCAAAAGGAATACGTTCCTTTCCAGATGGAGAAATTCAATCTAAAGACTTAGAAAAAAAAAGTAAATTATGAAGAAAAATTTTATGCAAAATTTGAAATAAAAATGTTATATAATGCGAGTACATTTATCAATATTTATTTAAAAAATATTCGTAAATATATTGAGAAATATACTCGCATTATATAACATTTTTATTTCAAATTTTGCCTAAAAATTTTTTTTTCAATGTTTTTTTTCTGAGCCTTCAGATTGAATATCTCCATCTGGAAAGAGACGTATTACTTTTGAAAACAGTTCGAGGAATTAAAAAAAAAATATTTCAAATTTTTTTAAACTTTCGTAATCGTTCAAAAATCGGTTTTTATTTTTTAAATAGGTTTTTTTTCTATTAAAAATGTAAAATTTTGCTTTCTACAATTTTTTTTACAAAATTTACAAAATATTCGCAAATATATTGAGATATATACTCGCATTATATAACATTTTTATTTCAAATTTTGCATAAAATATTTTTGTCCAATTTTCATTTTTTTCTGAGCCATTAGATTGTGCCATAAGTGTGTTTGCAAAATGTACCTGTATTTATTGCTCCTTCGACGTGATTGAGGACGATTTTTTAAATTATTTTTATTCTCTTTCACCTCACTTTATCAATCACTTTTTGTAGGTATGAAATACCGCACTTCACGAATTTTTTATTCCAAATTCTTATATTTGTACACTACTTTTTCTTTACACATGTATAATACTATTACTTATTAAAAGTTCACGTTACGCGCAGTCGTCTGATATATAGTAAAATCGCTTTTTACAACACATGCATTGAATACGATGAAGCTGACAAAACGCGTATTGGCGGGTTTCGACAGCTCGCATGGGCGATTGTTTTTTTTCCCTTCCCCTCTCGCGGGCTTCAACGAAATCAAAGCACTGCCCCTTACAATGTAATAACACGTTGAGTTGATGAAACTGATATGCTTATACAAAAAAGACAAAAGCACTACTTATTGTAGAAGGCTCAGTGTTTCACGAAACGAACATTTCTGCACCGCCGAGCATTGTGCATTTGAATATACTAGTTTTTTTAATAAAATGGTGCAATCGCTCAGCAAGTTTACTGCAATCCCTAGCAGTCTGTGCGACCATACAAAACACCATAAAAGCGACGGTGTTTTTGTGCCAAATTTATACGGACCAAACCACTGTGAAAACCACGGTCCCGACGGTCCCACTTTTTTTAACGGAGCTTACGGCATGGTGGTTTGTACAAATGACAACTGTTAAAACGACCATTAAACGACTGCTCGAGTGTCAGTGCTCGTTTTACGGTGGTTTTGCCAGTCGTTATTTTGAAATCCACTTTGCCGTAAGCTCCACTCGAAAAATTGGGACCCCCGGGACAGTGGTCTCCGCGGTGGTTTGGTCGGTATAAATTTGGCACAAAAACACCGTCGTTTTTAGGTGGTTTCCAAGGTGGTTTCATGCGGTCGCTCAATACGCTAGGGATATTTCTCATTACGGAGAGATCAGCGTGGTTGCATGTGAAATTGAGGGACTTCACGAAAATCGTCATATTTTGTGACGCAAAAGAGACGAAAGATATTCTTTTGGAGAGAGAGACTGAGAGAGTATAAATCGTATAGCTTATACCAACGAAGTCAGACGTAGACTTCGTTGCTTATACATACATAGCTTTCTTTTCTTCGTCTCGCCATGGTGTATAAGGCTATATATGGCCGATACTAAACACATTTATATTTTGTATATGTATGCTCACAAAGAAAGGAGCCCTTTTTTTAGAAAAGGGCAAAAAAAATTAAAAATATTATTTTTTAATCGTTTAAATCCGACCAACAGTTATAAAGTTATCATTTTTGCAAAATTGAGAATATTATCTCGAGAACCAACAATAGTGGGGGGATGAAACTTTGGTGGAATTTCATGGATATATTGTCCTTCGAAATGCCCATACTGAATAATTTTTTCGGGACAAAAAAGAAACGGCGTGGCCGAGTTGACAAGGAGCGCGACATAATTATTCGCAAATATAATAAGCAGATCGGGAATACCGATCGGGAATACCTATATATCGATTGAGGCAGTTCTAAATATTTTCGTATCAAGCTAAAATTTTGAGGTAATTACTTTTTCTATTAAAATTGCTTAATGTTTTCCGTCGATAGAGCGCAAAAATTTTTTTTTTTTAATTCTATATGTATATTATATATATATATACACTGAGAAAAAAATTTAATTCAAACAAGTGAATTCGACATTGATTCAATAGAATCTGTCATTCAATAGTGCCATCGAAATATTTGATCGTTGGAATACTATATAGTTTTGAGAAAATTTATTCAATTCAACAATATATATTTTCAAACTGCAATTATATGGTGTTCTTCATATCTTTCTCTCGTTCGCCTTAATATGAGTTTTATTTGAAAGAATAGTAGAACATATGGATAAGAAAAATTTGAGCTTCAAGTCAAACATAAAATGAATTGTGCAAAATGCAGATTTATTTGGGCAAATAGTTTATGGAATCTGTATTATCATATATCTACTTGAATCACTTCTCGACTTCTGTATACAGAATGTATGGAGAGTTACTGCGATGCATTTTATATTCGACAGAAGCTCATAATTAATCGAATAAACTGTTTTTTTAATTGAGTCGAATAAAAATTCTGTTAGTTAAAAGGTCGGTACAGTTAGTAAGATTACACGGGAAGTTAAATAAATCGTAAATGTGTGCCCCTGAAACGAATATGCAATTGTACAATACGAATATGTAATTGCTTCAATAGTATTTATAGTCGAAGAAGTCGTGTGCGCATTAAATCACTATCTGGCTTGCATGAATGTGAAGAATATGATCTTGCTCCTATTCCTTTTACATTTGGGAAAAGTTCACAATTAATCGAGTAGTACATTTATTTAATTGAGTGAGATAAATATGCTGTTAGTTGAAAAGTCGGTACAGTTAGTAAGATTACACAGGAAGTTAAATATATCGTAAATGCGTTCCCCTGAAACGAATATAAAATTATACAATACGAATATGTAATTGCTCCAATAGTATGTATTGGGAACTCACAAATGTCACCCTGACCTCTGGCGGCCAAATTTCCAAGTACTTCTCTCCAGTTGCTGCCCAATGATTACCATGCGAATTTGTCACTTTTTAACAATAATTAAAAATCTGCTGCTTTATTACAAGAAATAAATCATAAATAAAGATCGAGAAGACATAGTCGATATTTGATGCGAGTGCATGAGATTTTCATCACACGCAGAATATGAATAATCGTTTTAGTTATGTCGTGTAAACACAAGTGACGTGACTTTCAATTTCATAACTTATGAAGTATGGACAATAATTTATACATAAAACATTTTTCATGTGATGCTTGATATTTTAACTAATAATTTATTGTTCGAACGCATTTATTTAGCCGAAAAGTGACGGGAATTTTTTAAAAGATGTTGAGGTTAAGCATGGGATGTCATGTAGGTTCATTGTAATCCTTATGGCGATAATCACTTGATCCGTATCCAATTTGCGCAGTGGATTCTATCCACGCATAATCCTCAACGGTAATAAACCCCATTGTCAAATCTTACTACAAAAATCCCATTTTGCCGAAAAATATGCGATAATCCAGTGTTTACAACTGTTCCCTATGCTGCCCCATGCTAACTAGAGCTGGCTACTGGCAACGAACTGGAGAGAAGAGGCCATATTGGATAGGCCCCGCCTCCGTGTTGATTCCCAATAGTCGAAGAAGTCATGTGCGCCATTAAATCACTATCTGGCTTGTATGAATGTGAAGAATATGATGTTGCTACTATTCCTTTTACATTTGGGAAAAGTTCACAATCAATCCAATAGTACATTTATTTAATTGAGTGAGATCAAAATGCTGTTAGTTCAAAAGTCGGTACAGTTAGTAAGATTACACGGGAAGTTCAATAAATCATAAATGCGTGCTCCTGAAACCGATATACGATTGGTCCAATTGCTTTTATAGTCGAAAAAATCGTGTGTGCAATTAAATCACTTTCTGACTTACATGAATGCAAAGAATATGCTGTTGCTACTATTATTTGTACATTTGGGAAAAGTTCACAATTGATCGAATAGTTTACTTCTTTCATTGAAAAAGAATAAAACCTACGGTCAATTGAACTGAATATTTGTCTACTTTGAATCGATATTTAGTTCGGAGAAATTATTCGCTTACTTATTTCTTTTTCAAATATGATTGAATTGATTTTAATATTATAATGCATTAAAAATATATATTGTTCCTGGAAAAAAATATTTATTTGCATCAAAGTATTTTTCTGTCATACAAAAATCATGTTTATTCCAAAAAACATCAATTTTAATTAAATCAAAAAAATATACTGTCACTCCAGTTATATATTCAATTATGTGAAATGTATATTCGGTCCACACAAATAGACTTTTGCTTGAGATACAATAATCTTCTGCTGATTGAACAAATGTCTTGTTGTGTAGATTATTTGTAGGGTTATTTTAACTAAATGTTCGATTGTTCGAAATGACGATACAGTTCTTATAGCAAAAGATTAATTCACCAGAAACAAATATTCGGTTGCTGTAGTTATTCTTACAATGGGTTATTCAATCATATATTCAATTCATCGGATTCATCCACCGTCATCCGGTACACCGGCACTGCGGCAAGCGTAGCAGTCCTTCTCCCTAGTTGTAGAGAATCGGGATCGCACTGTACCTACAAGAATCTATTTAGATGTTAACAATTATTTAAACAATGTTACTATATTATTTTGTTTCAATATACTTACTTTCGTTGCGGAATTTTGTGTTCCACCCGCAGAAATATCCGAAGAAAATTTGATGCTCCGACCTGGACTCGAACACGGGACCTTCTGACGACCAGCCGATTGATCTGACCACTGAGCTATACTAGCCTGTTTCCCACGTTTATTCGAATCGTTCTCATATCTTGTAATTTTATATTAATTCATGAAGAAAAGAATATTTCATTGTTACAACGACACATTATTCATTCAAGCCTTTCCCCCCAAAAAAAATGCCAAAACTTTTTTTTTCAATTAAGAAAAAAACACTCCGTTCAAATGAATCAACCTTACTGCTGAATAAAATTGAGCAATTGCTTATTTTACTAAAGGAACAGCATATTTTACTGAATTATTAGCACATTTTATTGAATGAGTAGCATATTTCATTGGATGAACAACTTTTTTCACTTCGAAACATTCAAAATAATCGTGCTTTTAAAAACAATCACTGTATTGTTGAAGTAGGCATTCTACTCAATCCAGTCAAAAACACCGCCGTTAATTTAATAAAATAACTTGCAATCAAACCAGTGGTATTGAGTCAACATTTCTTCTAATAGTGTAACTACTTCTGTAATGAAGTTGATATTTTCCCGTGTTAACGGATCAAATAACCTTTTAATTCAAAACAATCGTTAATTGAATTAAGATAACGCACTAACATTGGCAAATTTAACTGATAATTGCAAATAAATATAGGGCCGATACAAAATGTAATTATCATCGATACAAATACTTTTTGTTTGATTCGACATTACCATTTAGTGACTCCAAACCTTTAACAAAAAATAATTCCATGATTTTTTTAAAAATGTGAACTTGTTTATTTCATTATCGTCTGTGATATTGGTATAATCATCAGATGAGTATACAAATTAAAAAAAAAAGGACGAAAAAAAATGTCAAGGACCGAGGATCGATCTCGCTTCCTCGGATACACTAATCGAGCGCCCTACAAACTTCGTCATGAAACCGTTGAAATATTTGGATAGGTTTCTCATATTCAAATTGTAGCCACGCTTGGGGTTCAATTCGGCTTGACTTGTTCGATTAGTTTACTGCTTAATTTTATTCGGCTGAAAACGAATTGAGGAGGATAAAATATAATAAACAATGCAATGGAATAAAGGAGTCCATGCGGTGAACAAAATTTTTTTCAATCTTTCTTTGGGAAAGGCTTGAAGTCACTATAATTTGTAATATTGAGCGAAATAAAAAGTGTTCGTGTTAATGAAAATTACGTTTGTTTTGGGTCCTATATTTAGTTGAAATTACCAGATAAATTTTGCAAAGCTAGTGAGTTATCTTAACTCAATTAATGATTGTTTTAACTTTAAATGTTATTTGATCTGTCAACATACGAAAGTATCTAACGGTAGCGGCTTTTTTGGTTCAATCATGCACAAGGGAAATTTGATATAGATATTATTTTGCACCAACTGTATACGGATTACGAAACGAGATTTTCTCAAATCAATATTCATTCAAAACAATCCATTCTATTTTTCATTGAATACAACCACGTACGTGATTTAATGAAAAGAACGTTGTTTGAACTGCTTCATGCATTTGCACATATATTATATAGGTGCTTTGAATAACTTGGTAATTCGACTAAACTAGTGACTATCTTTTTATAATAAATGCATTTCTTTAGGACAAATAAAAATCTCATCCTAAACTTAGCAACCAATTTCATTGGATGAATGAAACATAATAAATGGTCTTGATGTAAAAATCCCTTGAACCGAGGAAACGAATCAATTCAAATCTTGCTTCTGCAGTTTACTTCGATCAATCGTATACACGATGCCTTTTTTATAACATAATATTTTGCATCAACTATACGAATTCAAGACTCAATGTTTTTCAATTCAATATTCAGTTGAAGCAATCGTATATAGAATTCAACTGCTATATAGAATATAACAATAAAAAATAACTTTCGTTGACTGCTTCATTTCTGTGCCAAAACCACATAATTACTCTGAAAAACTCCGCCAATCAATTTGATCGGGAATTTGAATTTTTTCAATAAAGTGTTTATACTTTTATAGAAATAAAAAATGTGCTCGAACATAGTCAATGGTCAAAGTTTTCAAAATAACGAAATAATGGATTAATCCGATGAAAATATTTACTTGAGTCCAACAAAAGTCGCGATACAATCTGAATGCAGCAATGTATTTGGTTCAATCATGTATAAGTAGTCTTTGTAATAGAATATTAACTTCCATCGAGTAAGTAGATTCAAGAACAATATTTTTTTTAAATTCCATATTTAGTTAATGTAATCGTATATATAATTGAACTGCATACGTACAACAATAAAAAAACACTTTCGTTCAACTGTTTCGTTTACTTGCCAAAATCACATAATCACTCTGAACAACTCCGCCAATCAATTCGATCAGGAATTTGAATTTTTTCAATACAGTGTTTATACTTTTATAACAATAAAGAATGTGCTCAAACAGTCAATGGTCAAAGTTTTCAAAATAACGAAATAATGGATTAATCCGATGAAAATATTTACTTGAGTCTAACAAAAGTCGCGATACAATCTGACTGCAGCAATGTATTTGGTTCAATCATGTATAAGTAGTCTTTCTAATAGAATATTAACTTCCATCGAGTAAGTAGATTCAAGAACAAATATTTTTTTTTAAATTCCATATTTAGTTAATGTAATCGTATATAATCGAACTGCATACGTACAACAATAAAAAAACACTTTCGTTCAACTGTTTCGTTTACTTGCCAAAATCACATAATTACTCTGAACAACTCCGCCAATCAATTCGATCAGGAATTTGAATTTTTTCAATAAAGTGTTTATACTTTTATAACAATAAAGAATACGCTCAAACAGTCAATAGTCAAAGTTTTCAAATTAACGAAATAATGGATTAATCCGATGAAAATATTTACTTGAGTCTAACAAAAGTCGCGATACAATCTGACTGCAGCAATGTATTTGCTTCAATCATGTATAAATAGTCTTTTTAATAGAATATAAACTTCCATCGAGTAAGTAGATTCAAGACTAAATAATTTTTTTTTAATTCCATGTTTAGTTAATGTAATCGTATATATATAATTGAACTGCATACGTACAACAATAAAAAATCACTTTCGTTCAACAGTTTCGTTTACTTGCCAAAATCACATAATTACTCTGAACAACTCCGCCAATCAATTTGATCAGGAATTTGAATTTTTTCAATAAAGTGTTTATACTTTTTGTTTGTGAAGGGATCTGGTGTAGGTGGAACCAAACAAAAATAATGCAGACGCGAACTCGATCGTGGAAAAATATAACAAAATTATATATATTTTTATTGTTAGATATAATTACAGTGAGAATCGAAAGTATGTATGTCCCGATGAAAATGTCCCTAGTGAAAACGTGGCTCGCAGAGCACGTTTTCAGAATGTACGAGAAAACCCGTGTACCGAGAATGACTCGTGCCGCGCCGAGAATCCCGAGATATCGGAGGAATCGTGAATAAATTGAGCCCGGGATGTTGCCCACTGAAAGTCTGAATTTTCCTGAACAGATCAGAACCCGTCGTTTTTATTTCAACCCGTAATAATAGCGAAACGGCCAAATTAAATGCGAACTGTAGCGCGACACGCGTCCGATCGATTCTCGTGTTGGACAAAGACTAGCAAATCAATCATGGCGATCGATGAGAAGGACCCCCCGCATGTATCGATTGCCCGTTAAATTGTCGCCAGGTACGTGGCGCCATCGACGGAAAAACGCGACCCGACCCGCTCGCTCGCGTGACCCGAAACTTGACCGTGTCACCCGGTAACTTTTCCTCATTCCTGAACACTTTTATAACAATAAAGAATGTGCTCAAACAGTCAATGGTCAAAGTTTTCAAATTAACGAAATAATGGATTGATCCGATGAAAATATTTACTTGAGTCTAACAAAAGTCGCGATGCAATCTGACTGCAGCAATGTATTTAGTTCAATCATGTATAAGTAGTCTTTCTAATAGAATATTAACTTCCATCGAGTAAGTAGATTCAAGACTAAATAATTGTTTTTTAATTTTATATTTAGTTTATGTAATCGTATATCTAATTGAACTGCATACATACAATAATAAAAAATCACTTTCATTCAAATGCCTTGTTTGTTTGCCAAAATCACATAATTACTCTGAACAACTCTGCCAATCAATTTGATTAGTAATTTGATTTTTTTCGCTCAAAACTTTATACTTTTATAGCAATGAAACATGTGCTTAAACAATCAATAGCTAAAGTTATCTAATTACCAAAATAAATGATTAATCCGATAAAACCATTGCTTGGAACTAACAAAAGTCGCAATGAAATCTTACCGCAGCAATTTACTTAATTCAATCGTCTCTACGTAGTCTTTCTATTAAAATATTAATTTACATTGAGTACGTAGATTCAAGACGAAATTATTTTTTTGGGAATAAAATATTGTTTGGGCTCAATCGCATATATTCTTTAGTCAATGAAATGTATAGTTCAATAAAATGAAAAAATCAAGATAATTATGCTTTTGAAAACAATGACAGTATTGTTGAACTAAGAATCTATTTACTTCAGCTGAAAACATTACAGTTGAATTAATGAAATATATTCCAATAACATCAATTTTATTGAATCAACATTTTTTTTTTCTGAGTGTATATATATATATATATATATATATATATATATATGTGTCTTTATCTTACTCTCTGTATACTGCGTTCAACGAGAGAACGACGCGCTTTCAACGAGTGCGATAGCAATAACGCCATCGAGATCGAGGCGGAGCGACGAGGATGGAGGTCGATCTCTCGGTGAACAGAGTATATATATATATATGCATATTATATATATATATATATATATATATATATATATATTTGGCCGGTTTTTTTATAATTATTTTTCTTCTTACGTACCCTTCAAATAGTTAGTTTTTAGCCTCAAACGAAGCCTCGTGAAACCGGAACTCGGTAGCAAAATTCTAAGAGGTGACTCCTCCGGTTTGAATATTTTAGACACTAACCGAAATATCTCGAAAACTACAAAAGTTAGAAAGCTGTTTTTGGTTTCATTTTGTAGATAATCAAATTTTCTTTAGAACGATCGCAGCTAATATACACCCAAATGTTCATCTTGTACTCGATACGAACGTTTAAAGTTGAGTTCATTGAATAAATGAATGAAGATGCTTATTACCTTGTACATTTTGATTTCACCCGCTCACTGTACAGTTCAAAATAAAAATTTAAAAATTTATAAATTTCTCCATTTTAGCTCACAAAAACTTTTCTAATTAATTTGAGGTCCACTGTTTTGAAACGTAGTGAAACACAGTAGGAGGGGGCTATCGGAAAATAATTCCTTTCTACCTGAATAATAAAACTTTACCGCCAGCGCAACTGTACAATGCATTGCTGGTTCTAAAAACTAACTTTTCAACGGGTGCGTAAGAAGAAAAAGAAATAAAAGTAGAAAACTGGCCTAACATCTATAAATGTATAAACCAAGAGTATATGCACATAATACATATATAATATATGCGTATATACACTGTGACGTGACATTTTGCCTCGCCACCCGCACGGAGTGGTGTCGACCATGGGGTCGGGTTTACGGCCCTACGACGACGCTCATCGATAGATAACCCGGAGAATTTCGACTCATTTTAGGATAAGTTTTGTGTTGTTTTTTTGTTTAGTACCTGCATCGAAGCTTGGCGAATAATTCATTGGGCAAAATGTTCGTTAAAGTAATGGAAGGAATTTAATTTTATAGTTTGGAGTAAGACCAGCACTTATGTCTGCCATATAAAGAGTAAAATTCCGTGTCCCGCTTTCGAGCTCACTCGCCGGTGAGGAATAACTTGGGACTCGCGAGTGGCGGTGACGTGTCGCGGGGGCATCTCGCTCGTGGCCGAGCCGTGCATCGTTGGCCCAGGAGGGTTCGAGTGATACTTTGCTCATTACGCAGGCGAATATTCGCCATCATTATTCGTGGGAGATAGGGATGCCAACGGAGACATTAGGAATTGGACCGATATACAGCGTCACCCGCTCCGATTGACTACGCAACCTTGGTGCTGCACCCTCCCCTACTGCCTCCTCAGTCGTCATGGACCGTGAGATTCGGCGCCTTATTTAAGGGGATCTTTGGGACGGAGCCAGCAACGCGGTGCTGTTTTGCCTGGTGGCGTTTATTGTGGGCCCACCGCCTAATCAAGGGACGCTTTGATTACGCGAGGGAGGTCTCCCCCGTTGCTGGTAATCATCCACGGGATCCCAGGAGGAGGGCGATTGAGGGGCAGCATATCATAGCTGCGAGTAGAGGCTCGCACACGGTTTCGGTCGCGGGAGGGGTGGTCCCTTCGTCACCGTCACACGTCACTCAACGAAGAAAGCGAGAAAATTAAGGAAAGTAGGGAGATGAGACACCGGCGGGGCGATGCGAGAGAGTGGGGCGCGCGAATCGAGGAGAGAGTGGGCCACTAAGGTAAGTTTATCGATTATAGAGGATCTTTAGATCAGTCGTAATTTTTCGGGAGTCGAACGAGGAGCGAGAAGTAGTGGTGCGTGCTCAAGTACCGGACAACGGAGGAACTCGGTGAGCCCAACTCTCCTCACGCTTATTTCTGCATTAATATTCGGAATTCTTTTCTCGTCTTGTCCATCATGCGTTAATTTTGAAGAGTAGCGACCACGGTCAATAGCGATAGTCTCGCGATCGTGGTCGTGAATAATTGTTTTTTTTGAGTATTTAATTGAGTTTGAATAATTGAGACTGAAGAATTGGACTAGAGAAATGGGCGAGAAGAGAATTCCTCGGAACTGGTCTGAACAATTAAGTGTCGAATTTATTGAATCTTTTGCCTATCGTATTTTTGCCCAATAAATTGCGCTCTTTCGGTAATTAAGTTTGCGCGTCACTATTCAGTATTTTAATTAGACTTCGCGCATTTACTTGAATTAAGTAATATAATCGGTGAAATATTATTTCGTATGTTGAGCATTTATTCCTATCAATTTTCGGGCTCAAGGCCTCGTGCTCGAGACAATGGCACGCGCGCTCTCGCGTGCCGCGTCCCCGCTTGTTTATCTTTTCTCTCTCTCGCGGCATATACTTGCCAAGCGCGGAGAGCCAGAGTCCCGTGCAAATCAGTCGAATAATTTTGCCTTTATTTCGTTCGTATAATTTATCGTATTTTTCGTATACCGGGTAAGCCATAAGTAATCATCTTTTCCGTATTTCCGATGCCTATTTCGACTCTTATAGAATTCCGTCTGCGTACTATATTACCTCGGGTAATCATTACTACCTCGGTAAATTCACGAAAATCTTCAATTAATATCTCAGTCATTTATTCGCAATAGTCTTATTATCTTTACCTCGGTCATTTATTCGCAATAGTCTTACTACCTTTACCTCGGTCATTTAGTCGCAATAATTTTACTGTCTGTACCTCGGTCATTTCGTCACAATATTTTTACCTCGGTCATTTAATCGCAATAATTTTACTATCTCTATCTCGTTCATTTATTCGTTACAGCGCAATTAGGTTACCTCGGTTAATGATTACTACCTCGGTAAATTTTCGTCTAGCATTATTGTCTACCCGTGTCGTTACTATAGCATATTTTGTCTTAGGTCATCGCTATTGAATGGCGAGTGATTATGAAATGAGTAATTAGAGAAGGAGCTGGCAAATGTATCGGATACCATCCGAGGAAGTATTGTGAACCTGAAATTGAAGCATTAACTTGAATAAATCCTCGAAGGAGGTATTAATATTGAGTTCCGAGTTATTGTCACTCTACTTTGACCCTGCCCCTCTACCTTTTCGTCCCTCAGGTGAGCTGAGCTAGTCGAGTTGCCCTCGATCTCGCCTCACCCGTTCGTTCGTGCCCTACGCAATTCCGGGATTCTTATCGAAACAAATAAATAAAAGTCGGTCCACAACCGGCGGTACTTTGTACCTGGCGCCCAACGCTTTGACTCGAACTTTCCCTTTGCTTGTGGTCAATTCTTTAGTCTTTTTGTCCGGCACGAAAGGTACGGGTGATATGCCCCATCAGGAAGTGTGGTAGGAAAAATCCCGTCACAACACATTTACAAATCTATCACTCTCTCTCAGTCTCTATTTCTTCCTTTCCCTCACTCACTATATTTCTACGCGCGCACGCACACACACACACACACACACACGCGCGCGCGCGTCCATCCAAAGCTCGGATGCACTGACGCATGAAAATCCTGGAAATTTTGATTTTTCATAAAAACAAAGCTTCCTCTATGAAGAAGCGAAGGGTCCGGACGCACGTATGTGTGTGTGCATCCGTCAAAAAATTCAAACCCATACAACTGGAAAATCACGCAACCAAAAATTCGACTAACCCTGACATATTCGAAACCACGAGTTCTCGGCCGAGAATACCAGATTCTCGATCGAGCATCGTCGAAATGAATCGTCGGACTCGTCGAACGATGCTAAAAGAGCATCGTCGATCGAGGGTGTTTATCACTGAAAATATGCAATTTCGGTGGCAAAGCACTCTCGCTTATGTCGAGTCTACTGTACGTACGCCATCAGCAACTCAACGAGCGCGAATACATTTGAAACGAAGAATTTAACTTTAAAAAAAAATTTTAATTACTATCTTTATTTTTTAATCTTTCAAAGTATATTTATGGGGCATTCCAAGTCAACTCACGAGGTCATCAGCCTGACCTCCTCGAATTCAGTTGACGAATTCTTTTTGGGCATATTTTGGTTTAAAATAAGGTTACTTTTTCAAATTTTTATCACTTGTTTTACCTAATAAATTAATTTTTTCCCCATAACTTTTGAGTAAAAATAAATCAGTACCAGATTTGAAATTCTGACAATTTTTCCACAGGATCTAGGAATAAAAAAAAGGTATTTTGATCGTAGACAGTTAGAAAGTGGGCCGACAATATTTTCTATTTTTGTTTAATTAAAAAAGATGAATTATTTTCGAAATTTTGATAAATTAAAAATTTCAATGGTCATCTTCCATGGCTGCAGCGCGTGCAAAAAATAATCAATTTTTGATCAGAGGGAAGAAAAATGATTTTGCGGGCAAAAAAATCAATTTGCCTGCTTTTTACTTTTTTGCCCGCAAAATTATATTTCTTCCCTCTGGTCAAAAATTGATCACTTTCTGCCCGCGTTTCAGGGATGGAATATGGTCATTTTATCATAGTCTGGTAAAAACACAATTGTCATGGTTTTTCTCATTTTGTGGCTAAACAAATAACGATCATTGATGGACCAATGTCTTATTTTTTTGGGAATTATGAGACGAATAACTTTTGTAGTCAAAATTTACATGTATAACCCATAGAACAACAGTTTATCCACGAACAGACCACGGGGGGATTCAAATTATTTGACTGCGCGGTAACACTGCGCATGTACGCTACGCATCGCAGTGACCCCAGGCGGCAGTCATATATGAGACTACCCCCACCACCCGAGTTCGTGCTCCTGTCTGTAGCCCTCTTCCGTACGACAAACTACAACGCTAATTTCAGTTCGACTTGTGCTCTCAGACAGTCAAGACATCAGGTGCTATCAAAATGGACCGTAAGTTATAGAATATTTAATAATTTCCTTTCTTTTCAATCGCTGCCTCCGTCATCACAGACTGTTCAATTCTCTCTCTCTCTCTCTCTTTTGGCATTCCCTTCCCGCTCACATCTCCTCGCTCCAATCTCCGGCATCGTTCAAAACCGCCCTGCGTCTATACCTCCTCAGCCTGCAGACTTAATGCTGTTTGGCTCTTTCTCGCTTGCCGCTACCCTCACGTCATAGTTTTAGTTATTTTCATAGTATCTAAGTATTAGGTTTAAGTCTTCAAAAATTGCGTTAATTTTGCGTTTTTGTTAATCTATCTGATATATTTTTTTTCTTTTTCTTAATTTTTTGTTATTACTTTGTATCTTTTTTTTCTTTTCTTGCCTACGGTTATTGTCCATGGCATAAATATACACATTCATTCATTCATTCATTCACTCTCTCTCTCCACCTTCCTCTCTTGTTTAATTTTCCAATCTTTTCTATCTCCCTCTCTTTCTCTCTCTCTCTCTCTCTCTCTCTCTCTCTCTCTCTCTCTCTCTCTCTCTCTCTTAGCTCTCTCTCTTGTATTTGGCTGTATTTTCCTCTTGCCTACAAGCTAAATCGAGCTAAGGCATAATAAAATCAAATCAAATCAAATCAAATCTCTCTCCCTACCTTCCTCTCTCGTTTAATTTTCCAATCTTTCCAATCTTTCCTATCTCCCTCTCTTTTTCTCTCTTTCTCTTACACAAGGTGTTGTTTTTTTTTCACAATTTGTGTCACACGCTCTCTTTTTTTTTGTACATTTGTACATTTGTACATTTTGTACATTTGTACATGTCCGTCATCACAGACACACACGTCATCACACACACACACACACACACACACACACACACACACACACACACACACGCGCGCGCTCGCGCACGCACACACACACAAACGCAAATTGTTCGTCATCACAAATTGTTCAACCTATTCAATAATATTTTTTATCTATTACAGCCGAATACGCCGATACGATATTGGTAAGTTTTTATTACTTTGGTAATTTTGTACTTTAGTTACTTTTCTGAAAACTGAGTCTTAATTTTTTTTTCCTTTTTTTTCCTTTATTGGGTCATAAATGATAATATTCAGTTGAGAGAGACTGAAAAAATTTAAAAAAAGAAAATAAATAAAATCAGTTTTTCCATTTTATTTTGAAAAGAGTTGATCTTAGGGGAAAACGCTCGACACAAAAGATGTTGCTCATGAGAATATTGATATTTTGTATACATTTTTTGTCTCAAACCATTTTTTTCCGAGAAAAATGGGATAATGCTCCATATATAGCGCTATGTTCGTTAGACGCTGCTTTATGATTGGGGAAACCCTTTGTTGCTATCTACGGGAAAGCTGTAGGTGCGTTTTGAAAGTATCATATTGTCTACATGTAAACAAAGCACAAAAAAAAATCGATAAATGAATTGAACAAAAAAAAAAAATTCAAAAGCAAGAAACAACAAAAAAAATACAAAAATTGATCCAGTGCTCGACTGGCGATTTAATGTGTGTGTGTGTGTGTGTGCGCGTGTGTGTATGGTGCGTGCGTGTACGTGTGCGCACGCATCACACACGCGCGCACACACGAACGTACACACACACGCACACGCGTGCACACGCACGCACCACACAGGCACGCGTACGCACCATACACACACACACACACACAAACGCACACGCACACGCTCACATAAGGTCAGTCAAGACGTCAATCAATTTTTGCATTTTATTGGGTGTTTTTTTTTTTTGAAATTTTTTCTTTTTTTGTTTAATTCATTAATCGCTTACGTTCTCTGCTTTGTTTACGTCTAGACAATAAAAGACCTTCAAAATGCACCCATAGCATACCTATATCTAGCAACAAAGGATTTCTCGTCATCCCCAATCATAGAACAGCGTCTAATGAGTATAGCTCGATAGATGGAGCATTATCCCATTTTCTCGAAAATAATTGTTTATACAAAAAATTTATACAACATAACAGATCAATCTTCTTATAAGCTACAACTTTTGTGGGGAACATTTTTCTCTAAGATCATCACTTTTTACAAAATTAATTGGAAAAATGATTTAATTTGTTTATTTATTCATCTTTTCAAGCGTCCCTCAACAGAATATTATCATTAGTGGCACAAAAAAGCTATTCCTCATGAAAAAATAAATTTTCCGCCGTTTTTCGAAAAAGTGACTAATTAATGGCATTGCCATTAATTATTTAATTTTATGTTTGGGTCATTATTCCGAAACCCGAGACACTTGTGGACCTCGTGGTCTTCAATCGTCTTGTAACTTTGACATTCGTGGTAATATTTCAAGCAGAGCATACTCTTTTTTGACAGATTTTTAAGTTGACATTCCTGTGAGGGGTCTTCCCATTGGTCATTTGGCATTTTTTCAAGCGGTAACTAATAAATGAATTTTTTCAACATGTAAACGTAGATAAAATTGTTTTTGACACAATACTTTTTTCGGTGAAAATTTCTCAGCTTTTTTATGGGAATATTGCCGATCCGATTCATTTTTGAGAAAGCACTGAAAAAAGCAATGAAGGTTAAAAAGTCGTTTTTCGTGGTGAGCCTGTGGTTTTAGACGAACAAAATTTTTTTTTTCGGATTCATTGCAGTATTTTACCAATCAGGTGAGGTTTTTAGACTGGGGCAAGCAATATTTTTTGTTGAAAAAAATCAATTATGATAGAAGAAAAATTTCCATATTTTCATCATTTTCGAAAATCTCTTTATTTTTCTGGTAATGTGTATAAATCGTTTTATTTTCAGTGTTTTCGCACTTTTCCGCAGTAAAAAAAATGATTTATACACTTACCAGAAAAATAAAGAGATTTTAGAAAATGATGAAAATCCGAAAATTTTTCTTCTATCATAATTTGTTGTTTTTTCAACGAAAGAAATTGCTTACCCCAGTCTAAAAACCTCACCCAACGGGTGAAATACTGCAATGAATCCGAAAAAAAAAAATTTGTTCGTCTAAAACCACCGGCTCATCACGATAAACGACTTTTTAACCTTTTTTTGCTCTTTTCAGTGCTTTATTAAAAATGAATCGGGTCGACGATATTCCCATCAAGAAGCTGAGAATTTTTCACCCAAAAAAAGTATTCTGTCAAAAAAAAACTTTTATCGACGTTAACATGTTGAAAAAATTCATTTATTAGTTACCGTTTGAAAAAATGCCAAATGACCAATAGGAAGACCCCTGGCAGGAATGTCAATTTGAAAATCTGAAAAATTTGAGTATGCTATGCTGGATATATCTAAACGAATGTCAAAGTTACAAAACGATCGAAGACCACGAGGTCCACAAGTGTGTCGAGTTTCGGAAAAATGAACCGTATATTATATTTCTGCGGCTGCACAAATGTAAAAGTAAATTTTGTGTTATCAATAGGACCCAAAAGTGTGACCGGATACCAGCGAAAGGGAGCAGCGAGCACACTCGCGGGAAAAAAAAAAAAAGAAAAGCAAATACGGCAAATAAAAAATAAACAGCAGCAGGGGGAAAAAAATCAACATCAACAACAACAACAACAACAACAACAACAACAACAACAACAACAACAACAACAACAACAACAACAACAACAACAACAACAACAACAACAACAACAAAATACAACAGTGTGACGTGCGGGGCGTTGTCGCACGAATGACGAAGTAAATCCCTTGTGTGAAGCACAAGGGTTTATATTTAATTTTGTTTAGGGTAAGCTTTCTGACTGCGTCCCCTACGGGCCCGCTCCTTAGGTTCTTTTGGAAGAGGAATTTCCTTGTTGTCAGGTAAATTAAAGTGAGACTCTTCGATGTGTTGTATTATTTCATGTACCGTTTAATACAAATGTCCCGATTATCCCCTTTAAGATACAGTGTAATATAACAAGATTAAAGGCTCGAACGAATATGAGATTCGTGAGGCAACATACTCATTCGTACATACATACGCAGTACTCACTCGTGTGCCGAACAGCTGACAGTTATCGCTGTCGACTCGGATGTATCTCGCTCTCCTTTTACATCGAGATAACTCGCCTACTTGTACCGGCGCAGCCGGGTCGTCGACACACAGGTTGAACACTCTTATTATTCCCAATACATTCTTCCCCCGATTGCCGTGCAACCGTAGGAATCACACACTCTATAAATCTTAAACTACACGACGGAATGTTCGTGGCGGAAGTTAAATATCATTTACTATAATAACGCAAATCGACTGATACACGGCGCGCACAACTCAGGGGTCTCTTTACGATTCCGGTCGGCTTACAACGGCGACTTTGCACAGAATCGGTGAACTACCCTCTGAGGTTTATTGTCGCTAAGTGAAGCGCTAGGCGGAGTTGCTCTAAGATCAAGCTTTACGCCATCGTGTACTCTCAGAGACTAACTTTTCCTTCATTTCTCCGCGCCTCCCCCGCTGGGGATCTCGCGACCAACAGGTGAAGAAGCGGGGACAAATACAGTCCAGTCTGCAGTCCTGTCCGTGCGACATTTCGTTCGCACGCTCAGGCCGCCGTCTGAGTCCACGATGTAAGACGAGCCTCATATCATTATCATAGGTGTTTGGTGTCACGCCCCGCGCCGCCGACACACCAACTGGGTATATGGCAACACGGCACGTGACAGCATCCCCCCCTTAGCAATCAACGTCCGCGTTGATTCAATCCTCGCGATGAATTATATATTATTATTATTTTTTTTTTTTTTTTTTTTTTTTTTTTTTTTTTTTTTTCGCAACGAGAAAGGGAGAGGGCTCGGATAATATTTACGGAACCAACCCGAAGCGGGGGAAAGAGAGAAAGAAAAAAAAAAGAATATCATTATTATTATTATTATTATTATTATTACTTTCTCTTCCTCCCCCTCCTGTAACACCCCCCCCTCAAAGTTGGCGTCCCGTCAACTTATAGTGTGGCACAACAGAGAGCGAAGAGGGGGCATCTTTGTTTGTTTCGTTGGTTTTACGAGGTATCCCGTTCCCTAACTTTTTGCGACACTTATTTTATAGTGTCCTATGATTAGTGCTGTCGTATACACATACATACTCGTGTATATGTACCCATATACATGCGTACACACACACACTCTCGTGTATATGTACCCATATATATGCGTACATTTTTAACCGATACAGCCCGCGTATAGGGTAACACAAGAAGAGAAAGAAGAAAAAAAAAACAATCTATCGTCCAACGCAGCTTGAATTATAAGCATTTCGATTTATCTCGATACCTAGTATTGAGCGTTTCACGTGACTTATTTGTTACCCATATAGTTGAGTCAGCGGAATTGTTCTCTTTCTTCTTCTGTCTTTGTCGTATTTTAATATTTTTGTGGTGGGGCGAAGTGGCTGATTGAACTTCTTGCCGGGCCTCTCTTCATTATTCCTTCATCACCTCTGTGTCAAGTAGGTACTTCCGCCGAAAATATTGAATTCTTTTGCTTATTTTATTCTTTTGTTTTATTTTATTTTATTTTATCGTTCCAGTTTTTCAACAGTCCCAATTAGACATGTTTCACCCCGCTGGTCCACCTGTTCAACCGATGTCCGAGATGGATCTCCTCGTTGTGAGTACCGTTTTTGCTTCCTTACATTTTTTTTTTTTTTTTTTTTTTTTTTTTTTTACCTGTTTATTATTGTTATTATTATTATTGTTATTATTATTGTTATATATATATATTTTTTTTTTTTTTTTTTTTTTTTTTTTTTTTTTTTTTTTTTTTTTTTTTAGATACCTTGTGGGCGGAAAGGGTCCCGTCCGGTAACACATGCCATGTGGATATTATCTGGATGGCGAGCCTCGTTCGTGGCTCATGCCACGGCTATTCGTCGGGCCCGCCGTCGGATCCGTGCCGATGTGGATACTCTTTGGCGGAATGACGTTGACTCCCGCGAAGAGGAAGACTGGCAGCCGGAGGCTACTCCGTTTGACTTGTTTTACCTACGTCGGCTCTTCGATGAGAGTCGCATTTGAAGAGAAATTTATTTCTTTTATTCTGTAAGAAATAAATAACTGTGAAACCAATTTGGTGAAGGTTTTGTTCTGGTTTGTTTTCTTTTCCTTTCTATTAGTCGTTAAGTTTTCAGGTTGTTTTTTTTTTTTTTTTTTTTTTTTTTTTTTATATAACGTCCGACGTTTCCCGGTGCCTCGCTTCCCCGGGTGCTGATTTTCTTACGACGGTGCTGTTCACTGTGTCACTGTTAATGTCAACGCCTTCGTGTGGGAATATGGGTGCACATGCTTTTATGGTCCCTCTACATGGTCGACTTGGCGTGGTAGTGTTCGAAATCCTATACTGCTCGTTCCTTCTTCTTCATTGATGTTGTCGGTTTCGTTTTGGGTATTGCCGTTTTTTGTTTTGCTCCGATCTTGTTCTCTCATTTTCCTTTTGGGTGTCTTTGACTTTGCTTTGCTTCCCGTGGCTGTGCGTTGGCACGTGTTCCATGATGTTCTCAGGCCCCTGCCTATTATTTTGCGGAACATGTAGATAAGGAATATTGTTACGAGGATTCCTTGACTTCCTGCCAAAATCCATATTATGTGCTGTTGTTTTTGTTTGTTCCTTTTATGTGTTCCGATTTCTCTTATCCTCTTTTCGATTTCATGTAGCGGTTCTCCATATTCCTCAAATTGCCACTGCTGGTCTGTCTGTTCTCGTTTGTTTTGTTCGTCAGCTGATGTTACGTCTCTGTTTTCATTTTCCATTACAAATGGGGCTATCAATGTCAGGTTCAGCGAGATTGATGGTGCGTATATATATTGTTCCTGGCTGCTGTAACGTCTCACTCCTGTAAGTGTTGTGCTTCGGGTTCTTCCTATGCAATTTCCACTTAGATGAAGTACTCCCGCATTTTTGAGTGTTACTGCGTTGTCGGTGCTACCGAGACAAATCACATGTACTGTCTCTGGTGTTTCCAGTGAGTAAAGCCATCCTCCTTGCGAAGGTAGATGTCTCCAGAATGCCGTATGTCGTTCTCGTACACGTATGTCACAAGTCCGATAAGCCGCCGTTGTTGGTTTAACGAGCATATTTAATTCACATTGCCCTGAGGTGGAAACTTCGGTTAGTAATGTTTCTGTTTCACATACGAAATTATCCTCGACTCTTCGGCATTTTTCGATATATAATGCGTCTGCGAGGAAATATGATCGTCGGTCTTCCGATAAAACGATGTATGGGCGTGCTGGTGTTATGAATGCTGACAGCGTTCTGTTCGTGGGTTGTGGGACGGGCCAGGGGTGTATTCTGTATAGTTGATAATTATCTCGTCCGAGTAGCGGTATATGCATCACGATCATGAGACGGCCCTCGTGATAAACGAGGTCGGTGTGCACAATTCTCGCAAGAGATTCCCCGCGCAGTGATTCGGTTGATAACGGAAACTCGAATTCTGGTGCCTCCAGCTGGATTTCCCGGGAAATCTCGGACAGCTGGGTCGTTGTTAGTATTGCCGGGTCGTATTGGCCATTCCGGGCCGTTGTTATTATTCGAATGAATTCCTCACATGTTTTTTTATATTGTTCGATTTTTAATTCCGCTTGGTAACCAAACCTTATCACCTCCTCATTATAAGTGATTTTTGCAGTTTCTTCGTCTAGGTGTTTCAGACGTCCTCGGAGTTCTTTTACTTCCATATGAAAATTGTCGAGCCGTTTTGATTCCTTGATGTGGTCTTCGTGCAGTTCTTGTAGTCTCGAAGTCGTGATATGCATTTGTTTTCCAATAAGTTTCGTGATGTTTGATTGGTCCGAGAATAGCCGGTCTATTTGGGAATTTATGTATTCTGCGTCTTCTTGATCCATTGTTCCGAATAGTGATTTACTGATGGAACCAATTATTCCCAGTGGTACGGATCGTTTCATAAATGATCTAGGCTGCTCGTTACTGCTTTGCGGTCTCAGTTCACTTGTAGTAGCGATTTTCTTCAGCTCTTGCGCTGTTTCTTTAGCTTGTGAGAGCCGATCTTCTATGTAATCTGGTCGCAACAACCCTCGACACCTCCCTTCTGAATATACTTCCTTGCAGTTATCGATGATACTGTACATTTGATTTTTCAGTATAGGAAAAGTGTCCACAAATTTTTCTATTTCCAGGAATATTGTCACTCTCCAATCTGCGTGCTGTAGTTTTAGTGGTGTTACTTTTTCATAGTACAGTCCTGGTCTATCGTTAATCGCGATGTCTTGATATAGTTTTTCAGTGTGTGATATCTCGATAGTTGACGTGACAAGGTGTAGGATATTGTATGTCATTAACATACCAGCTATTATTTTGTGAGTGACCATGATGAATTGTAACGGTATCAATTCAACGTTATGATCTCTGCCTCTGCCTGATGCTCCTCTCTCTCCTCTGCACTTGCTGGTTCTTGGTAATCTTCCTGGTGTTGGTCGTTCCTGATGCGTCGGCTTGGTGGTGGTTCCGGGATGATGTACGGCTTTTCTACTCGGATTCCTTTTATTATAGCCACTGGTCTTACGCTTACTATCGTATCACTATCATTTATTATGGTCTCCCGTGATTCTTCGTCGGATATTGCTTCGATTTGCTGATATAATACTATCGATTTGCCTTTTGGGTTTTCGTTATCTGTACTCGCGAATTTTTTTCGTTGCTGGTATTTTGTTCCTGCCCTGCGTTTCCCCATGGATTATTGTATCCTATCTAGTAATGTCTCTTTATCAAGGACGCTGGTTACCAATGTGTCACTTAATCCTAATCCCTCCTCTTTTTTTTTTTTTTTTTTTTTTTTTTTCCTGTCGTTTAATACTCTCCCATGTGCAGCTACTCGCACCAAGTACTGGAATGAGATTTCTCTTACTCCATGTGCTCGTGCAACATCCCGCACCAAGGGTTTGATAGTTGGTTCGATATAGGATTGACGGAATAGGCTTCCCTGTGCAGCTACTCGCACCAAGTACTGGAATAAAATTTATTTTACTCCATGTGCTCGTGCAACATCCCGCACCAAGGGTTTGATAGTTGGTTCGATATAGGATTGACGGAATAGGCTTCCCTGTGCAGCTACTCGCACCAAGTACTGGAATAAAATTTATTTTACTCCATGTGCTCGTGCAACATCCCGCACCAAGGGTTTGATAGTTGGTTCGATATAGGATTGACGGAATAGGCTTCACTGTGCAGCTACTCGCACCAAGATAATGTTCCTTTGTGAGGGAGCCCTTTTTTTTTTTTTTTTTTCAATACAATGGGCTGATCGAATAACCTTCGTTCTGCGAAGGGATTAGTATTATTTTAAAAGACTCTATGGGAACCAGCGTTGGTGTCGAGATGATTTACAGACTCCTATCTATCTATCGGTAGTGAATCTAATATTATCTCGTTATTAACGTATCGATCGTTAGATATAAAAAAAAATTTTTTTTTTTTTTTTTTTTGTTGTACTCCCAAATTATTGAAGATATTGCAGGAATGTTTGCTAATTTTTTTTTTTTTTTTTTTTTTTTTTTTCCAATAAGCTCCTAGTATAGTCGGTTACTCCTAATCGTGTCCCTGACTGTCTCGCGCGAGTGACTGATTTGTACTGACTTTGGGATGTTACCCGCGACGGTCGGGAAGTCTGGTCCCTGGGTTTTTTTTTTTTTTTTTTTTTTTTTTTTTTTTTTTTTTTTTTTTTGATGGTCAGCTTTTCTGCAGGATGCTGCCGCTATGGAAGTGTTCCTATTACAATGTGGGAAATACTTATTCGCCCGATTCGCACGAATCACACGATTCGCAGGGATGGTCAGCGTTTTGTATGTCTAGACATAATATTCGACGTTTCCTGTCTCGTCTTTCGACTGTCTCAGAGTTTCAGATTTTTTTTTTTTTTTTTTTTTTTTTTCCGTTCTCATGGACTTACTGCTTTATCAGCTACTCCGCTACTTTTACTAGTAGCTTTACAGTTTTGATTCGTATATATACATATACCTCTCATAGGGCCTACTTACATATTGGTTTTACATAATGGTGCACCTATGTGCGCGTTTTTACATCTTTTTGCACACGTTTTCAGTCATACGAGAGTTTGACATTGTCTGTATGTTTGCGAAATCTATACCCGTTTGAACCTTCCAGTATAATATTGTTTCTATTTGTGATTTCGACTATGGTGTACGGTCCATGCCATTGGTCATCGAATTTTCCATCTCGGACCATTTTCCTTACCCATGCCTCATCTCCTACTTTCCCCTTGAATGCTTGAATTTTCCTGTCATAGTAAAGTTTCGTTCTCTCTTTAGCTTTATTTGCATTTTCTCCAGCAATTTGTCGGATTTCCGACATCCTCCTAATGAGTTCTGCTGTGAATGAATTATACGTTGCAAGTTTGCGCTCGGTAGGGAATTGGCTCGGTAATCGCGGCAATCTGCCATATACGATTTCGTACGGGGTGAAATTTGTTGCCTCGTGCACGCAAGTATTATACGAGAGCTCAGCGTATGGCAGTAATCTGTCCCAGTCGTCGTAACGAGTGGCATAATGTTTTATGTATTCTGTTAGCATGATGTGACTTCGTTCCAGGGCCCCATTAGTCTGAGGCCTATAACCTGAAGTTGTTAACTGTTTGATCTTAAAAATTTTTGCTATTTCCCTCAACAGTCCACTTGTAAACGCTGCACCTCGATCCGTTAATATTGCGCGCGGTGCCCCAAATTGACTTATGAGTCGACGCGCCATCGCTTCGGCGATCGTGGTTGCTTTTAAATCTGGGATGGCTTCGGAGATGCAATATTTTGATAAGTTATCTTGGATCGTTAAGATGTGTTTGTTTCCATGTGGTGTCGTTGGTAAGGGCCCTACGGTGTCGAGGGAAACTTTGTCGAACACTTCCGCGGGCGTGTCTGTGATGATCATGGGCTCGCGAGTTTTCACTCGAACAAGTTTCTTTTCCTGGCAGCTCTTACAACTTCGTACGAAATTTTGTACTTCGTTTCGAAGTGATGGCCAGTAGAATCTTTCCCGAATTTTTCGATACGTCTTGGTGACCCCTCTGTGGGGGTCACAGAGGGGTCACCAAGACGTATCGAAAAATTCGGGAAAGATTCTACTGGCCATCACTTCGAAACGAAGTACAAAATTTCGTACGAAGTTGTAAGAGCTGCCAGGAAAAGAAACTTGTTCGAGTGAAAACTCGCGAGCCCATGATCATCACAGACACGCCCGCGGAAGTGTTCGACAAAGTTTCCCTCGACACCGTAGGGCCCCCTACAAGGCTGCTGTGGAATTCGTTGATAATTTCGGGACGTTCCTCCTCTCTGGGGACTTGAATTTTTCCGTAACATATTGTTACGGCAGTCCCGGTATCCAAAAATAATTCATGAATGTTTTTAATCAATTCACGGGCTGGCATTATATCCGTATAATCCCCTGATCGAGAGATTCGGAATGTTTCCACTTTATCGTTTCTGAGAATTTCTTTTAGGTTTGCCAGGCCGTTTATTATATTTTCCACCTTAGTGTTCTCAAAATAGCGAGTCTTTATTATAATACTGTAAATTTTTTTGCTTCCACTCGGAGTTACCGCGATTTGGCCAATTTTCAAATGTTTTTGTTTTATTTCATTCGGGTCAATTTTTCCCAAATCTGTTAAGATTTTCCATATCGGCATTACGATTTCACCGTCAGCGGACATGAAGTGTACGTAATTGTCGGGCTTATATGTTAGACATTCGCGTGAGCCATTTATCCGATTCGGCGGTTGTAGTTTCCCATTTTTCTGTGGGAATTGTGCCGGAAAGATTTCGTTATTCTTGTTTTTATCGGGTTGGTCGTCAGAGTCGGACAATGAATCCACCGCGCATAGGAAATTGTCGCTTTCGTCGGTACTGTTGTCCGATGATGAATCGTCCTGTATCTGTGGTTTAGATGCGCGACGTGAGCCCGCGCGATGCGGGAATGGGGTGGAGCGCGCAGCCGGTAGTGTATCGTTTCTCGGGAGCGAGAATCGGACGCTACGACGTTGCTCGATGCAACTTTGTCCTGCCGTTGGGTTAATGGTTGATATTTTTCCAATTTGCTCTTGATTTGTTCCGGAAGGGATTTCTGATTCCCGTACTTCCGTGTCCTTTATTTTCGGTGGGCTTTTCCTTGTTCCGATTCCGCTTATGCGTCCTAAGAGTTCTTGTTCAGTCTCAGCTGTTATGGATTGGGACATTCTTTCGATGCGACGAGAGAGCTCAGCATCACCCGAAGCATCGTCGTACGGGTCTAATTCCTGGAGTAACTGTCGAGTCCCTTCGTCAACAGGTTCCCCGTCCGAAAATACCTGTGGTAAATTTTCCGGGGTCTCGTCTTCTTCTTGCGGTAATTCCTTTGAATTAAATCGTTCCTCTAAAAGACGTAGGGATTCATCGAATTTCATTACCGATTCATGGACCTCCGCCTGTACTTTGCTCTTTATTTCATCGATTTCTTTCGGTCCTTGAGGAGTCTCCTTGGGATCCAATAGCGTTTGCGCGTCACCTTCGCCGGTCACCGGATCTTCGAATACGCTTTCCTCAGAATCTTCGTTGTCTGCGCTCAATTCAATTGCTATCGTTGATGGTGTTTTTGCAGTGGCCACAGTGTTTGGTTCCTTCACAATTTCCGAGGGGGCCTCTTCATTAGCGACTTTGACTTCTCCCTGTTTTATCGGTCTTTTAGACGGGAGCAATGGAGCTGGCAGTGCACTGCGATGTAATCTTTGGATGGGAGGTTCGGATGCTTCGGTACTCGACTCATCGGTTTCGGATATAGGGACTACTGCGGGAACACTCCGAAGACGGGAGCGGGTACGAGACGCGATGACACTTTCGTCTAATTTTGACGTTGCCGTTCTTTGCAGTATTTTCCGCGGAGGTTCTAGTCTCGATCTTGGTGGCTCCTTCCCTTGTCCCCTTATGGGTAGTACCTTGTGCCCTCCGATTCCGGTTTTACGGGGATCATCAGAATCATCGCTGGAGCTGGAGTCTTCGGAAGCCACGGGGTTACGAGAGAGTGCGTCCGCGTTCATATTTAATTTCCCCGGTTTATATTCGAAATCATAGTCGTAACGACGCATTCGTAATTTCCACCGCGTCAAGCGTTTACCCGGATCAGTCATGGCCCCTATCCATTTCAATGGCTCGTGATCGCTTACGAGCTTGAATTTTTTTCCGTATAAGTACGTACTAAAATGATCAATCGAATCCATAACCGCGAGACATTCTTTATCTGTTGCAGAGTAATTTTTCTCTGCTTTGGATAGTACCCGGGAGTAGTATGCCACTGGCAGGTCGAGCCCATCGTGATCTTGCGATAATACGGCCCCGATCGCGATGTCTGACGCATCAGTGGTCAGGATGAATTGCTTCGTGAGATCCGGGTACTGCAATATCGGTTCGTTGCATAGGGCCTTCCGGAGCCCCCTAAAACTCTTTTTCTGCTCATGCCCCCAGTTGAATTTTAATTCCTTTTTAAGGAGATCGGAGAGGGGTTTCGCGCGAGCTGAAAAGTTAGCTATGAACCGGCGATAGTAGCCCGCCAGTCCGAGAAATTGGCGTACGTTTTTAGGCGTTTTCGGGGTAGGAAATTTTTCTACGGCCCTTAATTTTTTTGGATCCATACGCAAGCCGTCACGGCCAACGATGTGCCCGAGGTAAGCGACCTCATGACGGAGGAATTCACATTTGTCAGGCTGTAATGTTAGATTAGCCTCTTCTAATCGTCTCATGAGTCTTCGAATTTTTGTCTTGTGCTCTGAGAGCGTACTCGCGAAGACAACAATATCATCTAGGTAAACGAACAGTTCTGTTCCTTGGAGCCCCCTCAACACGTTATCCATCAATCTTTGAAATGTAGCGGGTGCATTTTTCAATCCCTCCGGCATTCTAGTGTATTCGTAGTGGCCGTTGGGTGTGGAAAAAGCTGTTTTCGCGCTGTCCCGCGGGTCCATGGGGATCTGCTGAAACCCACTGGCAAGGTCAAATGTCGAAAAGTATTGGGCGCGGCCTAACTGGTCTAATATATCTAATATATTAGGTAATGGGTACGCGTCGGATATTGTTTTCTCGTTGAGTTTGCGGAAGTCAATTACCATTCTCATGCGTGGTCGTCCTTGAGAATCGGGTTTCTTCGGCACTATCCAGACAGGCGAGTTGTAAGGCGATTTTGATGGTTTTATTATGCCGTCCCGAAGTTTAGCAGCTATTTGTTGTTCGATCTCGGTTTTATGGACCACTGGAAATCGATATTGTCTTGTATTTATGGGCAAATCATCGAGCGTCGGAATGCGATGCTGCACGCGATCGGTGGATTTTAATTTATCCCCCGGTAATTTGTATCGTTCGGGGAATTCTTCGATAAGCGAGTAAACATGATTTCGTTCCTCCTCATTCAGGTGATCTAACCGGAGTGCCTTAAGGATCTCCTTTACTCGATCAGCGGGAAGGCATGATTCTTCCTCTGTAGTGTCCGTATCTTCCAACTCTGACTCGCTATTCGCGTGGCAATAGGAGAACGGCTGCAACTCTTGGGGCCTAACTTCGATATCGATATCCTCATCCCTCGTGTTTATCGCGAATATTTGACAAATCCCGTTTGTATGTGATACTAGCGCTTCACCCGCGTATAATCCCTCTGCGGTCTTAATGCGGGGTAGATATCCCTCCTTTAATTCCGGGTTACTAATCGTGACCGGGATTCGCTGCCGGGTGCGTGCGCGTATACGAAAAATTCCCTTTTCCTTGTTCAACCTAGCCAAGAGTAGATTATCTGGGTGGTGTGGATTGGTATCGAGGAAGGGTTTTGGCCTGATCGGGTCACTTTGGGTTACCATGGTATTGTAGTTGAACGAAATCTCCGCTTTCTCTTCGCGGAAATATGGCTTTCCCAGCAAAGCGTCGCTCTCGATCGGGATATCGGTCATAACGTTAAATTTGGTGGGTTTGTCCGTAAGATGCACCAGTACGGTCCCGAGAGTGGGCATAGCCTTATCCGCGATCCCCGAAACGTGAATAATTTCGTTTGTATTGACTCGTACGTCTTCGTCGAGGGCCCGGAGTTTGATTATGCTCGCTTCGGAGCCCGTATCAAGGAAAAATCTACCCGTTTTGTTTCGGAGCTCGGCCGCGGACATTTCTACCACCGGGGACTCTACTTTTGTCGCTGTCCAGAGGACCGATTGGATTTCTCGAGAAATCTCACCGACGGTTGGTTTTCTGCTAATCGTGTCGGACTCGTCGGAGGCGTCTCTACTGCTCGGCTCGTCGATGCCTTGGCTCGACGAGCCTCTGACCAGTTTAAAGTCGGCCGACGTGAGGGTACCGGCGAATCCCCCTGCTTCCCCTGCGGGCAGCATGCGCATCCCTTATATCTGTACCAGCAATGCTCATAGTTACACCCTGCCTGGGAAGTGTTCTCGATTGCCAGCGGTTGCTTCAGGATACCTGTGGGGTTCCGTGATTCCGAATAAGTCGGCGATCGCGATGAATATTTCGTGCGTTCCGGCGGGTACGCGGGGGATGGCGATCGGGATCCGATTTCCCCGTAACGCGGGCGAGCTTCACCGTCTCTATAAGGGGAACGCGATTCCCCTTCACGATAATTCCTATACCGATAGTCCTCCCGGTTTCTTGGGCGACTGTCGCGCCCCTGATAACGCGAGTCTCCGTCAAAAAATGGGCTCCGCGATTCTCTTCGATCGACGAAAGAGCGGGACCTATCTTCCCCCCAACGGTAACGATTGGGTGACCACCCTTGTCTAAAGTACAGAACCTTATCGGGGTCTGGTTCGATTCTTTTCCTGCGCGCTTCCCTTATCGCGTATGCTTCTGCGAGTTCGAATGCGCCCTTTAGCGTGGTAGGTTCGCGCAAATCTACCGCTTCCCCCATGCGCGTGGGCAGCCCATCTACGAACGCAGTGAGTGCCTTCTCATGCAATGGGTCTTGTGCAGCCTCCGGGGGGTTGCGACCGTATTTTGCTTTGTACGCGGAATGCGCCCCATCTAGTAAGATACGGATTCTATCGTAAAACTCACCTACCGACTCGTCCTGTTTTAGACGTATATTCGCGATGGCTTCGCTGTAGTAGTCATAAGTTTTGCCCTTCGCGAGACGTTTCTTTAGGTGTTTAATAAACCCTTCTACCGTATTGACCGTTTCCCCATAGAAAATATCTCGAATTTTTCCCTCCAGTTTTGCAATACATCTTTCGACGTATTCTGGCTCAGCCTCGCGGGGAATGAATGAGGCCCCGTTTTTAACGTCTAATATGTAATTTCTCAACGACAGATTCTTACCGTCGAATCTAGGGATCTGCATGAGCCTATTTTGCAACGACATATTCCCGAGCGCTGTCGTAAAGCTCTCGACTAGCCGCTCCGAGACATCGGCCGCAGCCGCCGCATTTGTTTCGTTAGGCATGATGGAAAATTCGACGCCGAGGAGGCAGGAAAGTTTGACCAAGCGACTTAATAGATTGAAGGAATTGTTATAAAGAGAAATAATCTAAAATCTGACAGAAGGCTTTTGTGTGCGTATACAACCCTTTGGATTATTAATCAATTTAAAAAAAAATTCTCTTCCGTAAGTCCCCAGGATTCGTCAGAAAATCATCCCACTTCTGACACCAATTTACTTGTGACGTGCGGGGCGTTGTCGCACGAATGACGAAGTAAATCCCTTGTGTGAAGCACAAGGGTTTATATTTAATTTTGTTTAGGGTAAGCTTTCTGACTGCGTCCCCTACGGGCCCGCTCCTTAGGTTCTTTTGGAAGAGGAATTTCCTTGTTGTCAGGTAAATTAAAGTGAGACTCTTCGATGTGTTGTATTATTTCATGTACCGTTTAATACAAATGTCCCGATTATCCCCTTTAAGATACAGTGTAATATAACAAGATTAAAGGCTCGAACGAATATGAGATTCGTGAGGCAACATACTCATTCGTACATACATACGCAGTACTCACTCGTGTGCCGAACAGCTGACAGTTATCGCTGTCGACTCGGATGTATCTCGCTCTCCTTTTACATCGAGATAACTCGCCTACTTGTACCGGCGCAGCCGGGTCGTCGACACACAGGTTGAACACTCTTATTATTCCCAATACATTCTTCCCCCGATTGCCGTGCAACCGTAGGAATCACACACTCTATAAATCTTAAACTACACGACGGAATGTTCGTGGCGGAAGTTAAATATCATTTACTATAATAACGCAAATCGACTGATACACGGCGCGCACAACTCAGGGGTCTCTTTACGATTCCGGTCGGCTTACAACGGCGACTTTGCACAGAATCGGTGAACTACCCTCTGAGGTTTATTGTCGCTAAGTGAAGCGCTAGGCGGAGTTGCTCTAAGATCAAGCTTTACGCCATCGTGTACTCTCAGAGACTAACTTTTCCTTCATTTCTCCGCGCCTCCCCCGCTGGGGATCTCGCGACCAACAGGTGAAGAAGCGGGGACAAATACAGTCCAGTCTGCAGTCCTGTCCGTGCGACATTTCGTTCGCACGCTCAGGCCGCCGTCTGAGTCCACGATGTAAGACGAGCCTCATATCATTATCATAGGTGTTTGGTGTCACGCCCCGCGCCGCCGACACACCAACTGGGTATATGGCAACACGGCACGTGACAACAGCAACAACAGAAAAATCAGCAAGGGGAACAAAATGAGGAACAACTGGGGCAGGAAGGACAACAGGGACAGGAAGAAGAGGGACAACAACAACAGGGACAGGTACAGAAAAAACAGAATCAGGATCAGCGACCTGTGGACCAGGGCCAGCTGCTGATCCACAGATTGGAGCGAGATATAATCCATCTCCAATCTGTCGTCGGTCAGCAGCAAATGGCCCTGTCCCACGCGTGGGTGGAAAATAAAAATTTATCAGACGAGATAAAAGCACTAAAACGAGAACAAGAACGACGACAGCAACAGGAACAACAGCAACAACAACAAGAACAGCAACGACTCCAACAACAACGACAACAACAAGAACAGCAACGACAGGAAGAACAACAACGACTGGAAGAACAACAACGACAGGAAGAACAACACCGACAGGAAGAACAACAACGACAGGAAGAACAACAACGACAGGAAGAACAACAGCGACAGGAAGAATAACAACGACAGGAAGAACAACAACGACAGGAAGAAAAACAACGACAGGAAGAACAACAACGACAGGAAGAACAACAACGACAGGAAGAACAACAACGACAGGAAGAACAACAACGACAGGAAGAACAACAACGACAGGAAGAACAACAACGACAGGAAGAACAACGACAACAACAACAAGAACGACAGAAACAACAACAGCCAGCAGACCAAAGACATGGACAAGAACAACAGACCGGAGACGAGCGAAACGAAAACCAACGAGGACGAGGACGAGGACGTGGACAAGGACGAGGACGAGGACGAGGACGAGGATGGGGACAAGGACGTGGACAGAATGGACTGACAGAACCCTACCAACGACAGAACCGTAAACGAAGACAGAGACGAAAAAATTCATTCGATTTTGAAGACGACAAAGTAGGTTTTAATAATAATATCCCTTCAACAAAAATATCCCAGGACGAATATGCCAAAAATTTCATACATCACTATCACTCTCTCTCAGTCTCTATTTCTTCCCTTCCCTCACTCACTATATTTCTACGCGCGCACGCGCACGCGCGCACACACACACACACACACGCACGCACGCACGCACGCACGCACGCACGCACGCACGCACGCACGCACGAACGCACGCACGCACGCACGAACACACACACACACACACACACATGCACGAACACACGCACCATTATGTATGGAATTTTTGGCAGAGGATATTTGTCCCAGGATATTTTTGTTGAAGGAATATTTTTGGCAAGGGATACCATTTTGTACCTAATGGCAATTTCCGCCTTTCCTAACGGATTTTCTTTTTTTTTCAGAACGTCGAGAATCCATCGTGGCAGCGGTCCGGAAATTGGTTAGGCCCAGGGTACCGGCGGGAGCAGTTCCTTGGATGCCGGTACCCCAGTACTACTATCCGTAGTCGCACTGTTTTTCAAGAAATTTTTTTTATTTGGATTTATTTTTTATATATGGGGCATATATATATATATAATAATAATTTTTTTTCAAGTATGCCATATATGAGGCATTCCACATCAACATGACCACTCCAAAACCTTAATACCTTGAATTTTTCTGCAATCGAAATATGCTATAGTACTCTTTGAAACAAAAATATTGATGTGTATGGAATGTATGGTGGCATTGATAGGGGTGAAATTACAGGAAAATGCGATTTTTGCTTGTTTTTCTCCCTCATTTTATTACATGGAAATAGTGGGTCGGGGCGAAAAATTGCTAAGAATCAATTTTGTTGTGTTTGTTGCAAGGTTATCGAAAAAAAAAATTTAGAAGGCAAGATTTTACATTTTTCAGGAAAAAAAACCTTTTTAAAAAATAAAAATCAATTTTTGGACGATTATGACAGTTTTAAAAAATTTGCAATATTTTTTTTTTAATTTCTCGAACTTTTTTCAAAAGGAATACATCTCTTTCCAGATAAAGAAATTCAATCTAAAGGCTCAGCAAAAAAAAAAGAAAATTGGAAAAAAAATTTTATGCAAAATTTGAAATAAAAATATTATATAATGCGAGTATATTTCTCAATATTTATTTAAAAAATATTCGCAAATATATTGAGAAATATACTCGCATTATATAACATTTTTATTTCAAATTGTGCATAAAATTTTTTTTTCCAATTTTCGTTTTTTTTTCTGAGCCTTTAGATTGAATTTCTCCATCTGGAAAGAGACGTATTCCTTTTGAAAAAAGTTCGAGGAATTAAAAAAAAATATTAAAAATTTTTTTAAACAGTCATAATCGTCCAAAAATCGATTTTTATTTTTTAAATAGGTTTTTTTTCCATGAAAAATGTAAAATCTTGTCTTCTAAAACTTTTTTTTCGTTATCCCTGCAACAAACACAACTAAATTGATGCTTAGCATTTTTTCGCTCCGACACACGATTTCCATGTAATAAAATCTGGGACAAAAAATAAGCGAAAATCGCATTTTCCTGTAATTTCACCCCTATCAATGCCACCATAAATTTAATACATATCAATATTTTTTTTTTTTAATGAGTACTATAACATATGTCGATTGCAGAAAAATTCAAGATATTAAGGTTTTGAAGTGGTAATGTTGATGTGGAATGCCTCGTATGTATACGAGGTATAGCAAAAGTACCGGAACGGTAGAATAACAAATGCCCCCACGCCGAGTTATTCTACCGTTCCGGTACTTTTGCTATACCCTGTATATACGTGTGTACCGTACTTCGTATCGCATTTTCTGATTTAGCATTGTCTGATTTTGGAAATAAAAAAAGTAAAAAAAAAATCCTACCGAGTCGTGCATTTTTTCTTGTTTCTTCATTGTTGCGGACTTACTCGACTGCGACAGTAATCTTTTCGAGCTCCAAAATCGATACGCAAAAAATATGAAATAATCCGCGTTTCTATATTTAGATTAGAAATTTAAATTTCCTCGACATAGGGTGACTGAACCAGTGAATGAACACCTACCAGTGAATGAACAGGCTTAGTATTTTAATTAAACGGCAGAGATATGATTCTATTATTATGAAGAATTTTGTATTTATAATGAAGTGAAAATTCTGAGAAAACATCTAGTAGTGATATTATTTGACGCTGTGAAAGATTTGCGATGCTATGGATTTTTTTTCGTACTTGGGGCGCATATTCATAAGAGACAGCCATGTTGTTATAACCATCTGACTGTGCATCGAATACCAGAATATTCCATATCACCTCGATAAATCTTTTTAAAAGATATGCAATAATTTTTTCAACGTTATACATTGCTAAGCTTCAATTATATTAATGAATTTTTGGTCAAAAACCCAATATTGTTTGCGATATATGGCCGTTTATTCACTGGTCCAGCTTTTTAACCTATTTCCAGTGATTGAACGAGCGTTGAAAAGGCTTTTCATAACCTCAAAACGCACGAGTATGCGTACGCATCTCTGGTTCCATTGTACGTTCATTCACTGGAAAGATAAGAGTTCATTCATTGGAATTTTTGTTCATTCACTGGGAAATTGGTAATTTCGTTCATTATAATTTTTATTTACAAAATCCTTGCGAACAGGGCACTTCGAATATTTTTTTTTATATTCTGTGAACGTTGTTCTATAAGATCTAATTAGCTCATAAAGAAATTCGTAATAAGTTAAATTATACGGCTTTATCGAAATAGAAAAAAGGCTTATGCGTTCATTCACTGGTTCAGTCACCCTATCTGATTTACAATATTTCGTATGTGAAAGAAAAAATGGGATTTCGTCGATTGAGATTATAATCGATTTTCACGGCGCATGGACTCTGGCTCCGTTACCGGAGACCAGTAACTTTACCAATTTATACGTTTCGCTGTCTATATAAAAATGTCAAATTGAAATATCGATGAATAAACTTATTTGTGTACGGTTAAAAGTGAACTTATATTGATCCGATATTGAATATAGTACGGAAGTTGAGATTTTTTTCAACGCAGCCTCTTGCATACTTCGATAATGCATATTTGTGAGCGGAACTCTCACTGTAAGCTTGAAAAATCTTTTTTTTTTTCATTTTTTTTTTCTCATAATTTCGCCCGTAGAGGATTTACAACTTATCTTTTCAATTGGGAAGATTGAAGATTGAATTTCAAGAATTTGGCAAATTCATACCTATTTTCTTTCGATAGTGCATCGTGTGGGCTTACGAAAAATTTTAGCATAAAGATATTGTAAAGTGCACGAGTAGTTTATTTTTCTTTTTTTTTTTATTTCTAATTTTCGTTTTCGTGGGTTTTTGTTAATGTTTTTTTTTTCAAAATCTACAGGTAATTTTTAAAAAAATGTAAAATTTTGGTTTTGTCGATAAAAAAAATTTTTTATATTTATTCCATTGAAATTTCCAAATAATTAATAATAATATGTAACTTTCTGCAGCCGTGCGGTGTAAAAAATTTTATACAAAAGTCATACGTCTGTAAAAAGAATAAAATAGCGTAAAATTAATTTTAAAAACTCGCTATTCAATGCAAAGTTTGTCGTTAAATCGATTTATAACCGCGATGAACTAAATCTTTGTTCAAAAATATTTATCGCAATTTTATTTGCCCTTAACTCACAAGCAAAGGAGAAAATTTTCTGGCATTTTCGTCGCAATGGATTCTCGCTAATTGCGTACTTCATTTTTTTTTTCCATTCAGCGATGCACGAGCCGTTATTAACGATTGAATTTGCAAACAAAATCTGAAAATTGGCATGGATTTTCTTTCGTATACCTCTTATGAAACAGTTGAGGTGAGGGAAAAATTGAAAATACGGTAAAAAAAATTCGTATTGCCGATTTTACGTGGAATAAAACTGTCATAATCGTCCAAAATTTGATTTTTATTTTTCAAATAGGTATTCTTCCATGAAAAATGTAAAATCTTGCCTTCTGAAATTTTTTTTCGTTATCTTTGCAACAAACACAACAAAATTGATTCTTAGCAATTTTTCGCTCCGACACACCATTCCCATGTAGCAAAATCAGGGAGAAAAATAAGCGAAAATCGCATTTTCCTGTAATTTCACCCCTATCATTGCCGCCATAAATTTAATACACATCAATATTTTTTTTTTAAAGAGTACTGTAGCATATGTCGATTGCAGAAAAATTCAAGATATAAGGTTTTAAAGTGGTCATGTTGATGTGGAATGCCTCATATACTTTTTTTTAAATATTTATTTCATTTACAATTTTTTTTTTAACATGCAGATATACATATAATACATAATAAAATACATAATAAATACTAAATAATACATAATATACTATATTATATATAATAACAATTTTTTTCAATATGTACACAATCGACAATAAATACTATTACAGGAACATATTGAATAAAATTCTTTGAATAATTTTTTTTATAAAATCTGCAGAGATATTTTTATTCACCTCCCATGAGTGTCACGCGCGCGCACACACGCACGCACGTACACACACACACACACACGCAAACACTCACACGTCCATCCAAAGCTCGGACGCACCGAGGCATGAAAATCCTGGAAATTTCGATTTTTCATAAAAACAAAGCTTCCTCTATGGAGAAGCAACGAGTCCGGTCGCATGTATGTGTGTGTGTGTGTGTGTATTTCAAAAAATTCAAACCCATACAGCCGGAAAATCACGCAATCGAAAATTTGACTAACCCTGACATATTCGAAACGACGAGTTCTCGGCCGAGAATACCAGATTCTCGATCGAGCATCGTTGAAATGAATTGTCGGACTCGTCGAACGATGCTAAAATAGCATCGTCGATCAAGCGTGTTTGTCATCACCGAGAACGTGCAATCTCGGCAAAAAATGACTCTTTGGAGAATCTACTGTACGCACGCGATCGAAAATTCGACGAGACGTGACGTATTCGAATGGACGAGTTCTCAGCCGAGAATACTAGATTCTCGATCGAGCATCGTCGAAATGAATCGTCGGACTCGTCGAACGATGCTAAAAGAGCATCGTTGATCAAGCGTGTTTGTCATCACCGAGAACGTGCAATCTCGGCAAAAAATGACTCTTTGGAGAATCTACTGTATGCACGCGATCGAAAATTCGACGAGACTTAACGTATTCGAATCGACGAGTTCTCGGCCGAGAATACTAGATTCTCGATCGAGCATCGTCGAAATGAATCGTCGGACTCGTTGAACGATGCTAAAAGAGCATCGACGATCAAGCGTGTTTGTCATCACCGAGAACGTGCAATCTCGGCAAAAAATGACTCTTTGGAGAATCTACTGTACGCACGCGATCGAAAATTCGACGAGACGTGACGTATTCGAATCGACGAGTTCTCAGCCGAGAATACTGGATTCTCGATCGAGCATCGTCGAAATGAATCGTCGGACTCGTCGAACGATGCTAAAAGAGCATCGTCGATCAAGCGTGTTTGTCATCACCGAGAACATGCAATCTTGGCGAAAATGAGGCTGTCTCTTTCTCTCTCACTCTCTCTCTCTCTCTCTCTCTCTCTCTCTCTCTCTCTCTCTCTCTCGTGGAGAGTCAGTCGTGCATACGCGTTCGAAAATTCGACGAGACGTGACGTATTCGAATCGACGAGTTCTCAGCCGAGAATACTAGATTCTCGATCGAGCATCGTCGAAATGAATCGTCGGACTCGTAGAACGATGCTAAAAGAGCATCGTCGATCAAGCGTGTTTGTCATCACCGAGAACGTGCAATCTCGGCAAAAAATGACTCTTTGGAGAATCTACTGTATGCACGCGATCGAAAATTCGACGAGACCCAACGTATTCGAATCGACGAGTTCTCAGCCGAGAATACTAGATTCTCGATCGAGCATCGTCGAAATGAATCGTCGGACTCGTCGAACGATGCTAAAATAGCGTCGTGGATCAAGCGTGTTTGTCATCACCGAGAACGTGCAATCTCGGCAAAAAATGACTCTTTGGAGAATCTACTGTATGCACGCGATCGAAAATTCGACGAGACCTGATGAATTCGAATCGACCAGTTCTCGGCTGAGAATACTAGATTCTCGATAGAGTATCGTCGAAATGAATCGTCGGACTCGTCGAACGATGCTAAAATAGCATCGTCGATCAAGCGTGTTTTTTTATCACCGAGAACATGTACTCTCGGCGAAAATGACTCTCTCTCTCTCTCTCTTTCTCTCCATCTCTCTTGGAGGGTCTATACTTTATGTACGCGATCGAAAATTCGACGAGACCTGACGTATTCGAATCGACGAGTTTTTGGCCGAGAATACTAGTTTCTCGATCGAGCCTCGTCGAAATGAATCGTCGGACTCGTCGAACGATGCTAAAAGAGCATCGTCGATCAAGCGTGTTTATTATCACCGAGAACGCGCCGAAAAACGACTGTCTCTGGGGGAGTCGACTTCACGTACGCGGTCGAGCCTTGGACGAGCTGTAAAGTATTGAAATCGATGAGATCTCTGCCAAGAATCGATGATTCTGTATCGAATCTCGTTGAACTGAATTGTAGACCTCTTTTTTAAAGTGTAACATCCCAAATAATGGCAATTCATTTGGTTGGATTTCGAAGAAACGCCCACCCTCACTTACCCACTTATACTATTGTATAAGCACGTTTCATCGATTCCAATTACCCTGGGATGCCCGATTATTTGTAATATAATTAGGCAATCGTTACTAGCAGTTTGCAAGCAGTTTATATGCCTATATAAATGTACGACTGTGTCTTTAAATGATGGCATTGCATTCTCAAGAAGAAAGTTCACAACTTTCGTTGCCCTTCTTTCGTGTTATACATGCAATGGGCATGGTTCATTATTTCGTATGGAACGCATAACCAGTCATTATAGGCTAGGTGCTACCTTTATTGAGATAGCCAATAGGAATTTGAATCTCGAGTACTCCAAGGAGTTTTCTCATTGCCTACTGAAACATGCGTACCTTCAACAATGGTTAGCAACGCTCAATGTTGATCACCAACGATTATATGACATGATCGTAGGATAGCATGATCACATGATTTGTATGATTCGTCTGCATGTACTGACGAAATAACGTTTAGTCGAATAATTACGTTTTCGACGGAAAGGCTGATAATCTTTTACTGAGAATAATTTTTTTCATATGAGCCCTCATTGCTACCACATCCCGAGAATAATTTACATTTACAGGGTCATCCCCTAAAGCTATCGTTGTAACAAACGCAGCTGCATAAACGCCACAACTAAATCCATCCGGTTGCCTAGTCACCGGTTGAAGGACAATGTTATCTATCATTAGTGACGGGAATCTCTTTCCAATGTACCTTTTCACTTCTTCGTGCATAAAAATATATTCACTTGGGCACAAGCTATCGTAAACGAGCACGTGTGATCCATCGTAGAAAATGCAACACCAATGCCTGGATTCGTTGCCACCGACTATTTGTACGTCACGCAGCGATTGGCATGGCTGAATGAATCTATAGTATCCGGTGTAACTAGCAGGATAAAAATCAAAATGACCGTATTCTTTTACTATTTGCAAAAAAAAATCGATACTCGAATCTGTCAAGAGAGTGGTCGTCATTGATATATTCGCCATGACATCGTCGAGAGAAACTTCTCGACGAGCTATTTCAGCAGCTTCTATTTCCTCCTGTCCAATATTCGCATCCTTTTCGTATTCTATTGCAACCCAAGCAGCATTGCGATGAAAGTTTTCGGACGAATTTATAACCTTCGGTTCAAGTTCTTGTTGGGGTGCATCTTCGGTTGCCATAGAAGCTCTGTTAATCATTTTGCATTGTTTTTTGGGCAAGCTTTGCATCTCCATTTCAAGCTGACATTTTTCACGAGGAGGGCGTTTCCTCGAAGCAGCTATTTCGCGGGCTTGAAGAATATGCTCTGCCTCTCGAATCGGCACACTCCGGATTCGCCGACCGTCAACGATTTCAGGAAGTAAGCACTTCATATAGAAACGTGATAGTAGCGGTTCCATATCCAAATGCCAAAATTCGTCGTCCTTCAATACCGTCACGTACTTAATGTCGACGGAAGTCCATAGCGCAAATATACAATATTTCCGCTCAGTTATGTGCAGTTGACCTTGCACTTGGTAATAATAGGGATGCGTCTTTCTCATGCTATCCGGATTTTTTTTATCAAATATGCCCCTAAGGCGTGGATTCTGTTCAAGGGCAATTTCAGGAGCTTCGTCCTTTGCTGAGAGGGGACATTTGATTTCAACGATACCATCATTATCGATAAGACCGTCTGGCGATGCACCCAAGTACGGAATCGCCGAATCGATAAAGAGCCCACAAGGCATAATTGTTTTCTTGATTTTCATCTCTAGCTTTCCTTGCAGTTTTTTCATTATCGATACCAAAATGAATGGCCGCTGAATCCAACATTTTTGGATATCGAATACTCGAAACTATACCAGCACAAGAAGTAGTTTTCAGCATTCGGCATATTGTTCCAAATTTCGAGGCAGTGAGAATAATTGTCCGTAAATTGTGCCATAATTCGCTTTCACCCTGAGAAACGGTATCTCGCTCAATGGTTATTCGATTATTTTGAAACTCTTTCAATTTATCAAAATGGTTTTCGACAAGAACGTCGAAAACCTCCTCAGATACGTCGGGTTTTTTGGAGGACGGCCCATAATCTTTGTCCGTTCCATGCCAACCCCGACGTCTGTGTGCTCCTCCTTGTTGCCGAAGCAGCTTATTTTGAAGTACCTGTTGCTGTCTTTCCTTTTCCAATTTCGCTACAGTCACAGGAACCTATCGTCCTGTACCGGCATGTACCTTGGAAAGGAGCTTCTGGCTATTGTGTTGTACCACTGCGCCATAGACTCTCATTTGATACGAATTTTTAGCGCAATGTTTAAGACGTTTTCCAGAATTCAGTTTGTTTACTATTGAATTACACGCTTCAGCAGTGTTATTGGTTTGAGCCTTCAACAAGCTTTTAGCGTGACAACTGAGGTACCGGACAGCTTCGACCATGTCGCAATACATACCGGTTTTTTGAAGCTCTGGTATCAAATTCTTGTCATTCTCCCCGGGCTCGCAAGAAAATGGCAATACATTGCAACGCGAATGATGTCCAAAAATGTGTTCCAGTATAACCGGAATGTCTTTTTGAAGCAGGGCAGTTTTTTCTGCCTCAGGAATGGTTTGAGAAGCACGAAGATGTCGTGCATTTTCGACCTGCCTCCGAATTTTCAAACCACAGTCATGAACGCGTTTTCTTAATTCGGTTACCGTTGTTACACCTTTCTGCGGAGCTGCTTTCAGTCGCAACTTCGACGCGTTCCGCATTTTTTCCCCTAAATTGCGGAACAAGTGGTTATAACACTCGACCTTCTCTACAACTACCCCATGAGTATTGTAGGGATCAGCATCTCTGATAGCCTGAAAGACGCTGCTATCGCCATCTGAGATAAGCGTCTTAAATATCAGACCGTGCATATCTATGCTATTTTTAAAACCCTCAAGGATTATGTTGGTTTCCATCGCAGTAGAACTTTGGCCACGACCCCAGTTCTTATAACATATATGCTCAGGCGGTTGACGATTCAGTTGCTCGGCTTTGGCGTGCACGGCGCAATATTTATTTCGAACTGATACAAAAAGAACTTTCTTTGTTTCGAAGCCCACAATCATTGCAGCACCGGATAATGAATCGTGTTTCCCACCCGCGTAAGACCGCTTAGCCCAACATCCATCAGCTACGACGGTAATAAAAGGAATACCGTTTACAACATTGCCTCTTTCAATGGCAATATTTTTTTCCTCTGTTGCTGCTGCGCTCATCTCTTCAGCCGCAACTGACTCGATATTGTTAAAAATGTTCTGCCGGTACGCACGATACGATACGTGCGACAGAGGAGGAACGTTCATCGCTGCAAGTTGTTCCTGAAGCGTGGAACAGCCTGTCCCAGAAGTTATAGTACCACAAACAGCACTTTCATTGATTCCAAATATATTGCGATAATCGGGATCGGTCCAAATCCCAAACCCGTAATTGCACATTTGACACCTAAAGAACAATTGCGTTCTCAATGCCTGATCTATGTATTTCTCCAATTTTAGATCACGAAAATTGCACTCTAAACCACGGCTATGAGAGTCAAATTTGTCATGCAATTGTTGAAGGAAGAAACCAACATCGACTATACGTCGCCCTTCAATTTTCACCTCTTTACTGCGGTTCCCATCAAGCGGAGTTTCGTTGTCTATAATCAGCTCATGGTCATCAAGGTCGGACAACTCATGATCTATCGTTACCTGAGATGATTTATCAATGGATGGTTCATCATTCACTGTAATGTCTCTGTTGGATTTCTGAAGTACATCATCATTAGATCCTGCGGAAATCTGCTGAATGATTTCATGAGCTGCAAACTCATATGATTGTCCATCTGTCGACATTGCATCTACTGAGGCCGCTTGTTGCCCAGGAACTATTGAAATTGTTCCGAAGTCATGAGCATGCGAAGCTACCTTGGTACTTCTCGATAGATTAATCTCAGTGCCGACCATTTCGATGTTATATGTATCTGTTGGCGATGCGAGGTGAGCACGCTGATCTTCATCCAATTTTCGAAGAAAAGGATCGCTGTCGCTGTCCACGATTTCTAGAGTAAAGCGATCATACTTACCTAGATCGGGCATTTCTTCTTCCAATGTATTTTTCGAAAAACATGATTCAGAAAAAATCTCATTGGTGGAAGATGATAAGGCGCTCGGTGCTAAATCGAGGCGGTTAGATCATTGATCGTTTAAATTCCTCAGTTGACCTTGAATTCGACCTCGTTCGAGTTTTCTGTTGACTCCTCCGAGTCAGCCGAGGACTTTTCAAATTTTTCGAGGTGTTTTTTGAGACGCCTGAAAATTAATGACTTCGTTACATGCATGTCAGTACATGATGAGTAGAGCGAAAAACTTCAGGAATAGAAGATGTCGAATGATGCTGAAGCTGGTGGTTAGAGCTGGTGGTAGGAAACGAGAGTGCCGTATACAGGTCGGTTCCTGATAGCGGAAATCGCTTCAAATTTTTTTAGTTTCTTTTCGAGCCCCAGAGTCAATAATGGTGATAAAAAAAGATGAAAATGTCTTGGAAACGAGACTCGGTTATTCAAAACTCTAAAAAACCCAGTCAAATTAGACCAAAAAAAGGGCTGACGCACGAAAAAAATGGTTAGTAGCGATTTTCCTTTGCAAATAGTTGTAGAGATTTTCCTTCGCAAATTGGTGGGGGGGGGGGGGGGCACTGGCAGTCTACATTTCTGTTTTCGGGAATCGTAGCCACTGGCTTCAACCGCCATCTTGAATATAAGGGTAAATTTATATTTATTGATTAACTCGTTTATTTTGAATCTCACACGAAAAACAAGTATTTCACACGTAAAATAAGAATATGAGCCGCTGGCTTCAGCTGCCATCTTGAATGTAAGGGTAAATTTCTATTTATTGAATAACTCGTTTATATTCAATTTCACACAAAAAGTAAGAATTTGTAAAGTTGTTTGAAATTAAATTTCCTACAGTTTTGGTCCTTATTATATATTCCCTAGGGTGGATATTTTTCGGACTCGAAGGAGGGAGTGAAATTTCATTATTGCATTATCTCGATTATTATGGATTTTCACGTATAAACTACGTAAAAATACTTGTTGATAAATTAAGGGTCTAGCCGGATAAGAGTGGTGAATCTGCTCCCACCGAATTTTGTAGTGCCGATTTTTTCAAAAGTTCCGAACCTAAAAAAAAAATTTTGTGCAAAATTACAGCTTTCTACATCGATTCCGAGGAGTTTGTCTGTTGAAAAAACGTGTTTTCCGATTTTTGCCGTTTTCAAATACCAAGAATCGACCGAAAAATCTGAAATAATTTAAAAAAATCAGAAACATGTCAACATTCATGGAACTTTTTTTTCAATTGTTTTTATGCTCAACTCTAATTTGAATCATCGAATCTTCCTCTCAAAAAATGATTTTGTAGTATATAGATTTCTCTACTGTTATGAAAAAATTGACATAATTCTACTCTTGATTCCCTGCAAATTAAAAAAAATGTTTCAAAATTCGAACTGCGACATATTTGTAGGGAATGAAGAGTAGAATTATGTCAATTTTTGTCATAATAGTAGAAAAATATATACACTACAAAATAATGTTTTTAGAGGAAAATTCGATGATTCAAATTAGAGTTAAGCATACAAAAAATTGAAAAAAAAGTTCCATAAATATTGATATGTTTCTGATTATTAGAGTTAAGCATACAAAAAATTGAAAAAAAAAGTTCCATAAATATTGATATGTTTCTGATTTTTCGGTCGCTTCTTGGTATTTAAAAACGGCAAAAATCGGAAAAACACGTTTTCCAACAGACAAATCCCTCGGAATCGATGTAGAAAGCTGTAATTTTGCACACAATTTTTTTTTTAGCTTAGGAACTTTTGAAAAAACTGGCACCACAAAATTCGGTGGCTGCAGATTCACCACTCTTATCCGGATAGACCCTTTGCTACAACTTTGGATCAAATAGTTCTTTCCCTAGGATCGATATTTTTTTATTTAAACCCGAAAAAAGGTCGGGGTGAACTTACATATTGTATTGTCTCATTCATTATTGTTTTTCTCCGGTTTTCTCATATGATAATGAACGAAATTGTTGGAAAAAATTAAATTTGTTACAACGTTAGACCAGATTGTTTTTTCCCTAGAATCGATATTTTTTTTATTTAGACCCGAATAGAGGTGGGAGCGGACCTAAATATTTAAATATTTTATTATGTCGTTTATTATTGATTTTTTCATATAAACGATAATAAACGAAATTTTGAAAAGAAATTGAATTTGTTACAATTAACTTTAGTCCCGATTGTTTTTTCCCTAGGACCGATTTTTTTTTATCTAGACCCGAAAAGAGAGGGGTGAACCTATGCATATTGTATCATCTCATTCATTGTTGATTTTTTCGTATAAACGATAATGAATGAAATTGTTGAAAAAAATTAAGGTAATTGTTTTACTTTGACGGCTCTTCCGAATTTTGCAAATTCTTGGGTTTTTTTTTGCGTCAATTCGTTTGTTTTGGTCCCAATAATGATAATCAGGTGGCGGAGCTTGAAAAAATTAAGGGGGGAAATATGAATTTGCACAATTCATATTTCTTGGTTTTTTTTTTGCATCAATACGTTAGTATTGTGTATGGGTGTGTGTGTGGGCGCGCGTGTGTGTGTGTGTGCACGCGCGTGCGTGCGTGCAGGAACACACACACACACACACACACACACACACACACACACACACACACACACACACACAAACACAAACAAACACAATACTGACGTATTGATGCAAGAAAACCAAGAAATAAGAATTTTTTAAATTTGCATTAAAAAATATGCACCCAAATCTAAACCCAAACCCAAACCGAGCCCAAACCCGCCGCGGGATGCAACTGTCCTGACCTCTTGCATACCCGTAGCAAACATCTTTCGCGCGCGACACATTTTCTACCCGCATAGCAGCTTCCGACAAACAAATTTTGAATATTCCTGTATTACCCCTTAATTTTTTCGTGTTCTGCCACCTGATTATCATTATTGGGACCAAAACAAACGGATTTCGTACCAAAAAAATCCAAAAATTTGCAAAATTCGGAAAAGCCGTCAGAGTAAACAATTACCAAATTTAATTTGCTAAAATTTTAGTCGCAATATTGTTTTTTCGCTAGGATCGATATTTTTTTACCTAGACCCGAAAAGAGATGGGGGTGAACCTAAATTACCCTGAAGATATCTGCATTTCTGCACATTTGTAGTTTGGCAATTTGTGGTTTTTAAACTATGGCTCTGCGAGATAACTGCACACGAACTTTTTTTGTTCCTTTTTCGATTCCCTGAAATCGGTTTTTTTCCCTTTTTTTTTCAAAGCGCGTTTGGGTTCAGTTTCATTCTTTGACACGCGCCCTCGTCTCATCCGTTCGTCTGAGAGATGACTGTACAAGAAATTTTTTGTCTCTTTTTCGATTCTCTAAAATAAGTTCTTTTTTTTAGTCGGCAAAGCGCGATTGGATTAACATCATCCAAAGACTGGCACTGAACTCAAACGCGCTTCATATGCGGTTAAAAAAAAGGAAAAAAAATCCGATTTTAGAGAATCGAAAAAGGGACAAAAAAGTTTTTGTACGGTCATCGCTCGGATGAACAGATGAGGCGCGGGCGCGGGTCGAAGACTGAAACCGAACCCAAACGCGCTTTATATGCGGCTTAAAAAAAAAAGTAAAAAAATCCAATTTGACAGAATCGAAAAAGGGACAAAAAAATTGTTGTACAGTCATTTCTCGGATGAACGGGTAAGGCGCGGGCGCGTGCTAAATAATGAAAGTAAACCCATATGCGTTTTATATGAGGAAAAAAAAGTAAAAAAAATCCAATTCTAGAAAATCGAAAAAGGGACAAAAAAGTTCTTGTGCAGTTATCGATCAGAGCCATAGTTTAAAAGCCACAAAATAAGAGACTTTTGGAAAAAAGGCAAATTAATAAAAATTGCGTGGAATTGACATTCCTTTGAAAAAATAGAAAAAACAAGAGTTGCACTCCCATTGTGGTCTTAAAATTATCATTTGAGATCAGTAAATTCACCTAATTCTTTTTTAAAAAAACGGCGGTTTTGAGATAATTTGAATGCTGTGTAAACAAACATTTTAAATAAAAATTTTTTTAACATTTTTTTGTCGTTTGTAGGTTGAGATCATAAAAAAATCAGAAGAATATAAAATGGATAATTTTATTAATAAATAATACTACAGTAATGAATAAGGAGTAAGTGTGTGGGTGCAAAACGTACCTGTATTTCTTGCTCGTTCGACGTGAACGAGGACGATTTGTTTTCAAATTATATTTATTCCCCATTTTTTTCACGTCACTTAGCAATCATCCGGTAGGTATGAAATACCACACTTCACTAATTTTCGATTGCAAAATGTTATCTTTGTACACTATTTTTTCTATACACATATATAATACTACTTATAAAAACTTATAAAGTTCACGTTACGCGCAGTCTTCTGTAATACTAAAATCGCTTTGTCACGTGAAAACGCGACGTTGTACGACGAAGCTGGCAAAACGCCTATTGACGGGTTTTGACACTGGCATGGGCGGTTGTTTTTTTTCCCCTTGCCTCTCTCGTCTTCAGCGAAATCATGGTAACTGCTCCTTACAATGTAATAAAACGCGGAGTTGATGAAACTGATGTGCTTATGCAAAGGAGACAAAAATTGTAAAAGGCCTAGCGTTTCACGAAACGAACATTTCTGCACCACCGAGCAGTGTGCATATGAAATATACTAGTTTTTTTTAAGTGAAACTTCTACATACATTAGGATTTTTTCTATTACGAAAAAGCGATACGGCCGCGTGGAGGGGATATGCACGAAAAAGCATTGTAAATAAAGGGCCCCGGAAATACCTGTGCAAACTTTGATCCATTCAATTTGATAGTTTGGAGTAATAACTGTTTGAAATTTGATTATAATAATACACGCGTATATACAGATATACATATCGTTCGCTCCCTCTCTCTCTCTCTCTCTCTCTCTCCTTCGGGTTGGCCACAGGCCGTTCGGACCTCGCGCTCGCTGTGAATCTTCTCATCGACAAGTATCACATGCAATTTTGCGGACAAATACTGCTCCGTCAATTTTGGACGTACAGCAATAAACAAAGACTCGTTGTTTAGAGTTTTCATATGTCTAGTTGGTGTTGACCCAATTTTTTGGAAAATCTTTTAAATTCGTAAATTTTCACTAAAAACTTTCATTTCTAGTTCGAATTTTAAAATTTTTGGGTCTTTGCATTATAAATAAAGGTCCCCGGAAATACCTGTGCAAACTTCAATCCATTCAATTTGATAGTTTAGGAGTGATAACTGTTTGAAATTTGAATATAATAATACACGCGTATATACAGATATACATATCGTTCGCTCCCTCTCTCTCTCTCTCTCTCTCTCTCCTTCGGGTTGGCCACAGACCGTTCGGACCTCGCGCTCGGTGTGAATCTTCTCATCGACAAGTATCACATGCAATTTTGCGGACAAATACTGCTCCGTCAATTTTGGACGTACAGCAATAAACAAAGACTCGTTGTTTAGAGTTTTCATATGTCTAGTAGGTGTTGACCCAATTTTTTGGAAAATCTTTTAAATTCGTCAATTTTCACTAAAAATTTTCATTTGTAGTACGAATTTTAAAATTTTTGGGTCATTGCATTGTAAATAAAGGTCCCCGGAAGTACCTGTGCAAACTTCAATCCATTCGGTTCAATACTTTAGGAGTGGTACCTATTTGAAATTTGTATATAATAATACATGCGTAGCTCTCGCTCCTACTCTCTCTCTCACTCTTTCCCTATCTTTCTACGCGCGTCGTCGAAGAGACGACAGGCAGCGCTCAACGCTTCGAGTTGCTCGTGGATTTCTCGCGAGCTACGCGTTCTCCCTACATGTACTTACCGACAATAATTGCATGTAATTTTTCGGACAAGTACCACTCCGCCAATTTTCGACGTACAGCAATAAATGAAGGCTTGTTGTTTAGGGTTTTTATCCGTCTAGTAGGTGTTGACCCAATATTTTGTAAAATATTTTTAATTCGTCAATTTTTACTCAAAATTTTCATTTCTAATTATAATTTTAACATTTTTGGGTCAACACCTTATAAATAATGGTCTCTAGAAATACCTGTGCAAAATTCAATTCATTCGGTTTGATACTTTAGGAGTGGTACCTGTCCGCAATTTAACATGTACTCTGCATTACCATCAGAGAGGGTAAAACAGTGCTTTCACATGCTCTTAAATTATCGTGGAAGCAACCGATATCGTATGTCGTCTCACATGGAAATGTATGCAACGGCGACTTGACGAAACTGCTACTCAAAGTTTTAGATGCGTTAGAGACAATTGGTCTTGTTGTTCGACTCATGGTTTGCGATCAGGGGTCCAGTAATCGTGCAGCGATTTCTTCATTGGGGGTGACAGAATTTTTGCCGTTTATCGAACGAAACGGCCGTCAGATTTATTTCGGCTTCGATATACCCCATTTGATTAAAAGCATCAGAAATAATTTGATCAATAAAGACTTTCTCATCGGCGAGGAGCGCGTTTCCTGGGGTGTATTTCGCGAGCTCCGGAACGTTGAGCGTTATCGTATGTGTAAAGCCGCTCCTAAACTTACCGATCGACACGTAGAACCCAATAATTTTCAAAAGATGACGGTTAGTCTCGCGACTCAGATGTTTAGCCATTCCGTTTCAGCTGCGATAAACGCTAGGAAACTAACGGGTGATTTAAAGCACCCTAACTGTGTTGCAACGGCAAACTTTGCAAAAAAAATTAACGATCTGTTCGACTGCTTAAATAGTCGTTCCGGAAGCGATCCAAACCCTTTGAGACGCGCTCTATCGTCCGCACAATCCCAAGTTGAAACATTTCTTGAAGATAGCCTTCCGTGACTCGAAGAGTGGACGGTTGACGGTGGTGCCAACCCTCCATGCTTCGAGGGCTTAAGATTGACCGTCAGAAGCGTCTTGCAACTGTGGGACGACATGAAAAACGAAGGGACACAGTATTTAACCACCTCAAGACTGAATCAGGATCCGATTGAAAATCTTTTCGCCGTTATAAGAAGTCGAGTCGGGCATAACGATAATCCTTCAGCAATGTCCTTCCGTCGAAACCTGCAGTACGCGATGACGGCCAATCTTATGAAACCTTCGTCAGGGACAAATTGCGAAGCCGATGATACAACAGCACTGCTCGCAGTCGAGACAAACGCGCGAGGCCAAATAACCAGCCCAGATGAGACACAAAACGTCAAGAAACATCGACATTTGGCTCAACGACCAGCCAAACGTCGACGAGTTCAATGAACCAGATGGTACCGAGGAAGCTATTGATATAACTGTAGATAACAAGTACGCCTCGGTGGGCATTCTCGAGGAGTGTTCAATGAAGTACGTTGCCGGATACCTCGCTCACAAATGCTTGCTCTATTTTGATTGCAAATCTTGTGAAGACAGTTTAGCTAAAGCCAACCAGAATTTTGAACAAACTAACGATCTCTTGATCTCTTGGAGAGCATTTAGAAATCGCGAAAATGAGGAGCTCGGGTCTTTGCGAGTTCCGGCAGATGACTTTTATAACGTCATCATTACCGCGTATAAAATTTTTAATTCGTAATTTCATAAAGTTTGGCACATGAAAGATCTTTCCAAGCACCTCATGATCTGCATCAGCAATGCTGTGGTCAAGAACTCCGTCGACTTTTGGCCTGTGGATAGCGATTGCTCATTCCACCGCGAATATATCATCAAGTTTTTCGTGCGCGTGCATTTATTTAATTACCTCAAGTGGAGGTCCCGAGATATGCGGGATGCATCAAATCGCAAGCGATCGATGATTCCCTCGGTAAAAAAACCGAATCGGAAGTTGCAAAAAGTCTCTCATCAATGAGTGGTGCACCAGCATGTAGAGACGATCAACTCTTTGATTTATTATCTTGTACATGTTGGGTTACTTTTTTTTTTACTTTTCTTGCGCCTCATTTTTCAAAACTATTATGTTAACCATGATTTTTTTAAACGCATAGTGAGCCAAAAGGTTGACCATCTCTGAAACTATTTCACGTGCGCGCGCATAAATACACAATAGAGAGGGTTTGGAGTCTTTAAATATCCAGGAAGTGACGAGCCTAGAAGTCCTAATCTCTGTGTGTACATATGCCGCATACACACATACACGAACGAGACATTTTATTATTTTTATTTAATTACCCGTGCGGTTAATATCTCTATCACTGACCATGGTTCTAATCTATACTGCCTATTTGCTTCCACTTCAACTGCTTTCGCGCCCAATTGTACATACCAAGAAATAAGAATGCACGATTAACATTAATAATGTTTATTACATAAGTGATGATACTTCATTTTCAATGGAATATCGCCATTGGTTGCTGATTGGTCCATGGTCAGTTATAGGCACATTAACCTTCATTTGACAGACAGAGGCATTACGAAATAATCTGCTTTAATTTTTTTGCTACAATTCTATATAATCCTATACAATGTGTACTTACTTATGTCATACTCTGTGTACCTAATGTGGATAGGGGACTTGTCACAACAACACAATAAAGTATTATTATTATTATTATTATTATTATTATTATCCCACCTACCCGGTTCAATGTATCCTTCCCCTCCCGATGGAAGACACCCACCACCTTCCCGTGGTTTCCGTTGAGTAATTTTAGCTCACACTTCACTCGTTGTTTTTCATCTTTAATTACGCATTTTGATTACTTCCGCACGAGTTAATAGGTGCATCAAGATATTGCTTTTTTTTCTTCCATTACTTTTTTTTCCTAATATTACTATGATAAGTGTGAACTAAAATTAGCCGAGAGTGGGCACACTACATGCTGTTTAATTATTATCATGTGCTTCATTATTATATGTGTGTTAATGAATCTCGAAATATTTCATACTAAACATTATTCGTTGATATTTTATGTAGTGAGATTTTGTTTCGAATTGTGTAATAAAAATTTTACGGTCACAAACTTTCTTTGTGTAGTAGTAAAAAAAAATGTTTTTTCGTATTCCGGCTTATTATTAAATAACATGTTTTTTTTTAAATATATATTATACGCTCGAAGAAAAAAAAAATGCTAGGATCGAATCCACGACCACGTGCACTCGACCCTGGCGCCATACTACGCGACTATTTCGCTCAGTCCTAAGTATAAATATAAGAGTTATTGTGCTTATTTGCCCCCCCCCCTGCCCGAAACACTAGGGGGTATTTTGGATTTTATTGTCACGTAACTGCAAATTGTGTACTCATAGCGTAGATACATGTTGCGTTCACGTCACTCAGCCACGCCTTTTTTTTGTCTCGAAAAAATTATTCAGTATGGGGGCATTTCGAAGAACAATATATCCATGACATTTCACCAAAATTTCATCCCCCCACTATTGTTGGTTCTCGAGATAATGATTAATAAATTCTCAATTTTGTAAAAATCATAACTTCGTAACGGCTGATCGGATTTAAACGATTTTAAAAAAAAATCTTTTTTATTTTTTTCGCCCTTCTAGAAAAATATGCCCTCATCGGATGAAAGCTCATTAAACAGTTTTCAGGGTAAATTGACAAAAAACAATTTTTCCCTCTTCCATCATAAAATAATCCTGTGGAGTTGCGTGTTGCTCTCCTCTACCAGGAAAAAAAAATAGTGAATGGAATTCCTGGTGGCCCTTTCGTAGAAAAAAAATCAAAAAATTCCCCCGAAAACTGTCCAATGAGCTTTTCTCCGATGACAGAATATTTTTTTTCAAAAACGGCGTAAAAAATAAAAAGGATTCTTTTTTCAATCGTTTCAATCCGATCGGCCGTTACGAAGTTATGATTTTTAAAAAATAGAAAATTTATTAATCATTATCTCGAGAACCAACAATAGTGGGGGGATAATATTCTTTTAGGTTTCATTGTCACGTAAAATTGTATTTCCATAGCAAATTCGCGTTTCGTGTTATGCACATTCGAGGAGACATAATATTTTGAAACACAATTAATTTTATTCGAATTAAAAAAAAAAAAAAAAAAAACGTAACGCAATTGCTGGGAATCGAACCACCGACCGCGTGAATCACAACCAGGCGCGTTACCACGCGACTATTTCACTCTTTCAAAGTTAAGCAAGAGTTATTGTACTTAAATTGCGGGCCCCCGCTTGGAATTCATATATGGGTATTTTTTGGATTTCATTATCCCGTAAATCTAATTTATATACCCATCATATACATTTATTCGCACCTCGCGTCTCTCATTATGCCTCGGGGTCTCTTTTATTCCTATACTCTATGTATATTCCCTTCTATTCCTATGCTCTAAACAGAGACAGACGCTATATAGCTCTCTCTCTCTCTCTCTCTTCAGACGCCCCACTATTCCGTGACTGGGCGTACTCGATTATGAGTGACGTCACAGCCCGATCGTCGCTCCTCCAGTGGTCGTTTATACATGCAAAAAAACTTGTCTTCACGCCAAGCATAGGAACTGGGCTTCTATGTACACTGTTGGAAATAATTCGTGTAAATGTTAAAATTTTCACATGTTAAATTATTTGTGTCAAAACTAACACTTTTTTAAAGTGGTTTCAACATTTCATGTTTATGTCAACTCGTTAAAAAATGTCAATGCTGTAATCAACATAAATGTTTGTATTTTCTACACAAAAGTACAGTCAAAAATTTTCAACACAACGAAATAGTTATTTTTGTGTTATTCAATCGATACGACACAATGCATGAGTTAGTACACAACACAAAATTGTAGTTGCAGAACAACTAATAAATTTAGTTGTAAGGGACGTTTTTAATGTGTTGTTCTGACATCATGATCGCATTAAATATACTCTGACGATTCCTCTTTAGTCAATTTAACACGAAAAACTGCGTTTTATATAACGGGACGTTTTTAATGTGTTGTTCTGACATCATTATCGCGTTAAATATACTCTGACGATTCCTCTTTAGTCAATTTAACATGAAAAACTGTGTTTTATATAACGGGACGTTTTTGATGTGTTGTTCTGACATTATGATCGCGTTAAATATACTCTGACGATTCCTCTTTAGTCAATTTAACACAAAAAAAATGTGTTTTATTCAGATATCTACACAAGAATACACAAGATAAATGTTATTACCGTTATTTAATTGATTCGACACAATGTACGAGTGAGTACGTAAGACGGAATTTTAGTTGTAATACAACTATCAAATTAAGTTTCATAAATGTTTGTGATGCGTTACTTTAAGGAGGGTGTAATTGTTAGCTAAGGTCCACTGAGTAAATTAATTACATGAATATTATAATTTCAATGCTTATAGTTCTTGTGTTATACATTTGTTGATTGTTGCGGAAATATCATTCAAATTTTCGCGCCCGAATCACCCGCGGCAGCACCTCTCGGTCAGCGCTCCTCGCGCGCTCTCTCTCGGGATTTTCCGGCGACTCGATCGACAAGAAGCCGGCATTTCATCAATATTCGCTCAACCACGGTGCCTTACACACACGTTTTGATAAGGTTATCCGGCCATTATCTCATACTCAAATTCGTAATCCGGTAATTCTAAAAGTGAAGTCTCGAATCGGTCATTCTCGCTTACGGTATAAACTCGTCTCCGATCAACGTCGCGTATCTCATCGGTATTTTCATTCGGATAAATCTCTGGAGAGGATAACTCTCGGTTTTCTCTCGCGACCAGAGACGATCTCGTGAGACGCAAATGGCCGGCCTCGTGGCGTTGCTATCTTGAATCAGAAGGCGTCTCTCTCGCGATCGGGCATATTTCACACGTTATCTCGGGCTTGTCAGCTAACTCATTCTCCGCGTGTGGAGACTATCCTATTTTTCAATAAAGTTAATTCGTTTTATAGTCGGTGTTCTCAAGAATTCATTTTCGACGTTCCTCACCTCGATCCCCCCTCCCACCACCAGATATCTCACCGGAGTTTTTACAGTTAATTAACAATTATTATTATCATCATTACATAATAACAATTATTATTAAACAAATCCATTTGTTAATTAACAATTGAATAAATTTTTTCACTGTATATCACCTTTATACTGAATATCACGCTATTCTATCCAGCCATGTTACATAATAATAATTATTAATAAACATAATATCAATTATTATTAAGCAAATCCATTTGTTAATTAACAATGGAATGAATTTTTTTGCTGTATATCACCTTTTTACTGAATATCACGCTATTATATCCAGCCCGTTGAGACAGCGCTTTTTCATTGGAACTTGTATGTCATTTAAATACAGGAAAATAATAAGGAATCAGTAGCGTAGTGGTAGCGTGCCAGTCGTTAGGTTAGTCGTTAGGTAGGTCTCAATTAAAATCTCAGGTAGGCTCAAAATTAATTTCGACGGAAAAACGTCCGGACTACGAAGTCGGAAACACTCGTAAAAAAAAATAATCTCTAAATTCAAAATTTTTTTTTTTAATGATTAATTAAGGATCGAAAGTGCTGAATTCGTTGACTGCGGAGGATTGCAGGTTCAAATCCCGGTCAATACTTTTTTTTTTTTTTTGCAAAATTTACAGGGTTTTAAATAATAATGGAATAACAGTTTTAAATTCGTTCATAGATCATTCCTTATTGCTTATTAATAAATAATAGCCTGATATGGACCGGATTTTAACCGGACGAAATTTCTACTCGGGATATTACATTTTATTTTAGTGAAACTTGACAGTAAGAGTTTGTAGATTTAACGGCATTGATCGTTCAATTGACATTTATTTTATGTTCTTCAACTGCTACGTATATTCTTTGATACAGAATTTCACTGTTGAAACAACTCTCAAATAATGTAGATCTTGACACAACGAATCGGTAGCTTCAACGGAATCGACTAGTTGAATCGACATTATATTGCACTCCTGTTAACGTATCTGATTGTTTTTAAGACGTTATTATGATGTTGAAATAACCATAACATGTGTTAATCTGATGAAAACAAAATGTTGTTTTAATGTTAATTTTTCAACATATTAACATAGTCAACACTCAACATTAATGATGTATGTTGAATTAACATGAATTTTATAGTGGACATTCTGGGACATGCAAATAATGTTGAATTTAACATTTTTTTCTAACCGTCTACGTCTGACTTCGTTGCCCACGCACACGCATACATACACACACCCTTCACAATATTCTTGATGGAGTACGATACTGCAATTTTACCGGATTCGTGGTGGGGAGAGTAAAGAGGCGAACGCGCGAAAAACGTGTCCTAACATGTCGAAAGAGTAGGGATAAGAGTGTGCGCCAGAATAGATGAGACATTCCACAAATAGTGGCCTCGGTTTTTGGCCTCAAAATTTTGATTTTAAATTCCCGTTTATATTTTGTTGAACACATTGAAATGAACAAATTGTGCAAATTTCAGACCTTTTGCTACGTGAGTAACAGAGAAACGCCTACTTTTGCGTTTTGCGCATTTTTTTCGTTTTTTAAGTTTTCAAGGAGCTGAAGACCAAAAAATTACATCGAGAATACCAATTTTCATCGGAAATTGTCTGAATTTTTCGAAAAAAATATTTTCAAAACTCTAAATTTAACTTTTTACTATGAAAAATGAGTTTGAAAGTCAAAAATTGAAAAATGACAGCGTTTCCCAAAACTTTTTTGACTTTTTATTTTTTCTTTGGAAAGCTGAGATTATTTTACATGAAATCCATTCGTGAAAAAAATGCGGTCACTGTGGGTTTAACGAAAAAAAAAAAATAGTCAGTTTATTGAAATTTTACGCGAACCCTTTTGCTCCCGTCAAGTTTCTCAGTTATCTACACATGCGATTATCACTTCATGAACAAAAAAAAAGTGGATATAATTTTCGAATTTGAAAAGTCCGCTTCTTTCGACGTTCGGCTACGTCATTAACGACTTTTAGATTAACTAAAAGTAAATTACTAAAAGTCGTTAATGACGTAGCCGAACGTGGTGTCGCTTTGATAGAAGCATATTGGGAATCAACACGGAGGCGGGGCCTATCCAATATGGCCTCTTCTCTCCAGTTCGTTGCCAGTATCCAGCTCTATTTAGCATGGGGCAGCATAGGGAACGGTTGTAAACACTGGATTATCGCATATTTTTCGGCAAAATGGGATTTTTGTAGTAAGATTTGACAATGGGGTTTATTACCGTTGAGGATTATGCGTGGATAGAATCCACTGCGCAAATTGGATACGGATCAAGTGATTATCGCCATAAGGATTACAATGAACCTACATGACATCCCATGCTTAACCTCAAAATCTTTTAGAAAATTCCCGTCACTTTTCGGCTAAATAAATGCGTTCGAACAATAAATTATTAGTTAAAATATCAAGCATCACATGAAAAATGTTTTATGTATAAATTATTGTCCATATTTCATAAGTTATGAAATTGAAAGTCACGTCGCTTGTGTTTACACGACATAACTAAAACGATTATTCATATTCTGCCTGTGATGAAAATCTCATGCCCTCGCATCAAATATCGACTATGTCTTCTCGATCTTTATTTATGATTTATTTCTTGTAATAAAGCAGCAGATTTTTAATTATTGTTAAAAAGTGACAAATTCGCATGGTAATCAATGGTAATCATTAGGCAGCAACTGGAGAGAAGTACTTGGAAATTTGGCCGCCAGAGGTCAGGGTGACATTTGTGAGTTCCCAATAACAGTTCATTAACAAAAAACGAAGAGCAGCTACAATATTTATTGGGCATAGTGTAAAATTAACGACAGAAATACCCTAATTGCAACAAACAGACTCTTAAAAAAAGAAACGATGATTATTAAGCATTATAATGTAAAAAAAAAACCTGTTCTATCTTATTAAACCAAATTCATTGAATAAAGCTTTTCGAAACACGATCAATGATGAACGTCGTTTCTTTTATATTTCTTGTTGTACTTGATTTTTTTTGTATTAGAGAAATATTTTGAGAACAATTTCATGCAAGTATGTTAGAGCAGAACATTCTTTACAAAAAACCCCAAAATGTTTTTTCGTAAAGCGAAAAATTCGATTTTTACAGCCTTTTGAATTATTTTTATTTTTATCAATTCAATTTCAGACAGCGTTATTTCCACTATATTCATTCGCGTTATATCCCACTTGAACGGTTGTTCTGAGCTAATTTTTCGTAAGAACTTTTTTTGTAGGGAATTCGATTCTCCGTGAGAATATGTTATTGACATCTTTGTGTGATTTTTTTCTGAAGAGTTGCACTACCACATTCAGAAATCCCAATATTTTCCTGTGTTATTCTTATGGAAAATATTCAAATGCAATGCGCCGTTCGAAATAATTTTTTTTTGACCTCACGTTTTAGGATTCTTCTTTTTTTACCTTACTTCACCTTTTTTGGTGGATGCAACCGAAAAAAAAAAATTTGTTTTTTTTCCGCACACCCTAATGTACAGTAATGTTCAAATTGAAATATTTTTAAATTATCGATTGATCCGATTTATTCAAAAAAGAAAGTTGCATCATAATCATTGATCATAAATATTCGGTAAATACGGTGCTTCGAAATAAAATCAGATCCACGTGGTTAGTGACGAGATAGAATACGAAAAAGGCTAGTCAGATTCACTTGTAATTCGTGAAAAAAAAATCTGCATATTTAATTCGAGGATATTTTTCTAGTGGGCAAAATAATTGAATGCCTAAACAATCTAGTTGAAAGGAGCGAATCAGAACTTCGTATGATAGAACGGTTATAATGGATTTAGAAGTAGATGTCAGTTACCCATTACTTAAAAAAGGCTCAGCAAATTTTCATGGATGATTACAATCACATTCGTTTAATTAAGATAATAGTACACTAGGACCTCGATTTAATGGTCCTCGATTGAATAGACAGTCCCCACCATGTCGCACTTATCGATCGATTTTTCGCGTGGTGGGAGATGGTGGGGGACGCTTAAAGTCTCCCCGATCAGGCCCGTAGCACGGAGTGCCGATGCGCAGATACAGCATGGGCGGGCATACGCTACCTCGATTTAACAAGGTGCGATGCGGAGCCGGTCCCGCCACTGGCCGTTAAATCGAGGTCGTAGTGTACTTACCTTTAAAAATATGCGAATCCGTTTACGACAGTTTCGGTTCACATGCACGCACAGACTGAAATAAATAATTTTCTAAACGCAGCGCTGGTCACCATCGGCAAGCCGAGCGAGTTTATGCACGTTTGTTCTCACTCGCTCGGGTATTGTTGAACATTGTGCATACAATGTATGAAATGTGTGCTACCATAACATAATTTTCCTCGGCCCGAATTTTCGTTTCGTCAAACTTCTAGTATCTTATATTTTTGCATGAGACTTTTCTACGTTCTCGAAAGTTTTTATTGACAAGTTGGTATGGACCCATGGCCAATTATATTCAACATTTTGAAAAAAAATTTGCGCATCATTTCCATAAAATGGCAAAAAAATTACTGTAAATTTTGTTTTATATAAAAATTCCCGGTTGATGTAAGAAATTCCCGCATATTTCCCGCATTTTTAAGGGCACTTTCAAATTCCCGTATAATGCCCGGTTGTCCCGGAATTCCCGGTCGCTAGACACCCTGGCGAAAGAGAGGACAGGCGATAGAGTAAGGTTAGAATAAGGGTTAAGGGTTAAGGAAGCGAGCGAGCGTGCGAGCGGGTAAAGTGAGAGGACGAGAAAAGCGAGCGGGCGAGAAGAGAGTGCGGGCGAGAAAGGCGAGCGGGCGAGCGAGTCGCGAATAAGCGGAGAGATGAAGGAAGGTGAATAGAATAAGGACGGAAGGAATGTAAGTTATTACGGTCAAGGAAGCGGCACACTGAGAAACTTTTTATGTGAATAATTGGTAAAAATATATCAAAGTTTAATATGTTACAGTTGAAAGTAGGGAAGAGAGCGGAAAATATGGTAATTATTCGCAGCGTCATATCGAAGTTTGACACACCCATACCAGTCTTTAACTAAATAATATGAAAATTTAGTATGCTGGATATGAAATATTATGATACTGTATGTCAAAATTGACCATAAGAAAAATTCATATTCACCTTAATAAATTGTGTGCGAAATTATTTCAATAATAAGCACAGTGAATGTTATATACTGAGACAAAATATTCGAAAAAATTACATGGTCTATATTAACTAGCCGTGAAACTGAAAAGAATAGTAGATGTTGAAACGGGAAGTCTCGATTTTTCGTATGGTGCGTATTAAAATATTCCCCGAATCGCCAGGTGTGATTACGATCTTTGCCGAAAACGCACGAAGCCTCGCTCGGCTGTTCCATGCACCGTCTCGGGAAAAGATACGGCAGCGGAAAAATCCCACCAATTCATCAATTCGCATGCGATGTTAATACTTGTTATGTAGCTCCGTGAAACAAATCGTGGTTTACATTGCCAAACATTGGATGTAATTATCTATTTTCTTAAGATAAAATGTATAAAAACAAAAATACGCGGGTTTGGGCTGAACATGAGCCAGCCTTTGAACTTCACGTTTTTAAACTCGTTTCGAGCAGAAATTATAATAATAATAATTAATACTGAATCCAAACCAACCCATTTAGAAAAAAAATCTAACTTTAGATTCGTGATCAGCGACCCAAAAAACCTTCAAGTACCAATTTTCACTAAAATCCAAATGTTTTAAGTTTTTTTTAGCACATTGATTACGCCAAATTTAAATTTTGCAAATCTGAATTCATTTCAAAGCATAGAATATTTAATCTTGAACATTTCTTAAATTAATGGGGTTTATTTTCGAATGTTCCAATTAAAAAAAGTAGAAATGCATAAAAAAAATTATTGCAAATCGAGTCAAACAAAAAAATGGGTTAAAAATAAACATTTTAAAATAAAGTCCACTTTCCTAATACAGTTTTTCAAAAAAAAAGTTTATTACTGATTTATTCAAAAAATAACCCTTTCAATCCTTTCTTACAAGCGGACGAGTGTTCTAAGCTCACCATATATACAAGTTTCCGAGATTCTCCGACATGTAATTGCATTCTATATGTGTATATTGTAAATGTATTAGGTATAAGTCCCGGTTTAATATATAAGTGTATTGTGTGATGGACTTGTGTAAGGTGTCTTCGTATAAGTAGTGTACATATATGTATCTTCCGACGTGTATCAATTTCAGTATGCTTGTGAAGTCCTCGACTCCCCCACTTCTTTATTTTTTCAGCGGTGAGTCATAGTTTTTCGTATGGTCCGTATTAAAAACTGATATTCTTCGTGACGTTATGTGATACGGTTATTTCAATCTTTCACATTCACCGTACTAATTGTGCTTGTCCAGTCGCTCTCTAACATTGACATGGTGCGTTCCAAATATTATCATGTTTTAAATCAATTATCGAATTTTTTTTTTCATTTATTGAAAGAAAAATCTCAATTTCACTCATTAGTATGCACCATGTGAATTTTTGACAAGCAACCCCGGACTTCTCTACTTTCGAACGTTAACATACTAAACTTTGATATATTTTTACCAATTATTCACATAAAAAGTCTCTCAGTGCATGGAAGAGAGTGGTGTATGGAAGAGAGCGAGGAATAAAGCGGGCAAGGCAGAATAAAGCAGAGGAATAAAAAAATGTAAGGATGTATTGTATGGAGTGGAGTGTATGGAGTGATGGACTGTATGGATGTAAGGGTGTAAGGAGGGAATGTAATGGAATGATGTGCAATGTAAGGAGACGAAGGGATGGGAGGTGTAAAGAAAAATTGTGAAAAGTGTGTGTAACAAGGAGACAACCTTGGAAAAAAACTTGCAACCCTCAGGGGAGTCAATAAAGACATACATACAATAACGGCAAAAAAAGGATTTAAAAAATCATAAATATCTATTACCACAAAATCGAAAACAAAAAAAAAAGTTTTCAATTATTTCCGGACTGTTTCACCAAACGGAAAAAAAATAATAAAAATTAAGAAGAAAGAGACTTGAATAAAGAGTATTTTGTGTAAATTTAATAATTGTACCGCTTAAGGAACACATTGAAACTATAATTTTCGGTTTCTGTTTATTTTTGTTTGTTGAATCGAGTGTCACTAGGAGGGTCATGGAAAAATTTAATTACGTGTCTTTCGTAGATAAGTATTTGAAAAAAATCAATAAAATCCTATCATAAATATTAGTGTAGAAAAAAAAAATAAAAAAACAAGAATCACAGTTTTTCTCATTACTCGAAAATTAATAAGGTTAAGAGGCTGTAATTTTCAGCCAATGTTCTTTGTTTGGTGGAGATACGATAGACCAAGTGTCATCTGGAATCTCGTCGGGGGGCAATTTTAGTATGCTTATTCGGTTATGCTCTTTAGGAAATTTAGAAATTTTAATTTTTTCGAGAAATTCGGTGGATTGCTCTGACTTTCGTACATTTCCAGTTATCAAGGTGAAAAATGCGTTAACAAATATCCGTCATAATTTCGGAGTACCACTAAAGCGTACTCTATATGCCATTAAAAAGTAAGAACGCTATTCTGGCAAACGGGAGAATTTGTTTTCAATTAAACAATTATTTCATTAAAAGCAATTTTCCAATAATAGCTAGTATACGCAAAATCCAACAGCGTATCCATACAACGTTTTTACTATATTGAGAAATATATTGCTAATATATTGAGAAATTGATTGCTAGAATAGCCAAATATTTTTATCTATGCAAAAGATAAATATTATTGATCGTTTGCATCGAATAATCACTCAAGTACCCGAATTGACTGAGTGCTCGCGTCGAATAAGCGCTCGAGCGGACCGAGCGCTCGAAAGAGATGAGCGCTCGAGCCAAATTACTGTTTCAATTTAATGAGCGCTCATATTACGCTCGAGCTTGCTCGAGCGACATCTTTTCAAGCTGAGCGTGCGAGCGCTCGAGCATATAGCGCTCATGCACATCCGGACACGGCTCCATATTGGCCCCATGGGTATACCCATGGGGCCAATATGGACGGAACGGAGGCCGGAACGGAAAAGTTAACTAGTTTTGGTCCCTAGACTTATTTACTATAATCCATGGTTCCGTCATTACTTAAAACTTACCGGATGGCTTTTTTGGCTGTCCATATTAAATTATAATAATGATCGCTTCAAATGTTAGGAAAAGGACGTAAACCTTTGAATTCCACCGATTCAAACATTCAAATGTTGCCGCTTCGTGCGAGCGGAATGGCGGAACCATGGATTATAGTAATAGCGAATTTTATAGCGCTTTTCACTGGGGAACTCAGTGCAGATTTTTACATGCGAGTGAGTGAGACAAAGATGCACTGAGTACATATGTGTCTCACTTAGGGTGCATTCCGAATTGAGCTCGCAGCGCTAATAGCTTCCTCCGCGGCGTTCCGAAACTGTAGGTAGCGCGATGCGAGTGCGACGTCAGAGCCCGTCACAAGGCTAGGGCTGCGCTCAATGTCCCTAGATGAAACGCTGTGGCTGCACTACCTCCCGACGTAGTGCAGCCACAGCGTCTTATCTTCCCGCCAAATATTGCCAAATATCACAGCGAGACCGTTCCGCGAGTGATTTGCTGAGGAATGGGGGGTATAAAACTATAATGTGCTACATCGTCGATTCGGAACGCCTAAAGTTGGGAAAGCGTAGCATATCACGCTGTAGCGCTGCCAGCTCAATTCGGAATGCACCCTTACTCTCATCCAAAAAACTTGAGTCGGTGCGCATTCGGTGCACCAGTGGAAAGCGCTATAACTCGTTGCACTGGTGCGCACTGAGTGTATTTTCATCTCTTTCCAAAGCGTATGGTAGAAAAGGATGAAACTGCACTCAGTGCGCACTAGTGCGACGAGTTAAATTTGCTATAAATAAATCTAGGGACCAAATCTAGTGAACTTTTCCGTTGTGGCCTCCGTTCCGTCCATATTGGCCCCATGGAATAGCACCCTGATTGGCGATAAATAGATAGATCTATTTATCGCCATCTATTTATCGCCAATCAGGGTGCTATCCCATGGGGCCAATATGGACGGAACGGAGGCCGCAACGGAAAAGTTCACTAGATTTGGTCCCTAGATTCATTTACTATAATCCATGGTTCCGCCATTCCGCTCGCACGAAGCGGCAACATTTGAATGTTTGAATCGGTGGAATTCAAGAGTTTGCGTCCTTTTTCTGACATTTGAAGCGATCATTATTATAATTTAATATGGACAGCCGAGAAAGCCATCCGGTAAGTGTTAAGTAATTACGGAACCATGGATTATAGTAAATAAGTCTAGGGACCAAATCTAGTGAACTTTTCCGTTCCGGCCTCCGTTCCGTCCATATTGGCCCCATGGGATAGCACCCTCAACGCCAGTGAATAGATAGATCTATTTTATTTATCGCCAGTCATAAAGTGATAAGAGTTAAGCATGGTTTACAATAGCCGTGTCCGTATCCGTATCCGTACCACCGACGCAACACATGCTTGCACCGATATACAAACACATGAATATTCTTTCCGTGTGTTGCGTTGGTGTTACGGATACGGATACGGAAACGGCTATTGTAAACCATGCTTTATGGAATCACGGTCCCGATATGCATTCCGCCATCAACCGACTTCAAGTCACTTTTTGTCCTTGTTGCATACGCAATTTATGAAGGAGCGAAAAGGACAGAACAGAAGACGCTAACTTCAGACTGGAAAGCATATATGAACATTACCTTTCATGGTGCAACCGGAAAAGAAGCGGACTTTTCAAATTCGAAAATTATATCCACTTTTTTTTTGTTCATGAAGTGATAATCGCATGTGTAGATAACTGAGAAACTTGACGGGAGCAAAAGGGTTCGCGTAAAATTTCAATAAACTGACTATTTTTTTTTTTTCGTTAAACCCACAGTGACCGCATTTTTTTCACGAATGGATTTCATGTAAAATAATCTCAGCTTTCCAAAGAAAAAATAAAAAGTCAAAAAAGTTTTGGGAAACGCTGTCATTTTTCAATTTTTGACTTTCAAACTCATTTTTCATAGTAAAAAGTTAAATTTAGAGTTTTGAAAATATTTTTTTCGAAAAATTCAGACAATTTCCGATGAAAATTGGTATTCTCGATGTAATTTTTTGGTCTTCAGCTCCTTGAAAACTTAAAAAACGAAAAAAATGCGCAAAACGCAAAAGTAGGCGTTTCTCTGTTACTCACGTAGCAAAAGGTCTGAAATTTGCACAATTTGTTCATTTCAATGTGTTCAACAAAATATAAACGGGAATTTAAAATCAGAATTTTGAGGCCAAAAACCGAGGCCACTATTTGTGGAATGTTTCAGATATAGATGTACACGCGCGTGTTAATCTATCAATTTACAAAGTACGATATTTCGAAAACTATTGCGATGCGCCGAAAATCCTTTCAGGCGAAGTTTTATATCATTAAAAAGAAGATCTGTGTCAAATTTCAGCCAAATCCGTGAGGGACGCTTTCGGAAGTTTATCCCACAATACTAACGTATTGATACAATAAATCCAATAAATATAAATTTTGCAAATTTATATTTCCCCCCTTAATTTTGTTCCCTTCATTTTTCAGGCTCCGCCACCTGATTACTATTATTGGGACCAAAACAAACGTATTGACACAAAGAAAACCTAAGAATTTTCAAAATTCATAAAATCCATCAAACTAAATGATTATAGACAAATTTTGAATATTCATGGATAACCCCTTAATTTTTTCAAGCTCCCCCGCCTGATTATCATTATTAGGACCAAAACAAACGTGTTTGTCGAAAAAAAACCCTGGAATTTTAAAAATTCAGAAAATTCATCACAGTAAATAATAACAACCAAATTTAGAATATTCATGTATAACCCCTTTATTTTTGCAGCTCTCCCGCCTGATTATCATTATTGGGACCAAAACAAACGTGTTTGTCGAAAAAAACAACCCAAGATTTTGCAAAATTCGGAAAAGTCCTCAAAGTAAATAATTACCAAAAAAAATTTTTTGAGCGGGTCGTATAAATTAGTAGTTATTTGTAGATTTCTCCGAATTTTTACGATAAAAAATTTCGTTTTGGTAGAGTAGCGACTCGTAGTTATTGTTCTTAAAAATATTTAAATGATTTCAGTGTTTGCTTAAAAAATCGTATTTTATTTTATAAAATGTAAGAACTGTTACGAAATTTTGTGTCATTCTAATCCGTGATTTTTACATTCCACATATTCTATTACATTCTATAAAAAATTAGAACTTTCGATAACGACGGTGTAAAAATTCGTAGTTATTCATAGAATTCTACGATCTGTCACGAAATACCATTCTAGCTTTTTTGAACGGCGACACGGCATTTTTCGTAAAAACTTATAGAATATCCTACTATTTTCGTATTTATTCGTAGTAGTTCCTAGTAAATTTTGTAAATTTAAAAACTTTTACGAAAGAAAATTTCACAATTCTTGTTTAAAAATTTTTTTAAGTTTTGGAATAATTTAACTTAGAAATTCGTAGTTATTGGCGTACAAAACTAAAAATTTCAACAATTTTTTAAAATTAATTACTTCGATATACGATTTTCTACAATTTCCTACTATTTTCTACGAATTTCTACAAGTATCTAAAATCCGCACTTTTTCGTAATTTGACGTAGGAATTATAGCATTGAATAAGTTTCAACTTGCACATTTTCTCCAGCTTTTCCATAGCTTAATTGATATCTTCAATCTAGGTGATTTATTCAGATTCTTGTCTCATTGAGATAATCTACAAATTTAATTTAAATTCGATTTTGAATGCGATTAAACTCCTATGAGCCCTTAACTCGCAGCTTGTCCCTTCTTTTTTTCATATAATTTTATCTTTTCCTGAGTTTCACGGTTATTAATATCTGCTGAAGTTAGAGCGATCGCAGATTTTTTCTTAAATTCAAAAATAAACATGTTTTTTTTCGTTTCGTAGGTTATTACGAATTTAATATCCGCCAACCTTCAATTATATTCTATCTGTGTACGAAATTTTACCCTGATATCTAAAAAAAATATTCGATATATTTATTTCGAGTCATCGTAATTATATCCATGAAATTACATCTATTCTGAGTCATTATTATTAAGATGACAATAAATGACATTAGCAATAGATTAGACAAATAAGTCCCATATAATATGGGACTATAATAGGACTATAATACCTATAATAGGTATCGGAAATTTTTCAACCCGGGAAAATGACTTTTGGTACTGTATTTAATTCGATAAAATGACATTCGACGATACGTACGTAGCTAAACAAAAATCTCAGCAATACATTTTTCGGCTTATATAATGACATTTGCGAATATAGTTTCATTGAAGGACATCTTCAGTGTAGTCCATACCCAATTCGTCCCATTTCATCTCGTTTCTGCTATCATACCTCTGGTCTCTCCCGTTTCTCAATTTTTTTCCATTTAGCTTCTTGTATTTATGCTGACAGTTATCTGATTTTTTTACCTCGCTTTATCTCTTACTATTATGCCTTAATTAAGCGATACTTTTCTAGTTTGATTGACGTTATATCGATTGTCTGATGGTTTATTTACATACTCTCCGATGACAGGTAAACCACGTTTAAAAACTTGGGCAGCAGCGACACTTAGGAATGCGGGATTATGTGCATCGCATTTTCATGAGTCGGGCTTTCAGAAAGACGGCAAATTAAAACGTGATGCCGTTCCACTGCCCTTTCATTGGACAGAAAATAAACGGATCGAAGACGTTACAGAACTGAATAACAGCTCTGTAAGTACAAGTTTTCCATCCATTACATCTTCGAGCATATCGATCGAGTCACATTATGACAATCGCGACGAAGAAGAACCCACTCACGAGAGCGAGGTGAAATACACTCAACCAGATGAAACAATAGGCGCAAAGATATTGAACCCTTTCGTCAGCAATGAAAGAAGCTGTCCAGTTCACACGTACTCGAAGCGTCCATTATCATTCTTGGATACTGATGATGAATCAATGGCATGGACTGCTGTAGAACCGGCTCTCCCAGAGCTTTCGGAAAATCTTGAGGAGAAATTGTGAACTGAAGTCGACTTGTGGATGGAAAATAGAAAGTTACGCCACTTGAATACTGCCTTAAGAGTATAGATTACTAGTTATCGCAGACAAGTAAGGGAACTTCGTGTAAGACTCAGACGCGCCGTGAATCGTAATAACAGCCTACAGAAGAAAAGTAAAGCCCAAACTGTATCACAGTTCCTCAACGAAAATAACTGCATAGAGCCAGCAGCAAGAGCGATGGTTAAACTTCAGTTGCATTGCAAGAATGTTCCATTCGCTGATGACGAAAAAGATTTAGCGAAACAACCCAGATAGAACACTCACGTCTAATATACGTATATACGACGTTGCCATCGACGTCTGTAAGACGTATTTAGTACCGTAGGGGAAGTTCGGGTAGCCCCGGACGGTGGGTATCCCCGGACACTTGAAGTATGCAACAATAGAGTCAAAAATGTAAACAAAGTGACGCATATTAACGTGCCCCGTAGCGCATAGAAACAAATTTAAGTCAGTATTTTGGCATGAGCGCTCACCGTGTAAAATTTATCCCACCAAAAACACCATGAATGGTGTATAAAAACTTGAGACAAGTACATTTCCTTGCGTCGTTTTGTTTATGCTTACAAAAAGATGTCAAACCCAAATATTTGACAAATAAACCTTTACAACAAGATGTCAAACACAAAAAGTTGTCAAATAAATTCAAATAATCTAACAAGGAAGGTATCCCAGGTCGATCTCTCCGATTTTGATCTAACGCATATATGTTGTAGTACATTGAAAACTAAGCGACACGTATTTTTTTTTATCTGCCATTAAACAATTTAAGGGGGTGAAACCACCCTCCAAAGTAAGGCATGTCAAGGGGCCATTTGGCAGTTTCACCCACAAGGACATAATATTTTTTAACCAATCCAACTCCAAAAGTTTTCTCATAATGAGAAACGAAAAATGTAATTTTCTCGATAAAAAAAAAAAAAACAAGGGGGTGAGCCACCCCTAAATATTATTACATTAATGCCAAAAATGGGCAAATTCAAGTAAAAAAATCTGAAAAAAATATATATTACGTATGAACACAAAATAAAATTGACGTGTTTTTGGATTTTCCCGAAAAAAAAAAAATTGGCCGGGGTAACTACCCCTGAATGCTGTTTACCTTGCGTGTATGCGAAAAATCGTCAAATTCAAGTTTGAAAATCTAAAAAAATGTATATTGCGCATAAACACGAAATAATATTGCCTTGTTTTTGGATCTTCCCGAAAAAAAATATTGGCCGGGGTAACTACCCCTAAACGCTGTTTATCTTGCCTGTACGTGAAAAATGGTCAAATTCAAGTCTAAAAATCTGAAAAAAATGTATATTGCGTATAAACACGAAATAATATTGCCTTGTTTTTGGATCTTCCCGAAAAAAAAATATTGGCCGGGGTAACTACCCCTAAACGCTGTTTATCTTGCCTGTACGTGAAAAATGGTCAAATTCAAGTCTAAAAATCTGAAAAAAATGTATATTGCATATGAACACGAAAGAATATTGCCTTGTTTTTGGATCTTCCCGAAAAAAAAATATTGGCCGGGGTAACTACCCCTGAACGCTGTTTATCTTGCGTGTATGCGAAAAATGGTCTAATTCAAGTCTAAAAATCTGAAAAAAATGTATATTGCATATGAACACGAAAGAATATTGCCTTGTTTTTGGATCTTCCCGAAAACAAATATTGGCCGGGGTAACTACCCCTGAACGATGTTTATCTTGCGTGTATGCGAAAAATGGTCAAATTCGAGTCTAAAAATGTGAAAAAATGTACATTGCGTATAAATACAAAAGAATATTGACTTGTTTTTGGATCTTCCCGAAAAAAAATATTGGCCGGGGTAACTACCCCTAAACGCTGTTTATCTTGCCTGTACGTGAAAAATGGTCAAATTCAAGTCCAAGAATCTGAAAAAAATGTATATTGCATATGAACACGAAAGAATATTGCCTTGTTTTTGGATCTTCCCGAAAAAAAATATTGGCCGGAATAACTACCCCTGAACGCTGTTTATCTTGCGTGTATGCGAAAAATGGTCTAATTCAAGTCTAAAAATCTGAAAAAATGTATGTTGCGCATTAACACGAAATAATATTGACTTGTTTTGGATCTTCCCGAAAAAAAATATTGGCCGGGGTAACTACCCCTGACCGCTGTTTATCTTGCGTGTACGCGAAAAATGGTCAAATTCAAGTCTAAAAATCAGAAAAAATGTATATTGCATATGAACACGAAATAATATTGACTTGTTTTGGATCTTCCCGAAAAAAAAATATTGGCCGGGGCAACTACCCCCGATGAACAAAATTCATTCGGGCGGTTTTTACTCTACGTACACGTTTCAAAGGTGATCGTGAGGAATTTAATTTTATACAAAATACTGAATCCGCAAGGCAGACGTCGAAATCGAAGGCTGCACAAACGTTGCTGTTATTCGATGTTCATGGTGTAAAAAATCCTTCTGCTTGAAACACTTTTTCGACGATTATCCCTATTGTTCAATATTCGAAAATTAATAATTTTTGGTTTATCATTTTCGTAACGATAAGTTATACCAATAAAACGTATTAAACTTCATTCGAAAAATTACCTTGTCTTTGTTCCCGATGATTTTTTTGTTTAAGCATTTGATGATATCGTGAGAAAACAAACAAACGTTAACAATTCAAAGCATTTAGGGGTAGTTACCCCGGCCAATATTTTTTTTCGGGAAAAACCAAAGACACGTCGAATTTCCTTTGGGTTTGTTACGTCCTGACCCTCGATTTTTCTCATCTCGGCCAAGAAAAGCGCGGCTTTCCCTTTAACACGTTATTCGAGATAAAATCGGAATTGGCCAGGTTATTGCCCTGTTTTGAGCCTAACCTTGCGGAAAATTGCTCAGGATGGGCGGAGAGTGCATAATTTGGTAACAATGGCAAATTTAAATAAAATCTCGCGAACAAAACTCTTCAATTTCGCGGGACACATAATAAATGGTAATTCGGTAACATCTGACAAATAAAACTTGTAATATAAAGGAATAAAATAGCGTGATCTCATAAAATAAATTCTGACATAAACACGGGAACTAAACTTTCACTGACGTGGGAGGAAATACACGGCAGGGCCATCCTCAGGATTGACCTCCGGAGGGCTTTCCGCCCAAATTGCAAGGACAAACGTAATTATTATGAGGACCAAAATGACCACTGATACCGCGACAGCTATTTTTAACTGGAAAAGGTCCATGATCAATGGACAGGACAACTCTCACAACAAAGGAAATCAACACCGGAATTTATTCAACCACGACTTGATTAAGTTTAATCATTTGAAGAAATTCTAAAATGCTCGAAAATGAATTTAACCCCGGAAAAATTATATCAGAAATGAACATCAAATTATAAACACGAAACTGTTAATTTCTTATTTCCTGGAATACATCGTAAATTCTTCAAATGCATTTAGCTCGCACATATTTCACGGAAGTTACAGGATGAACACTTCCTAAAATGAAACAAATTTACAAAGAAAATAATCCTACAGTAGATCGAAATACTACGGATTCCTCCGGAAATAGTTGCTTGGAAACGCCAAAATATTTTTAATGGACCAAGAATAATTCTAAAGGGTCTGAAAATATACTAACACAAGAATCGAGTTTGGAGAAAACAACAACAAAAATTAAATTCACAAAATAATATTTATCGGACATTGGATTTAACACAACAAAAAAAAATAAATTACCCTTCATGGAATCATAACCTTCCGAAAGACCAAGATTGACGCAAATATAAATTTCCAGAAAACTGAATTTAATTCGGCATGACTTTTCACAAAATTGATTTTAACTCGACATGATTTTCCAAAATTGAATTCATAAATTTCCAAAGAAAAATTGAACTTAATTCGACATGACTTTCCACAAAACTGAATTTATAAATTTCCAAAAACTGAATTTAATTCAAAAGGATAACACGGAAAGGGAAAACAACGAAAGAAATTACACCATGGGTTTTACGATACAAACGACCCGAAACCCTCGCCTTCGGTCCTTAGGACGTCATGGGGTGTCGACCGAGATCGGAGACACCGCGCAACACGAGCAAATATATATATATATATGTGAGAAAACATTTCAAAAATACTTACTACTTTGATGGTCGAACTGGATGAATTTGGAGGATTCTAAAATACGATGAATATAACGACGAAGACGATGAACAATTCAGTGCAGATGGGATGATTGTGCGGTGAAAGTGAATGTTCAGCCGAGATTGATAAACGGTGAAATATTTTTATTCCACAAAAAAAATATGTTCGTTCACAAAAGAAAATAAACCGTTCGTTCACAAAAATAAGATGTTCGTTCGCAAAAATAAAATGTTCGTATCGAAAAAATAAAATGTTCGTATCGAAATCCACGGAGACAGTTTGAATAAAATAAAGTAAAATAAAGAAATTTGGAGATACTGAGGCCAAACGATGAGAAGTATATAAAGAGAAATAGATTAACACGACGGACAGCGATTCGATCTCTTAAAATTTTCTCCCGGCTCTGATAACTCTGACCCCCTGCGGGCTCATTACCCGGTTTTATATAGGGTATTGCAGGATGACTTAGCTTCGGCGGTGGGGAGATACGCCCTTAGCCGCCTAAAACGCTCTAAGCCCCTCCGCCGCCTCCACCTCGCATTCCCAATGACCGCTACGAATCTATATAATTGAAAATCCATACTTCTAATTAATACAAATTTATCCTGATTATAAAACTTTCATTTCTGTATTCCTTTTTAATAATTATTCCGTGTTTCAATAATCCGTAAAGCGATTTTTCCCCTCGTACATACGCCGTCTTTTCATCAAGACGTTCATTCTGTCTCTCTCATACTTGCATATACGGTATCTACTCTCTCGCTCACTCTGCCCCTCGTTTCGGAGGTACCACGCAGCAGAGGAGTTCTCCTCTTCGGCTTCTCCTACAGGCCACGCGCTGGTCCACCGTAGGCTCTCGGTGACACATACACGCACACACACATACAGCCATGCACATTTCCATTCGTCTTTTTGTTCGTGCTCTCGTTCGGTGACGATTTCTCCTCCATTTATTCGTATCTCCCTTGCTCCGCATTGCCTTCGATTTATTCTCTCATTCTATTCATTTCTATCTCTTTTTGATTTCCTTGCCATGCCGAGCCTGTAACGCGATGATACATGCAAGGCTTTTTAGTTCAGATTAAAATTATTCCACTGATGGTGAAATAGTTCTCAAACGATTTTTATTTGATTAAGTGACCCGATCTTTCCAATAATCGGAAAAATCATGAAAGTCATTCTGTAATCATTGATCTACTCAAAATACACAATGCGAAACCATTTTGAAACAATTTAAAATTATTCATTGATGGATATTGATTTTTTTATCACCCGGTTATCTTGATTCCACGTTAACGCTCGGATTCTGATAGTTTCCCTGATTATTCTTTGCTTGTTTGTTATAACATTGAAAACTTTGTCCCTATACTCCAGATCCTGTGTGATTTCCCTAATCATTCTTTGTCATTTTTACTACAGGAATAATGTATTTCATAAACCGCGCATTAATCATGCATACATTAGCTCACCATTCTTAATAACTACTAAAAGGATTCTTTCTCAATTACATTGTTTATGGATAATCCTTGTTAATGCACTATGAAATTTCCATGAATCTTTGAATTTGGTCTTTGTAAAATTATTATTCATTGTTAATTAAATCATGCGCTTGCTACGCCTTTGGGGTCCTTGTTGGATTGCGATGTCGAATTTGCGGCGTCACTTATCGATGAGACATATGTCTCTTGAACCTCGTGATTTTTATTGAAAGGCAATTGCCTTCCACGCGCGCGCTCTCTCTCTCTCTAAACATGTAGTTCCGGTTAATCGGAAGACGATATTCGTAACCAGACGACAGCAGCTCTGGTATAACCACATGTTTCCGAATGTTTATTTAATTCTCATTAGCGACGTGACGGTTGGGTGTCCCGTCGAAGTCTTTCCTCTATCGAGTCCCCTTGACTCGACCACTGCGTCAATTTGTCGATCACGTGCAGAACTCATGTAGATCATCCACGAGAATCATCCGATGACCTTTTCCAGACGCTGTTCCCGAAAAGTTGTAGCAAGGCTAAAATCGCCCATAAATTAAGAGCAAAGAGAAAGAAACAGCAAGCATCTCAACGAAAAAGGAAATCTCCTCTCTTTGACCAATTTTGACTCATGGAAATCTCAAGCTATTCTAAATAATATAATTGAATACTTAAATGCAATAAACTACATACTATTCACCGCCACCTTTACCATCACCGATGACCTGACCCAGGTACCCATGTTCATTCTTGATTTTACATTTTTACATCCGTTCACTCACGTACTTTCGGGAATTTATTTCATAAAGTATTCATTCGGGAATAAAGAAAAAGAGGATCACCGGTCACTATAGCTTTAGATGAGGCATACTCTCTCTCTTTCTCTCTCTCTATCCATGCACGCGTGAATCTTCTATAGCCAAGGATTTCTCCGACATCGGCGGTTGTTTATATTCATGTCCGACGATGGACGTCTCGTAATGAGGACCTTTGATATCGATGCCGCTATGGCGTCACCTCTCGATAGCCTATGCTCACTTGAGACGTACTTGTGCAGATGGCTCGATGAATGACAACTCGAACTTTCCGTGTTGCCAGGAGGAAAAATAAAACGTTCCTCTAGTGTGACCGGGTCCCTTTCCTCGTATTTAATTCTATTGAAAATCGCCAGATATAAGCTATTTCAAATCGATGCAAAAAGTCCCGAAAGTCGCGGGACGTAACAGGTTCATACGCAATCTATTTTTTTCAGATGCTTAGAGTTGATTTGACCATTTTTCGCATACACACAAGATAAAAAGCGTTCGGGGGTAGTTACCCCAGCCAATATTTTTTTTCGGGAAAATCCAAAAACAAGTCAATATTCTTTTGTATTTATACGCAATGTACATTTTTTCACATTTTTAGACTCGAATTTGACCATTTTTCGCATACACGCAAGATAAACATCGTTCAGGGGTAGTTACCCCGGCCAATATTTGTTTTCGGGAAGATCCAAAAACAAGGCAATATTCTTTCGTGTTCATATGCAATATACATTTTTTTCAGATTTTTAGACTTGAATTTGACCATTTTTCACGTACAGGCAAGATAAACAGCGTTTAGGGGTAGTTACCCCGGCCAATATTTTTTTTTCGGGAAGATCCAAAAACAAGGCAATATTATTTCGTGTTTATACGCAATATACATTTTTTTCAGATTTTTAGACTTGAATTTGACCATTTTTCACGTACAGGCAAGATAAACAGCGTTTAGGGGTAGTTACCCCGGCCAATATTTTTTTTCGGGAAGATCCAAAAACAAGGCAATATTATTTCGTGTTTATACGCAATACACATTTTTTTAGATTTTTAAACTTGAATTTGACGATTTTTCGCATACACGCAAGATAAACAGCATTCAGGGGTAGTTACCCCGGCCAATTTTTTTTTTTCGGGAAAATCCAAAAACACGTCAATTTTATTTAGTGTTCATACGTAATATATATTTTTTTCAGATTTTTTTACTTGAATTTGCCCATTTTCGGCATTAATGTAATAATATTTAGGGGTGGCTCACTCCCTTGTTTTTTTTTTTTTTTATCGAGAAAATTACATTTTTCGTTTCTCATTATGAGAAAACTTTTGGAGTTGGATTGGTTAAAAAATATTATGTCCTTGTAGGTGAAACTGCCAAATGGCCCCTTGACATGCCTTACTTTGGAGGGTGGTTTCACCCCCTTAAAGTGTTTAATGGCAGATAAAAAAAAATACGTGTCGCTTAGTTTTCAATGTACTACAACATATATGAGTTAGATCAAAATCGGAGAGATCGACCTGGGATACCTTCCTTGTAAGTCACAGTTGCCAAGTACATCAAGCATTTTCATTGTTTACATTTTTATTAACCGTTTATAAGTAAGTAACAACGCTCGAAAACGTATTGAAACGGACTTAGGGACTTAATCTAAAAATTTAATGTTTGAAAGATTTTATTGAAAAAAAATTCGCATTGAAAAAAAAAATCCGAACGAAGTACTTGGCGAGTTATGTAAAATGGCTGTACAGACTACCTGTTACGAACTCGCCAAGTACTTCGTTCGGATTTTTTTTTTCAATGCGAATTTTTTTTCAATAAAATCTTTCAAACATTAAATTTTTAGATTAAGTCCCTAAGTCCGTTTCAATACGTTTTCGAGCGTTGTTACTTACTTATAAACGGTTAATAAAAATGTAAACAATGAAAATGCTTGATGTACTTGGCAACTGTGACTTAGATTATTTGAATTTATTTGACAACTTTTTGTGTTTGACATCTTGTTGTAAAGGTTTATTTGTCAAATATTTGGGTTTGACATCTTTTTGTAAGCATAAACAAAACGACGCAAGGAAATGTACTTATCTCAAGTTTTTATACACCATTCATGGTGTTTTTGGTGGGATTTGGTTTCTTTTTGCAAAGCATTATATATGTCGACATATATTTACGATGTAACTTCTATGTAAAAGCTTTAAATGGCGACAGCTATGCTCAGGGTAGAATTGAACAATTTTTGACGGCATAAATTGTCTTGCCAAAACATTTCGTACAATTATGGAATGGTTTCATTATTTCACAACTTCAGAAGCCCCAATCTAGCACCTAGCACACGAATTATCATTTGCATTTTTTTTTTATTAGATCGTTAGCAAGTTTAGCGAACTCCAAAATATTCTATGCGTACAAAATCCTATCAGTGAGGTCTCCCTATTCTTGAAAGTGCTCGCATGATCCATTCAAACATCTTTGAGTTTCGATTCTTGATACAAAGCACCATCGCTGAGTTATAAAAATCATAAGCATTGCTTTTCTATAGTCGGTTGATAGTATTGAGCACTATCCTTTTTTTCGCGATGGAATAGTAGAGCTTTGTTTGTAAGATATCAATGAAACGCAGACTCAACCCGACCGCGACCCACGTAATTCTACTCATAAAAGCCATCATAGTCAACTGAACAAGGGAAAATTCGACAAATCATTGCACTACAAAAAAAAAATCCCATGAAGCGATTTGATCCAGACAAACGCAGTCTATATCCAAATTGGTACAGAAAAATGAAGCATGTTGTCCGTATGCGCAGGTCCTTTGAAATTTGAATTGTCTGTACCGAACCGAGTTGTGAAATTGTAATTAAACTTTGTTTACTTACAAATCACAAATGTAATTTGAAATTAAACTTTTTTCAATGGACTATTACAAATGTGATCTGTAATTGAACATTTTGTAATTAAAAATTAGAAATATAATCTGTAATTAAAATTTTTACTCTTTTCAATTACCCATTACAAATAAAATTTCTAATTACACTTCTTTTAATTTAAAATTACAAATGTAATTTGTAATTAAACTTCTGTGTAACTACAAATTATAAATGTAATTTGAAATCGACAAGAATTTAATTACAAATTAAAATTGTAATTGAACAACGTTTAATTATAAATTATGAAAGTAATATATTCAATCAATTATTTGTAATCGATTAGACGAGTACAAATTGGCAATGAACAGATCCTCCGGAACATCATTCGTCACCCAGAGTTATCATTTTTTAATTAATTTTTACGTTTGATTATTTTTATGTTTTGCTTCCGATGGACATGTGGTGGTGCGCTCCGTAGCACCAGATCCCCAGGTCATGGGATCTTTTTTCCTGCCGTCCAGGTATCACTTTCGGTAGTTCTTGAGCACAGGTCGACGGGCATCCGTCACCTACCGTCCTGGAATGGCCCCGCGCTTCGTAATCTTTGAGCACCAGGTCGTCGGGAAGGCGTTATTTGCCGTCCAGGCTCTGCGCTCCGTCGTTCTTGAGAACCAGGTCGACGGGAATGAGTTTTCCGTGGTCCAGGTCTCACGCTTCGTAGTTCTTGAGTTCCAGGTCAACGGGATTGCGTTTTCCACCGTCCAGGTCTACCGCTCGATTGTTCTCGAGTTCCAAGTTGACGGGAATGCGTTTTACGCTGTCCAGGCCTCGCGCTCTGTAGTTCTTAAGTTCCAGGTCAACGGCAAGGCACTACGCATATAAATGGCGCGTAAGACCCGGACGCTAAGCACTATGGTGCGATCAAGCTGGACGCCAAGAAGTAACGCGCGATCAACCTGGATGCTAAAAACTATGACGCGATTGACCTAGACACCAAGAACTATGACGCGATTAACCTAGACATCAAGAACTATGGCGTGATCGACCTGGACGCCAAGAACTATGACGCGATTGACTTAGACACCAATAACTATGGCTTGGTAAACCTGAACGCCAATAACTACCGCGCGATCAACCTGGACGCCAAGAACTATGACGCGATCGACCTGGACGCCAAAAACTACGATGCGATCGACCTGGACGCGAAGAACTATGGTGCGATCGACCTGGACGCCAAGAACTATGACGCGATCGACCTGGACGCCAAAAACTACGATGCGATCGACCTGGACGCGAAGAACTATTGTGCGATCGACCTGGACGCCAAGAACTATGACGCGATCGACCTGGACGCCAAGAACTATGGCGCGATTAATCTTGACACCAAGAACTATTGCGTGATCGACCTGGACCCCTAGAACTATGACGCGATTGACTTAGGCACCAATAACTATGGCTTGGTCAACCTGGACGCCAATAACTACCGCGCGATCAACCTGGACGCCAAGAACTATGACGCGATCGACCTGGACGCCAAGAACTATGGTGCGATCGACCTGGACACGAAGAACAATGATGCGATCGACCTGAACGCCAAGAACTATGACGCGATCGACCTGAACGCCAAGAACTAATGTGCCATCAACCTGGATTCCAATAACTATGACGCGATTGACCTAGACACCTAAAACTACGACGCAATTAACCTCTAGACACGAAGAAATATGGAGCGATCGACCTGGACGCCAAAAACTTATGACGCGATTAACTTAGACACCAAAAATTATGGTGCGATCAGCCTGGACGAAAAATGTGCTTGGTGATGTAGGATTAAGGGAAAAATTCGGGGATTGAACATCAAGATTTCTCGATTTCTCGGTCAACAATCTTGTCGGTCGCCTGGTCTTGTCTCGACTCATCAAAATGTTTCGAGACGAGAAAAGCCAAAATATTCGAGACGAGAAATTTCTTGTTTCGTCTCGTGTTATGGAAAAGTTTTTCGTTTCGGTGGCATCACTATCGCGACTAAAAAAATCCTGAATCATGGAAAAATACAATTCTCAATTAATGTTTACTCTACACAATTAAATAACTATTTAATAAAATAATCGCGGAAACGACTTTTATGAAAACTAATTTCGGGGCAATGCTGCACTACTCTAGAGAGTTAGATAAGGCATGCACGTACGTGAGACGCACCAATCTGTCACTACCCGTGGACCTAACCTAATTGGTGCGACAGATTTTGGTGCGACAGATGCGAAAATTTCGTGTGAAGTGATTGTACGTCGAATATAATTAATAAAATGCGATATCTCTCATATATCAATAACTATAGCATTTATTTGGGTACCGATCGAAAGAGAAAAAAAAATAAAAAATATACGTGTTAATATCATTGCCGAAGTCCGTATAATTAATTAATAATTAGGAAAATAAGTTTCGTTATATAGATATACTCCTATGTATAAGCAAGTTGTGCGGCGTATAAGAGGCTGTAGTACCTCTCGACATGTCGGTCTAGGACACGGTCTTACATACAGGTCTGGAAACTCGGCTATTTTTAAATGGTGGGGATTGTCATAGTTACTGTGACCAAACTGTCAGTTTCTCGTTTGTCCACTAGGTGCGCTGTCGTACTAGGGTATTGTAGATATAGATATATAGTCACATATACCGTACATTTTCTAGTACTGACGTACTGTCAGCCAATTTTCGAATTCGGCCCTCATAGAGCCTCGTGGTCTCGTGATGGATTAATTAATGAATACTAAATTAAAAATAATTAATGAAATGAAATTGTGAAGTGCTCGTGAATATGCCGAAAGTGTGCATTGTACCAAATTGTTATAAAAAATTCAAGAACGATGAGAAATGTTCAATTTTCCAAGTTCCCCAAGACGAAGAATCGCGTCGAAAATGGGAAGCTGCAATTCCCGGCATCGAGGTTTTGAAATCAACACAACACGTATGTGAACGTCATTTCGAGCCAAAATGCATTGTTCGAAAGTTATTGAAGCGAGCTCCAAATGGGAAAATTCTCATAGATGTAAGTGTAAATTATTTAAATAATTTTTTTAAATGTCAAGTGCCCCTGAAAAGTAAGCAACAATCATTAAGATAGTACACGTTTTCACGTCTTTAGAAACTCTAACTACACTGAAAAAAAAGTTAAATGATACATGTACAACATTTTATATGTGTACAAGACAAAATATTTTTGACAGATTCCTTACAAGCGTCCCCGATTGCTGGAATCTGTAGTTCCGTCGATTTTCGAATGTGGATCTCCAGCATACGAAGACCCTGACAAAGAAAGTAAGTGCAACCGAAATGAAATTTCCCGAATGACGACCATTCAACTCTTATTATTAATACTATGACATTATAGATAGCACGATAGCTGTCGTAAGGGTTGCGGCATCCAAGTTCGACACACACTGCTCGGTGCCAAAAACAGCACCTTTTAGAACCGTCGATAACCAACAAGAGGCTGTAACATTTGCGAAATCGGTGGTCGTAGAAAGTGAGCAGCTAACAGCTTCCAGTCGATTATCGGATCAAGGAACGGCAAGGAACAACGAGGATATGGTTGCTTCATCTGAACAAGCTGCTGATAATGAGTTGAAGTCATTAAACGAAGCAGAAAATATCAGCAGTATCGCAGATAATCCAAGTGTGGAAATGGAATCTCACCTTACCAGCGATGATCGACTTTTGACGTTTTCTGTGTCGGATGATTCGCAAATAAATTTTCAAGCTGTTGACGATGTTTGCACAGTGAGCCTATCGAAGCCATGGAGTGTTGTGGAATCGTCAAGGGGACATAAGCGTCTGATTTTATCTCAGATCGTCACGAATGCAGCATGCGATGTAGCTGTAATTCTTAAAAGTGTCGTGATCGATGATAAGAAAAAAATGAAGTATGCGGTCAACGGAAAGCTTATAATGCATGACGTACCACAACTTCCACAAGTCCTGACTGATCCTCGAATTTTGCCGAGCATCCTGAACGAATTTCATCGTCTACGTATATGCGATGGATTGACAAATACAAATGTTGATCTTGCAGAAGCTGCTGCTATATGCACTGATAATATGAATATCAACCGGTCAACGAAGTGCATGTTAATCGGAAAGAAAAAAACGTGTCACTATTGTGTGCGACTTAACAGGAAGACTTTACGGCAAAAAAATGTTCGTTGCGAAAAACGTGGTCATTTCAAACGATTTACAGTTCTGTCAAATCCTGTTGATCAAAGCAAGCTTCATTTTATGCGGCTGAAGATTAATCGCGAGAGACGCGCGAAAAATCGTCGAACGAAACGAATTGAATTACTCTCACAAAGTTTGAGACAAAAGCGAGACGAACTTATTGCGGTAAAAGATAACTTGCTCGAACAACAGCTTGAAACGTTCAGCTTACCAGAAGCGCAAAAAACCGCATTACGAGAAATAATCGCAGCTGCAAAAAAAACAGATCCGCGAGGTCGACGATACAGCAATGAGTGGATCATGATCTGCATGCTGATGAATATACGATCGCCAGCTCATTACGAATTTATAAGAAAAAACCAAATAGTTCCTCTACCATGTATAAGAACTGTTCGAAAATACTTTTCCCTCATTGATTCAAAATGCGGCTTTGACGAGAAATTCTTTGAGTTGTTGAAATTAAAATTTCAATCGAAGAATCCGATGCAGCGTCATGGGTTATTAGTTTGCGACGAAATAAGTTTGCGGAAATCACTCACCGTTTCATCAAAGGATCTTACATACGCCGGCTTGACAGATTTTGGAGATGATGGGCCAAGGGCTACGAACATAAATGATCAGGCAACTCATGGTCTCGTATTACTTTTTCAGCCTCTTGCTGATAAATTCACTCAGCCAATTGCAGTTTTCGCTTCCGAAAACCCCGTTAAGGGCGAGGAGTTAGCAAAATTGGTGGTGAAGGCAATTACTCTCCTGGAATGATCTGGCGCTCTCATTCATGGGATTGTAGCAGATGGTGCACATACTAACACCAAAATGGGCACATCACTTGGCATCGACAGGACAATAGAGAATTGTAAATCATGGTTTACACATCCAGTGGATAACGAGAGACGAGTGTTTGTTTTTTCTGATGCGCCCCACCTCATCAAGAATGTTCGAAATCGCCTTCACAACAAAAAGAAGCTGCGGGTATGTTATATCTCGCAATGAGTTTTTTAATTTACTTTTTTATCACAAAAATGTAGCACACAAGGACCTAAAACAACTTGATAACATTTCCGTTTGCGGAGAATAATTTTATGTATAATACTATTTGCAGGTTAGCAGCAACGAGGGATATATTCAATGGCAATATTTCGAAAAGCTGTTCGACACCGACACCAAACATATCGGTAACGCAAGAGTGTGCCCCAAAATCTCCAAACGACGATTTGGATAATACCAGTAAAATGCGTGTCCGGCTGGCAACTCAGGTAAATGTCAAAATTTCAATCTATCTACTTATAAAATACCTTGCATTACATTGATTTCTTTGGGTTTGCATAGATATTCAGTAATTCAGTCGCTGATGGAATGAAATTTTATCTCGATCTAAAAGTCGATGGATTTAGTGGCTGTGAAGAAACCATAAAATTTTGCAAGCGCTTTAACGATCTTTTTGATGCTCTAAACCGAAAAATGCCGAATCAAGGACTCACACCGGATACCAAAGACTTCAAGGTATGGAATCTATTTTTTGGAATAAATCCAAATATGTTGGAACGATAAATGTAGAAAGATGTACCACCCTGAAAAAAAATAGAATTTAATCTCAGTACACACTCTTATGACGTCCCTGGAAGTTTTCAATAACTTGAAAAAAACAACTTGAGCCCCATAGTACACGTTTGTATAGCGTTTCTGGAGATTTCAAATTCCCTGAAAAAAAAAATGACAAAAGTCGAGCCCCAGTACACGTCATTATGACGTCCCTGGGAATTTAAGTGTCCTGAAAAGAAAGGGAAAACATTCGAGCCCCAGTACACGTCGTTATGACGTCCCTGGGAATTTAAGTGTCCTGAAAAGAAAATAAAAACATTCGAGCCCCAGTACACGTCATTATGACGTCCCCCGGAATTTAAATGCTCCCCTAGCAGTCTGTGCGACCATACAAAACACCATAAAAGCGACGGTGTTTTTGTGCCAAATTTATACGGACCAAACCACTGTGAAAACCACGGTCCCGACGGTCCCACTTTTTTTAACGGAGCTTACGGCATGGTGGTTTGTACAAATGACAACCGTTAAAACGACCATTAAACGACTGCTCGAGTGTCAGTGCTCGTTTTACGGTGGTTTTGCCAGTCGTTATTTTGAAATCCACTTTGCCGTAAGCTCCACTCGAAAAATTGGGACCCCCGGGACAGTGGTCTCCGCGGTGGTTTGGTCGGTATAAATTTGGCACAAAAACACCGTCGTTTTTAGGTGGTTTCCAAGGTGGTTTCATGCGGTCGCTCAATACGCTAGGGTCTGAAAATAATATAAAACAGTTGTCACGTTCTAATAAATGCTCCTAAGGAACTGAAGTATCTGAAATAAATAATGACACCCTGCAGACACTATAGTAGATGGGTTTTACAGATTATACAAACATCTCTTGAGTGGTTGGACGATTGGGAGCGTGCAAAAATGAAGGGTGATGTGACAAGCGATGAGTTTTTGACACCAGACACTGCAAACGGTCTGCGTTTGTCCCTTCATTCCACGATGGGTCTTTGTCGATATTTGATAAAGAAATACAATTTCGAGTATTTACTGTCCGGAAAGGTTAATCAAGATAACTTGGAGGTAAATCTAATATATGTACAAAAATTTTTTGTTAACTGCTACTTGTTTCGTTCCTCGTTTTCTACGCTATTTTTTCGTTACAGAAATTTTTCGGTACTATTCGTCAAGCGGCAGGCAGCAATGATCACCCCAGTTGTTCGACCTTTCTACAACTATACAAATTACTATCGGTGTATAGCATGATCAAACCGCCAATTTATAGCAATTGTACAGTAGATGGTGATGGTAAACCTCCCGAAATTTTAGTAACGGTCGACGATCTCATAGACATTTACGGTCGGACCGAATCGAAAATTTCGCAAATAACGAGAAACTTGCAACTAAAGTTGGATGAATTGGTCAAGCATGACGATTGGAAGATCGATGAGTTGGGAGACCATGATTATTCCTTACCTCAAGTCCTCGATTGCATAATTTACTATGTCACAGGTTTGAATGCTTAATACCGGCACAAGAAAGGGTTAAATTCATCGATTGTTTTGAACATGGGGTACTAACACGGTATTATTAATACTAATTTGCTTTGTGCTGTAAACGATAAATTAACAAAATCTTTTTACTAACAATCTTTATGTTCTATCGCTTGTTACTTTTCGTGTTTTAAGCATGGCTGCACATATGTACATGGCCATGCATGGCACTCACAGGCTCCTATGCTTGTTATCTGAGGGTGTGCTACACGCTCAAACCACAATAATCTACTGGAATTATATAATATGCATGTGCTTTTATCGCCCAAGGTTTGCTATTATAAGTCATTGTATGCTAAACATTAACTCGGAACTGCGTACTATCATTGCTTCATTGGTTGGTGTCGTTGCCATGTTCTCTCGTAACACTTTAACAACGTTTACAGGCTATTTATGTAAGCAAGTTCTGCGACGTTATGATGCATGTGAAGAATGTCGGAATGCTCTTCGAAACAATAGCGAATACTCGTCTTCAGCATCGAAGTTAGTCGACGAGAAGTCCCGAGGGCGACTAATACATGCCAATGCACATTTTTTTAAACTTATCACATTTATTGAGTCTTGCTTCGCTAAACACGCTCGCGATAAAAATGTGTTCGATTTGACTGTAGCTGAAGTACTCGCTAATTACAATTTTACGTTTCCCTGCATGAAACATGCTTCTCAAATATTATCATTCTCGATATTTTATTATATAAGGCTAAGGATGCGTCAATTCACGTATCAAGAGAATCAAAAGAAGCAAAAACGATTCGTGGTACAAAATAAACTTGCTAAATTGACAAAAGAATAAAAAATTTTGTACATATACAATGCTTCTATTACTTTCATATTCCTATATCCTTTGTTTCTCTACATTCGCATTCATATTATAAAATAATTTTTTTAATCTAAATATATTACCGAAACATTATGCCGGAAAAATTAACAGTACTATTAAAAAAAAAAAAGTAATGGGATTTGAGCCTGCGCCCACCAAGTGCGGGAAAAGCACTCTATCACTACGCTACAAGCCGACACTTCATAATTTTATGTATTATATGTATTTGAATCTCGTGTGTACCCCTAACTATTCTTGCCACAGTTTAAGTGGTAAAAAAATGATTACATCTGAAAATGTTATATTTCCTGCTACAAAAGATCGCATGTACATATATCAAATAAAAAATCATTATAACCCTACGCGTATTTCGTTCATATAGAGAAATATTAGGTTTTAATGAGCATTGTAATTATTTTTGATTAATTACAAATATTGCCTATGTTCTACCACTGCACAGCTGTTCAAAGCTACCTCCTCCCATTCTATTTGATTGGCTTACCCCAAGGTTGCACTGCTCCAAGTGGCGGAAATGAGTACTATTCTTTTGCCTCACTATTTGAATCACCCCCCACCCTACGAATTTCCAGACCTGTATGTAAGGCCGTGGTCTAGGAGGAAATGTACTTGTCTCGAGGCACTACCGTGCCTCTTGATTGGATATGATCATATCTAATCATATTTTAGGTTTGATCATATCTGATCATATATTATATTATGATTAATCATATCTGATCATATATGAAAAATTGGCCAGGCCTGACCGTATCTGGTCATATTGACTTATATATGACCTGATACTACCATTGTTACGTCCCGAGAGCGTCGGTAGAGCAGAAACTCTTGTAACCCGCGATACGCGAGCTCGACGAGTCTGATATGAGCGGTTTCTGTTTTTTCCCTACTCGATACCGGAACCAATAGTATATAAATGTTTTTGGGTATATCAGCGACCACTACGCGTGGCTGATTTGCCGGAAAAAAGATGTAGATGATTGCGAAGATTTGCTGATTAAACAGATGAAAGTTTTTATTCAATTTATAGCTGTCGATGATCTTGGTTGGTAAGACCAAGATATTTTGAGTATGAGTACAGAATGTTTGATACACTTGATATTTTCGGATAACAGACACTGGAATCGCGCGCACGAAGTTTAATTAAATTGAGCGCGATTCGAACGAACTTATGAGTTTCGTGTTTTATTCTGAATTTCGAATTTAGACTGTTCGTCGAAAATGGCGAGTTTTATTCTCGACCAAGACTGAGCGTAATGAAATCGTCTAAAGATGAATCGAAGTCAAGTGATAGAATTTTGTAAATGAGTGCTGTGTAACTTGGAGTCGAATGGTAACAATTAAGTGTCTATTTTTTGGAGAGTTCGGCTTTTTATAGCCTTGGCGAATGGAGTTTAGGGAGATGGAAAATTTGAGTTTGGTAGGAGAGATTTGTTCTCGTTGGTCCAAGTGGAGCAAGGGAAGAGTCAAGCTGATGCCACGTGGACGTACTTAAGGGCGGGTTTTTTATCCTTAAAAAGTTTGGTGATCGTTGCGAGTTTCCTGTGTCTGTTTTACATATATTTTCTTATAGATAAACATGCCGGCGTTTTCCTCGGAAGAGGGAAACGTTTTTTCAGTTGCAAGATAAAGAATATTCGATTATAATATGAGTGTCGCCGTTTTCTTCTGGCGAGAGACGCGTGCACGTGGGAAAGCAAATAATCTCGAGAAATGCGGGGTTTTCGCTTGTATGTTGAAGATATAATTTTATGACAGGATGTGTCCGCTTTCCTCGGGAAAGGACCGTGTGCTGATCAAATGTTTATGAAGATATTAGTTTTGGTGCATTTGGGGACCAAATGTATCAACTGAGTTGGATTATTTAGTTTGGATATTGGGTGGTCTTGAGATTCTGTTCTCGTCTAGTTTTGAATATAAATATATGTTATTTACGTGGTTCTTCCCGTCTTCCCGAGATTGGTTGATTACAAGAAATGATTGATTGTACAAGAAATGATTATTCGATGAGATCTATTTTATCGGCTACCGTATATTCTACTGTCGTTAATTTCAGGTCGGTATTTGAAAGGGTGTAATAAAGAGGGAGACTTTGATCGAAAAAAATATGCCGGTGGGGATGTAACACCATATCGGATCATGTATGAGTGGACATGACAATATACTGTCAGACCTGGCCAATTTTCGTATATGATCAGATAAGATTAATCATAATATATATTATGATTAATCATATCTGATCATATACGAAAAATTTACCAGGCCTGACCGTATCTGGTCATATTGACTTATATATGACCTGATACTACCATATCTGATCATATATGAGTGGACATGACAATGGACTGTCAGATCTGGCCAATTTTCGTATATGATCAGATATGATTATCATATATGATCATATCTCGTTATTTTTTCCCGGGTATATTTGACGTATATAAGACGTCGATAATACATCAAATCTACCCTCACAGCACAATAATATTTTTTTTAAATATAAACAAAAACGAAAAACATTACTGGCGGTTCCATACGCATTTTGTCGTTGTCATAGGTCATAGAAGAGTTACACTGAAAAAATAAATAAATTCTGCACGGATTTCTCGATAGAATTTTATTCTGCTTCGACGGGGACTCGAACCTGCGACCTACCTACTTATCCTACCTATCTTTCTAACACGCTACCCACTACGCTATCGACTGCTTATGAACTTTGGTAATTCATATCATGTATTTGACACGCCAGAGAACACTTGATCAGTTGTATGTTAGGAGCTACTCAAGGGATGGTGGTGGTCGCGTCTTCAACCCGTTTTTAGTATAACCATGTCAGTTTTTGAAGAAATTACAAAATTGAACGTGGTAAATCCAATATGGTGGATCCAAAATTCTAAAAATTCCATAACTTGTCTGATTCACTCTAACTATAGTCTTCGCAAAGAGAGATAGAACATAGCCCCTCTATTTTCTGTCTCACTCAGTTCTGCTGCCATCACGTTTAGGACGGTAGACGGAGTCCATATATATACTATATATATATGTCGCATTCCACGTCAACTCGGCCACCCCGTTTTTTTTATTGTCTCGAAAAAATTATTCAATATGGGCATTTTAAAGGACAATATATCCATGACATTTCACCAAAATTTCATCCCCCCACTATTGTTGGTTCTCGAGATAATGATTAATGAAGTCTCGATTTTGTAAAAATCATAACTTCGTAACTACTGATCGGATTTAAACGATTAAAAAAAGAATCTTTTTTATTTTTTTTGCCCTTTTCGAAAAAAAAAATGTCATCATAGGATAAAAGCTCATTAGACAGTTTTCGGGGTAAATTAACAAAAAACAATTTTTTCCTCGTCACTGATGCCTTGTTCCATTTTGAAAAAATCCTGCAGAGTTGTGTATTGCCTCCCTCTATCAGAAAAAAAAATACTGAGTAGAATTCCGATTGGCCCTTTCGTGGAAAAAAAAAAAATCGAAAAATTTCCCCGAAAACTGTCTAATGAACTTTTCTCCAATGACGGCATATTTTTTTTCAAAAAGGGCGAAAAAAATAAAAAAGATTCTTTTTTTAGTCGTTAAAATCCGATCAGCCGTTACGAAGTTATGATTTTCACAAAATTGAGAATTTATTAATAATTATCTCGAGAACCAACAATAATTGGGGGGACGAAATTTTGGTAAAATTTCATGGATATATTGTACTTTGAAATGCCCATACTGAATAATTTTTTCGAGACCAAAAAAAAACGGGGTGGCTGAGTTGACGTGGCTGCGTTGACGTGTCGTATTCCACGTTAACTCATCAGCCACCCCGTTTTTTTTTGTCTCGAAAAAATGATTCAGTATAGGCATTTCAAAGTACAATATATCCATGACATTTTACCAAAATTTCATCCCCCCACTATTGTTGGTTCTCGATATAATGATTAATAAATTCTCAATTTTGTAAAAATCATAACTTCGTAACGGCTGATCGGATTTTCACGATTAAAAAACTAATCTTTTTCATTTTTTTTGCCCTTTTTGAAAAAAAATATGCAGTCATTGAAGAAAAGTTCATTAGCCAGTTTTCGGGGAAATTTTTCGATTTTTTTTTTCCCACGAAAGGGCCAATCGGAATTCTACTCAGTATTTTTTTTCTGATAGAGGGAGGCAATACACAACTCCGCAGGATTTTTTCAAAATGGAACAAGGCATCAGTGAAGAGGGAAAAATTGTTTTTTGTTAATTTACTCCGAAAACTGTCTAATGAGCTTTTATCCGATGATGACATATTTTTTTTCGAAAAGAGCAAAAAAAATAAAAAAGATTCTTTTTTTAATCGTTTAAATCCGATCAGTAGTTACGAAGTTATGATTTTTACAAAATTGAGACTTCATTAATCATTATCTCGAGAACCAACAATAGTGGGGGGATAAAATTTTGGTAAAATGTCATGGATATATTGTCCTTTGAAATGCCCATACTGAATAATTTTTTCGAGACAATAAAAAAAACGGGGTGGCTGAGTTGACGTGGAATGTCCCATATATATATATCGTTCTATATTATATAAATATATCGCCGCCGCTGCCGCCGCCGCCATGTCAAGAATGCACCTTGACCTATACCAACCCAAACCCCAACCCAAACCCAAACATAATCAAACCCAAACCCCAAACATCATCAAACCCAAACCCAAACCAAACATGACAATTTTCATCGTATCTACTGAGGAAAAATTTTATTTTTTGTTTTGGATTTCTCTCAGCTATGTCCTGGCATTTGCCCAATGCCCCAGGGAAAACCAAAACTTAAAAACTTGGGAAGGACATTTCTATATACGGTTTACAATATATTTACAATGTATTGAAATGTTCTTAAATAATTCCATTAATTTTTTTTGTATTATCTAATTTGTTTAAATAACTATCTAAAGCACACATAAATTTAAGCACACATACATTTTCTACTACCGCCGCTACCGTCTCCATTTCAGTTTTTAGAATTGCTTCCCTCTTTTTCACTCTTCCTTTTCGTCATCGGTCGATCGTTCTATATTTGTTTCACGTTATAAAAATAGGGGAGAACTACAATCGAACTATTATAAAAGAATTGTAATAATACTATGTACGGGGTAGTATATAATTTTCTTTTTTTGGTATCCCCAGTAGCCCATTAGGTTATTGGTTGTTGTCAATTTTATATTACAATCATTCCAAGAAATTTAAGAAAAATATAACTCACATAATAATTTATCATCCTGTATTTCGACGAATTAATTTTCCTCCTAAAATAAGCTCATTCAATGGTATCATCGGTACTTCGATAATTTTTATATGCTCGATATTTTGAATTTTCAGGTAAATGTTTTTATTCTCTGGAATAAATGATTAGGTGAAATTTTTTTTTATGTCGTTAATTTTCATTTTTAATTCTATGACTGTAAAAAAATGTATTACCATATTCTTGAACTTCTCCTATAACCTCAATTTTTTGGCCTTGACTTATTTTAATTTTTTCTTTTATGTTTGAAATCACCACCTCGAGCTTGAAGATCCCGTCGGTGATTGTCCCGGTATATTCACTAGATTTGATTTTATTAATCATAATAAATCGGTCACGTAGATACCCCTCGCATTCTGAATGTTAAATGTTAGTAATTATGATCAATATTAATTTATATTATATATGCTTATTTTTATTTAAAATATAAATTTGTTACGTACTTATGTGTCCAATTTTATCATGAATTTGATCAATATTAATTTTTTTAATGTTGCCATAAATTTGTAGAACGTCAAATTGGCCTAAGTCGGTAATTTCTGTATAATGTTTTAGTTGCAACTCAAAAAACATGTTTCCTTCATTGTATGACGAACTCTGAGTTGCAGTAGAATTTTGTATCAGGAGGATCTACGCATCGATCAATACATTAGGTCATAAGGAATTAATTTAACTCCTACAAATATTCTTATGAAATAGTAATTTTTTTTTATTTTAAGGTAGGTCAATTCGTGTATAGTTAATTAATTTTTAAAACAGTGCTTACTTGATTTAATTTAATTTTTGCTGAGAAAGTTACAGCATCTGTGTTAAAAGCACAGCATGAAATTCTTGATCCTTGATTATTATTTATTATAAATTTAAATAACTCGAAATTCCTGTTTGATTCTTTAGATTTGATCGTTCTTATATCGGATATATTATCTACGAACCCAATCAGTGATCTGACACGATTAGTAATTCTTGAGTGAGTTATATAAGTAAAAATGTCAATTATATGTAAATTTTTCGCTTCACTATGTGATTTTTTCTAAGTGAAAAGAATATAGAAATTTTTTTTTAACTTTAGCCAATGACGAAAAAATTATTATTCAGATTTTGATTTTGTGAGTCTTCTAAACGTCTATTAATTGTGGTATATTTTTTTTGGAAAGTACAGATTGATTTTTTTAATTCAAGACGTCAAAATTAAATCAATAAAATAAAAAAATTTTAAATGAATGAATTATTCCATCCATCAATATGGCTGGCTGGACTGGCCTTTCGCAATTACGCATGCGCTACAGTTTCTGCATTCTGTTTATGGTTTTTGTAATATTATGTGCCTCGGTCTTAATTCTTTTTTTATTTTTTTATTTTTTTTTTATTTTGATTTTGTGAGTCTTGTTGACGCAAAAAATGTGCGTCTCGGCGATCTTAATTTTAATTAGGATCTCTGGTTGAAATAAATTGTAGAACGTCGTAATAATGTGAAAAAAGGGAAAAATACTTTATTTATATATAATAATAATAGTAATGAAATGATGTTGCCACTTGGGTGGTCGAGACGAGACTGACGCTCACTGGTGCGTCGTTTCCCTTGTGGGGCATGAAAAGAGGGGGGGGGGAACCGAGTAACCGAGAAGCGGCCTCGGAGTCTCGAGCGGGCCCAGCAAGAGCCACTATTGCGCGCTAGAGTGCGCGACGTGTCTGATCTCCTCAACATTCTCCCCGCCTTGAACTATCTGTTCAATACAGAGGTTCTCGTTGTCGTCAATTGGAAGTGAAGAGATTTTCTTTACGCCTCTCACGAATTCGCCAACAGCTGTTTTAATCTTGACAACTCGAGTGATTCCGTCGTTGCCAAGTTGAGTGTTAATGACTCGTCCAAGTTTCCATCGCATGGGGGGCAATTGGTCGTCTCTCAGAACTACCAGAGTACCCGGCTTAATTTTCGGTTGCACGGTGTTTGTGTGCCACTTAGCTCGTACATTCATTTCGTTTAGATATTCCTTGTACCGACGGCTCCAGAATCGTTGTTTTACTTTCTGAATATGCTGCCATGAATTGAGTCGGTTGATCGGGGTGTTGGTATAGTCTCGCTCGGGTATAATCATTAGAGAATCGCCTATGAGGAAATGACCGGGAGTTAAAGGATTGAAATCGTTGGGATTGGAAGACATGGGCGTAAGCGGACGAGAGTTTAGTATAGCTTCGATTTCGGTGACGTACGTGTATAATTCCTCGTGAGTAAAGAGTGTGTGGGAGATCGTCCGGTGCAGATGGTGCTTGCACGATTTCACGGCAGATTCCCAGAGCCCACCAAAATGCGGAGTTCGGGGAGGTGAAAATCGCCATTCAATGCCATTATCAGCAGGAATCGTTGAGTCTGATTGTTATGCGTCTTAGAATTAAGCAACTCGTGAAGTTCTCTTAACTCGTTATTTGCTCCCACGAAGTTCGTAGCATTATCCGAATGAATCACGCGCGCCTTTCCTCGCCTTGCGAAAAATCGTCGTAAACAGGCTATAAACGCTTGAGTTGTGAGGTCTCCTACGACGTCGATGTGCACAGCCTTTACCGAGAAACAAACGAATATCGCTATCCAAACCTTAACCTTATTTCGGTTACGCAATCTCTTCTCCTTTACGAAAAAAGGGCCACAGTAATCCACCCCGACATTCTCGAAAGGTCTCGCGGAAGTAACTCTCAGAGTTGGTAGATTGCCCATTTGATACTGCATTTCTGGCGGCTTCGCGCGAAAACAGGTTACACAGCCGCGAACAATTCTGCCAACATTATTCCGCGCGTCTATGGGCCAAAAGCGTTCTCTGACGCTATATAAAGCGTTCCATTGATTCCTGCGTGCTTGTGCTCCTCGTGAGCATGTCGAATGATCAGATCTGTCACGTGGTGTTTTCGCGGTAGCAGGATCGGATGTTTACGTTGTAATCGGCGCTCGAGTTTTGAATTCTACCACCTACTCGAATCAATCCTTCCGTGTCAACGAAAGCATTGAGAGATGAGATTTTGCTTTGTTTCTTCAGTAGTTCTCCTCGCTGCAAACAGAGAATCTCGGAACGAAAATTCTCCCTTTGCACATTCTTCAGAATCGTCAGCTCGGCATGACCAATTTCCTCGGACGTGAGATGCCCTCCGCGCTTCTCATTCTTCGACGCGTTGTAGACGAACCGCAAGCAGTGTGCCGTGATTCTTTTCAATTTATTATACGAAGAAAACGTCGCAAAGTAGTGTGGTTCTGTTGAGACCGACAGCACGGTAATTGGTCGACGCTCGGTGATCTCGATTTTTGTTAGCGGGTGATTAGGCCACAGGCTATAATCTTGGCTCAACCACGGCGGTCCACTTTCCCACATTGTGTTTTTCACGAATTCTGTAGGAGTTTGTCCCCTTGAAACGAAGTCTGCGGGGTTGTCATTTGTTGAGACGTGTTTCCAATCGTCAGGGCGAGTTGATTGCTGTATTTGGGCAACTCGATTCACTACGAAAACGTTTAGCAAGTGGGGTGAAGTTCTTGTGATCATGGAATCTGACCAAAAATGGGTCATGTCAAATTTTATTTTTAGAGAGTCATTTACCGAGAGATATAATTTCGTGAGCAGTACCGCGGCGCACAATTCCAAACGCGGCAAGCTCGTGCTCTTGAGTGGGGCAACTCGAGATTTCGCTGCGACTAGTCTGCATTCGTGAGTGCCATCCTCTATCGTGCTTCGTATGTAAATACACGCACCGTAAGCCTTTTGACTCGCATCAGCGAATCCGTGCAGCTCAATATTTATCGCGTTCGTGACGATGATTTGTCGCGGTACTCTCCACGTGTTCAGACGGATTAGCTGTTCTCGCCAATTTTGCCACTCGGTGCAAAATTGCAACGAGACGGACTCATCCCAGTCGACCTTGTCTGCCCAGAGGCGCTGCATCATTATTTTTGCCGCAATGATAATTGGACCTAATAATCCGAGTGGGTCAAATAGCTGAGCTATTTGCGACAATACATCTCTTTTAGTCACGCATGTTTCTTGCGTGCTTGTCTGGACGGTGTATCCAAGTGTGTCATCCATGGAGTTCCAGTAAACGCCCAACGTTTTCGGGGTCGCACGCGTTTCGAGTCGAAGATTTTGCTCATCAGAGCGTTCGGATATCCCTTCCAGAGTCTCATGTCAGGCTCATTGGACGACCATTTTCGTAGGTGGAGTCCTCCGCGACTCATAATTTCAATCAACTCGTCGCGAAGTTGTATGGCGCTGTGAACGTCGGTTGTTCCAGTCAACAGGTCGTCGACGTAAAAGTCGCGTTGAACTACCCCTGCCGCAACTGGAAACGTGTTTGATTCGTCCTGGGCGAGCTGAAACAAACCACGTATCGCGAGAAATGACGCCGAAGAAGTGCCATACGTCACCGTGTTTAACTCGTAGGTTTTCAATGGTTCATGCTCGTTCTCTCCACAGAATTTTTTGGTAACTTCGATCATCGGGATGTACCAATACTTGGCGATACATTTTCTCTACATCTGTAGCCAACACAACTGAATGGCTTCTGAATCGAGTTGTCAACGAGAAAATATTGTCTTGAATATTAGGACCAATGAGGAGAGTATCATTCAAAGAAATGCCAGTCGTAGTTCGAGCTGAACCATCAAAAACGACCCTTACTTTAGTGGTTAGACTCGACTCTTTTACCACGGCATGATGCGGCAAGTAATAGCCACTCTCGGTTGAATTCGCTTCATCGATCTCGGTCATGTGGCCCAAATCGCGGTATTCTTTCATAAATTTCACGTACTCCGTTTTGAGCGTTGGGTCTTTCTTGAGCTTTCTCTCGAGCATTAGGAATCGTTTGTGTGCTGCGTTGTAAGACTCCCCGAGATCGTTCCGTTTATCGTTGAACGGTAACCTTACACAATACCGTCCATCCTCCTGTCGTTGTGTGTTTTCAGAGAAATGTATCTCACAGGCTTCTTCCTCCTTCGAAAGGTGCTTCTGGAGACTCGGTTCTTCTTTTTTAATCTAAATTTCAGATTTACTATTGTCAATGTATTGCGATATATCTTCGTTTCACAATCAGCACTTGCACTGGTGTAGTTTTATCGCACGAATTATTGCTGATTTATCGCACGATCCGGCTGGAAGGACCAAATGTTGACGCAAAAAATGTGCGTCTCGGCGATCTTAATTTTAATTAGGATCTCTGGTTGAAATAAATTGTAGAACGTCGTAATAATGTGAAAAAAGGGAAAAATACTTTATTTATATATAATAATAATAATAATAATGAAATGATATTGCCACTTGGGTGGTCGAGACGAGACTGACGCTCACTGGTGCGTCGTTTCCTTTGTGGGGCATGAAAAGAGGGGGGGAACCGAGTAACCGAGAAGCGGCCTCGGAGTCTCGAGCGGGCCCAGCAAGAGCCACTATTGCGCGCTAGAGTGCGCGACATGTCTGATCTCCTCAACAAGTCTTCTAAATATTAATTGGGGTATATTTTTTTTTAAAGTTCAGATTGATTTTTTTTATTCAAGACGTTAAAATTAAATTTAAAAAATAAAAAAAATTTAAATGAAAGAATTCGATACCGAATGGTATATAAAAAATGGAGGAAAAAATTTGAAAAAATTATGGCACGTGTTTTTCAACACAAACACCAAGCTAAGCACAAAAAGATCCTTGACAGTGAAACCAAAATTTTGCCGATAATTAATTTTCAATTGTCAATTTTTCGCTTGATTTTGTGATTTTTTTTGTAAGTGAAAAAAATATAAATTTTTTTTTGAATTTTAGCAAATGATGAAAAAATTATTATTCAGATTTTGATTTTGTGAGTCTTCTAAACGTATATTAATTGTGGTATATTTTTTCGGAAAGTACAGATTGATTTTTTTTTATTCAATACGTCAAAATTAAATTTAAAAAATAAAAAAATTTTAAATGATTCAAACTACAGAAAAAATTTATTATAGTATAGACTGTGCGAGACATAAAGGTATTGATCAATCCGAGGAAGACGTACAATTAAATTACCCGATAGAATATTTAAATTCGTTAAAATTTCCTGGATTACCTGTTCACAAATTAATATTAACCCCTTCACTGGTAAAGGATTTGAGGGTGAAGTGGACATTTCTGGTAGACAATTTTTTTTTTTACCATCAACTTGAAATTTGGCACTTGAGGGTTTTTGGGGTCGCTGATCACAAATCTGCACTCCAAATTTGGCAATTCAAGATGGCGGATCCAATATGGCGGACAAAAATGCAAAAAGTCACTCGACGAGACTGAACGTTGGTACTCGGGGGTTTTTGGGGTCGCTGATCACGAATCTGTACTCCAAATTTGGCAATTCAAGATGGCGGATCCAATATGGTGGACCAAAAATGCAAAAAGTCACTCGACGAGACTGAACGTTGGTACTCGGGGGTTTTTGGGGTCGCTGATTACGAATCAGCACTTCAAATTCAGAAGTTGAACGCATGTTTATTTCTTACCTCCAGCATTGGTTCGCAATTTTCATACGATCCAAAGTGTGCCACGAGGAGGCTGCATGGTAGGATTTTACACTTCATTTTTTTTTTCTTTTTTCACTTTTTTTTCTTTTTTTTAATTTTTTTTTTTTTTTTTAGATTTTTTCATTTCTCTATTTGTGTTGTCGTTGTTTTTGTCCATTTTTTGCATCAAGTTTTTCCAAATCGGTAACTTTTTTCAGTTTTCACGATCCAAAATATATTTTGCTCATGTTTAGAAATTTTGAAAAAACGGAAAAAATCTAAAAAAAAAAAAAAAATTAAAAAAAAGAAAAAAAGTGAAAAAAGAAAAAAAAATGAAGTGTAAAATCCTACCATGCAGCCTCCTCGTGGCACACTTTGGATTGTATGAAAATTGCGAACCAATGCTGGAGGTAAGAAATAAACATGCGTTCAACTTCTGAATTTGAAGTGCTGATTCGTAATCAGCGACCCCAAAAACCCCCGAGTACCAACGTTCAGTCTCGTCGAGTGACTTTTTGCATTTTTGGTCCGCCATATTGGATCCGCCATCTTGAATTGCCAAATTTGGAGTACAGATTCGTGATCAGCGACCCCATAAACCCCCGAGTACCAACGTTCAGTCTCGTCGAGTGACTTTTTGCATTTTTGTCCGCCATATTGGATCCGCCATCTTGAATTGCCAAATTTGGAGTACAGATTCGTGATCAGTGACCCCAAAAACCTCCGAGTACGGGTTTTGGTACTGAAATTCTAAGAAATTTCGTATATAACGCATTTTTTCCGACAGCCCGCCATATGGCGGGCTCACCAGTTATGGCACAGTTTCTATTGCCCGCCATATGGCGGGCTCACCAGTCAAGGGGTTAAAGGTAGGGGCTATTATAATGCTTATTAGAAATTTGAGTATTAGTGATGGTCTCTGCAATGGCACTAGATTGAAAATTTTGGCGCCATATAAATTTAACATACAAGCAATAATTATTACTGGACATCAGAACGGTCATACTGCCTTCATTTCCAGAGTCACGTTAGACACTGGAGAATATTCGTCCTTGCCGTTTAACCTATTTCGCAAACAATTTCCAATTACATTAGCATTTGCTATGACGATAAATAAATCACAAGGTCAGAGTTTTGAAAGTGTAGGAATATATTTTCGTAAACCATTATTTTCTCATGGCCAATTATATGTAGCTCTTTCACGATGCAAAAATCCAAAAAAATTGTTTATACAAATTGATTCCGAAGAATTCACAGATGTAAAGAATATTGTTTGGAAATAAATTTTATAAACAGTTTATATTCAGTCTATTCAAAATTCATGGTACGCGATGATAGTGGATTAGTCTTAATGAAGGGAATACCACTTACAAAAAAAATAACTCACTCTTTATTTATTTATTTTTAATCGATGTTTTTTTTTCCATAACGACAGAAATAAAGGGGGGCGTCACAAATTTGACAAATTAGACTTAATTATAAATAGGACAAATAACGGATTCACAGATAGTCGTTCCAATCTACGGAAAACTACGCTTTTACCTTTGTTTGCTACAGATTCCTGTCATCATTTCCTACCCGGAAAGATTCCGATTCCTGTCATCCTTTCCTACCCGGAAATACACGACCAGATGAAAGAAAATCAAAAAGAATCGGACGACATACATCTAAGAAAGATCTTGAAGAATTAATATATCTAAGAATTTTAAATAATTTTAAAGCATTTAATAAATATTTGACTTGCTTCGGCTATTCCCTCTGTTCCGTGAGGGTTTTTACGCTGAAGCAAGCACACATTGTTTGTCGCGAAATTGTGTCTTTTATTCATTTACCCTCTCACTTACCTCTTTCCAACCCGATCGACGTCTGAGGAGAATTCATGGTAAGTTTAACAAACAATACCATAATAATAATACTATAAATATAAAATATATAATAATAATACTATAAATATAAAATACTATAAAGAAAATATAATTTTAAATAATGGATTATTAAATGGAATTATTTAAGAATACGGTACATTGTAAACCGCAGCTAGACTAATCTCCTTCCCAGAACACAAACACAGGTTACAAACACAGAATGGGGGGTTGGCGCGCGAAGCGCGCAGGGGGGCGAAGCCCCCCTAGTATATATATATGGGGCATTCCTAGTCAATTCGACAAGGGTCTGACCCTCACCCTCTCCAATCTGAGTCTTAATGACCGGAGGTGTTTCGTTAGCCTAAAATAACATCTCCAAATTTTTCTCAGATTTTTACCAACCCCCCTGACGCCCCCCCGACCCCTTAAGTGATGATATTTTCGAAAACGGTCAATCGGACATTTTTGAAAATTATGAAAAAAATTACATAAATTCTGTAGTCAAAAAGAAAAATATCCCAACCAAAATTGAAGTGGGCAGGCAAAACGGTAATTTTTTTATCAATTTTTTTACCGAATAATTTTTTTTTTTTCAGTAATTTTGACTTTTTTCGCATCTTTCAGGATTCAATATATTTTCCTAAATGCAACACCATCGGGAGAGTAATGTAAGTTTAGGAAAAGATTTTGGAAGGATTTTTACAAATGAATAAATACTATTGCATTTTATGATCCGAGAATTTTATGATTTGAGATACCACGAAGTTCAGGTTAGAAATAATGCGAAACACGCGTTAATAGTACCAATATTGTCTATTAGAGCGCAGGTGGCAAGTTCTCGCGCGTGCGCGCTCGCGCAAACGGTGAGAATCCCTTAGAACGCCGTTATCAGCTTACGATCCACAGGATCGTTCTCACTCACCCAATCACAGCGTGCAAGCGTGGCACCACACTCGCTACACCAATGGGCGCTTGCCAACGTGGCCACTGGCACTCGCAATAGCGACACTAGCGCCTCCCTCATACGCGGGAATATTTAAATAATACTACAGCTCTCAACAGAGCGTTAATTACTTTCTAGATGGTTGTTGTATTATGAATGGTGTATAGAACTCTGAAAATTAAAAAAAAATCGAAATAACTGAAAAAAAATTAATGGGTTGAAAAACTGATAAAAAATTACCATTTTGCCTGCCCACTTTGATTTTGGTTGGGATATTTTTCTTTTTATCTACAGAATTTATGCAATTTTTTTCATAATTTTCAAAAATGTCCGATCGACCGTTTTCGAAAATATAATCACTTAAGAGGTCGGGGGGGTGTCAGGGGGGTTGGTAAAAATCTGAGAAAAATTTAGAGATGTTATTTTAGGCTAACGAAACACCTCCGATCATTAAGACTCAGATTGGGGAGGGTGAGGGTCAGACCCTTGTCGAATTGACCTGGAATGCCCCATATATAGGTTCATGATCTCAATTCGGATCACGCGCAAAACTGATTGCGCGCGATCTTTGTGTTATAATGTATTCATATAGTATACATCATATAATGTAAATAAAGTGTTATAAAATATATTTTAAGTGTAAGAATTTATCCATCCACTTATATATATCTCATATAGATCACTGACGTCTAATATACATATATTACAAATATACATGTATTATGATATGTATACGTGATATACGTATATTATACAATAAGCATTTGACATCAAATTATATACATATATTATATGTATTAGGAACATCTGCTTGACGATAGAAACGAAGCCAACTGCATTGCTGTCAAAATCACGTATTATATACGTATATTGGACGTGTGTTTTTCAACAATATCTCCGTGGAATTTTATACATCTCATATACGTATAATATTCGTTTATTATCTTTGGGTTGTAATTCCCGGATCTGAAGCTATAATTATATATAAATATATATAAATATTAAATATATATAAATATATATAAATATTAAATATATATAAATATATATAAATATTCAATGTACGTATGTACATTAAATATATATATGTATATGCTTCAGATCCGGGAATTACAACCGAAAGATAATGAACGAATATTATACGTATATGAGATGTACAAAATTCCACGGAGATATTGTTGAAAAACACACGTTCAATATACGATATACGTCATAGACGTATACATATCATATGCACTACCGTCCATAAGTATGGGGACACTCGCCCCAGATCGGAGCCACACAAGAAGTTGTATCGCTCTTTTAAAAATTAAGATATCTCAATTTCCCAAGCGGCGTTCTAAAAAGGACATATTTAGCTTCATTTACTATTTTTGGAAAAATTTTTGCGATATTTTTTGAGCCCGCTACGCACTTTGAAAGATGGTCATTTTTTGGCTTTTTTTGGAGGGTGAAAATTTTCCCGCATATCTCGTAAAAAAATTTTTTCAACTTTTTTTCCGTGAAAAACTTGGAGCGGGGAGTACAACCTTCAATCTCATTTTTTGAAAAATTTTTTGCGATTTTTTTTCGAAAAGATATTCAACTTTTTGAAAAAAACGACCATATTTATAAGGTGTAGTCTCACTCTGAAACTACTGGGTTTTCGTAAAATTACTAAGAGGGTAAAAAGTTGCATACAATCATTTTGGATGTATCACATTTTTTTCAGAATTAAAAAAACAAATTCGAAAAAAAAAATTTTTTTCAAAAATTAAAAATAAATTTTTTTTAAAATTTTTTCTTAAATCAACGAAATATTTTTTTTATCGTGAAAAATCGGGTCTCTTACCTCATCTACACGGCATTTTCATCGTCGTTTTGTTTACATTTGTTTCGAACGTCGAGCGAATGCCACGTCTCGTCAAAGCTGTAATCGCAGCGAAAGGTGGCTTTTTCGATGAAAAAGCCGTGTAGATGAGGTAAGAGACCCGATTTTTCACGATAAAAAAAAATTTTCGTTGATTTAAGAAAAAATTGTGTGTAACGGCCCCGTCCTATAGCCTAAAAAACTCTTATCCTTTCCCACGCAAACTCATCAACTTCACTCTCGCCATCAGTCCACTCTCACGCTCAAATCCCACATATCAGCTAAACCCAATACTTCTTTCCGGTCAGACATAATCGTCAGCACCTTAGCTTCAGTTTGCCCTTGGTCCCACGGGCCTCGTCCCTCCGTCTTAGCGACATCCCCTCCACTCTCACTAAGTCCTCTCCTTCCTCCAGCTCATTAGCACTTCAGTTCTTCATCAACCATCAATCAATCCAGACGTGCACTCCCAAACATTCTGATTTACCAATAAACCATCAAGCTAAAGTATCTCGAGTTCAACTTCATTTCTATCTCACTTAACCCGTTCGACCATCACAAATTGGTGTCAGAAGTCCGATCCATCAACGCGCACAACCCAAATTTTTTTTTATTATCACCGAAAATCCATCGAAAATAATCGGAAGTGAATATACGGAACGTGGAAGTGAAAAAAAAAAAAAGAAAATATTACCCGGAAACATCGAACGACAACTGAGGCATACGACACGGTACATCCAACGATATTCGAAAAAAAAATACAAAGGAAATAACTGAAAGGAAGGAAGGAAGGAAGAAAAAGAAAATATCAACCACGTAAAACCTCTAAAATCTAATGAAAATCGCAATTCTTCTTATAGCGGCAATGTAAGTAACGTTAAATATTTCAAAATCCATTATAATATAAAATTCCCACGAATACGTGAAAAATAAAAAAGAAAAAAATTTTTTTTTTGTGTGCCTAAGCGAGCCCTTGTGACGCATGAGCGTATACCGCTGGCCTTTGTCACACCGATACGGCTCAATACACGCATATTCTCGAGTGACACAGTCACTCTATTCAATCTTTTCTTTATCGCACCCTCACTCTAACACCAACGCTTGACTATTCTCGCTCTCACTGGGCAACAAAGACCCACCGCTCAACTGCAATAGATACTTTTAACCATTGTACTCCTTCAAGAAACCCAGTTATTAACCGCTTTTCCAATTCATAATTTTCTTTGGAACCCTTAATTAAAGAAAAGACCGCGACGTCGAATCATTCAATACATTCAAAAAAAAAGTAAAAAAATTTTCTTCAGCCTATTTCAACATACAAAATATTTTATTTCAATTCAAAATTTTGTTCCCTTTTACCACCCGAATTAAGGTAATACAAATAAGTAATTTAATTCAAACAAATTTAATAAAACCAACATTTTCTATTATTATTTATTTACCAGTGCTCGTATCTCAAAATTTTCTTTTTTCTCTTCCCATTTGCCCGTATTTATTTTTTTTTCTTCCCCCTTTGCTCCCTCTCTCAACTAATTAAAAAGGAAATTTTTTTTTTTTAATGTAAAGGAAAACCTTTTTTTACAAAATTGATCCAACTCGCCCGCCACGACGTTAGAGCTTACGTCAAAATTTGACAAATACATTTTTTAATTTTAATACCGATAATAAAGAACCAGACGCGATGGCAAACAGCGGTGTTACCTTTCGCGATGTATATAACGCAATCCCGATATTCGACGGCAAAAATATACCAGTTGACCATTTTATTAAAGCATGCAAGAGAGCAGCAAAAGTATTGCCGGAAAGCGAACACGAGAGACTACTCATTATGATACAGTATAAATTAAACGGAACAGCCCTCGATTTTGCAGAAACAAAAACTCACGAAACATTGACAGAATTCCTTAACGATCTTAGGGACAATTTTAGCGCCCCAATTGAATTACTCGACCTCGAATTGGAATTAAAAGCAATTTCGCAAAATTATAACGAATTAGTTCCAGAATACGCGACAAGAACGCGAGTAATTTTAAAATGGATAATAGAAAGGTTAGAGGAATGTTACACTCGAGAAAGCGAAAAAGAATATCTCAAGAGTAGAATAGCAGAATTGAAAAAATCAGTGACACGAGCCTTCGTAAGAGGCCTTTTTGACAAGATAGGAAGCTTTTTGATGAATCAAAACATCCAGTCTCTCGAACAAGCGATAAAAGAAGCAAGCAACATCGAGCAAGAACTCTTAAAACGAAAGACAGTAAATCAAAATCGAGCCACGCGCGAAAATACCCAAACCGAATACACCGAGACAGCGAAAGTACATTTCGTCGAAACCCAACAGGAAACCACTCAAAAATACTGCGAATTCCACCAAACAAACGGTCATTCCACCGCGGAATGTTTCGCGATAAAGGAAATAAGAGGAAGTCGTAGCAGAAGACCCAGAGATTCATTCCGCCAAAATTCACCAAATTTCCAAAGCAGGTATCGCAGCGATTCGCGCGACCGCCAACAAAATTTTCAAAATAAATATCGCAGCGACTCGCGCGACCGTCAACAAAATTTCCAGAACAGGTACCGCAGCGACTCGCGCGACCGTCAACAAAATTTCCAATACAGATATCGCGATGACTCACGCGACAGACAAAATTTTCAAAATAGATATCGCGACAACTCACGTGACAGACAAAATTTCCAAAATAGATACCGCGACAACTCACGCGACGGACAGAATTTTCAGAACAGATATCGCAGCGATTCGCGCGATAGACAACAAAATTACTTCCGAAACAACTCACGCGACAGACAATACAATAGCTCACGAGACGACTCATACGATTACCAAAGTAACCCAGGAAGCAGATCCCGCGACAGGTATAGCAATAACTCACAAAGGCGACGTAGCGAAAGCAAGGACAGATTTACTGACCACATTCACGAACTCGCAAGAGCCTTAGCAGAATTACAGCAGTCAAAAAACGCGAGTTCAACTCCGCGGGACAGCGCGACGCGGAGCGAGCCGCAAGAGCGCCCAATACAGAACCAGTAAACGATAAAACCCCAGAAAAACGTGAAGCAATAATATCACTCGGAAAAGCGGAAAAACGTCGACCACCGACGATAATAATAAACTCTATCGACTTACACGAACATTCAGCTCGATTCCTTGTCGACACCGGTGCAGATATAAATTTAATTAAACAAAAAGCAGTCGGAAATAACACAAACGTAAACCCTCTCATTATATACGAATTGACGGGAATCACGAAAAATACGATTTTTACAACCGGTATGTGCATTATTAGAATAAAAAACATTTCAGTTAAATTCCACATAATCGGTAACGAAGTACCAATTGCAGAAGACGCCGTTTTGGGCGACGAATTCTTTCAAAAAACCCCAGCCGACATTTTATACACAAAATCATGCATATCATTCGGAGATATCACAATACCCTTCGAAACTTATGAAACCGTAACGATACCGGCCCGATCAAAATCAACAATTTACGTCAGAATAGCAAATCCAGACCTCCTAGAAGGATACATCCCAAGAATGGACGCAGGAGAAAGTTTATTTATCGGCGACGCACTAGTGACAAATAACAAAGGTATCGCGTACCTAAGAGCGATAAATACGAACGAACGCAAAATACACTTTAGGGTACCGACAGTAGAGTTACAACCGATCGACGGAATATCGGAGCCACCGATCGCCCTCAGAGAACACGATTCACACGACGAACAACGCGCATCAATTGGTGCAGCAGTAGTAAGTGAGGAAAACAGATTTAACCAGCTTAGACCACTCTTACATTTGGAAGGCTTAAGTAACGACGAGCAAGCCCACGTGCTCCGTCTAGCTTCAGAATACTCTCACTTATTTTGCTTACCAGGAGAACGGTTAGGTCACACGACGATGGCAAAACACGAAATTTTTACAACCGACGATAAACCAATCAACACGAAACAATATCGATTCCCACAAGTACATAAAGACGAAATACAGAAGCAAGTAAACGATCTCCTAAAAAAAGACATAATACAACCATCATTATCACCATATAACTCCCCAGTCTGGATCGTGCCTAAGAAAGCCGATCACGACGGAAACAAGCGATGGCGTATGGTTATCGATTTTAGGAAGCTTAACGAGAAAACGACACCAGACGCGTACCCGTTACCGAATATTATCGACATCATCGATCAACTGGGAAAATCCCATTATTATTCGGTATTGGATTTGGCATCCGGCTTCCATCAAATTGAAATGCACCCACGAGACAAACCAAAAACGGCTTTTTCCACGCCGAACGGTCATTACGAGTTTAACCGAATGCCGTTTGGACTGAAAAATGCGCCGGCAACCTTTCAAAGGTTAATGGACATAGCGTTATCGGGACTCCAGGGTACTGACCTTTTTATATATCTCGATGACATAGTCATTTACGCTACCGATCTGGAAGAACACGAACGGAAATTCCGCAGACTGGCGAAGAGATTGACGTACGCAGGACTCACATTACAGACAGATAAATGTTTATTTCTACAAAAGCAGGTTGAATATTTAGGGCACGTCATTAGCGAAAAAGGCTCACAACCCAGACCAGGATTAATTCAAGCAATAAAAGACTTGCCTGTCCCAAATAATAAAAAGAATATCACACAGTTTCACGCACTAGCGAATTATTACAGACGCTTTATAAAAGATTTCGCAACAATTGCTATCCCGTTAACCAAACAATTAAAGCCATCGGAAAAATTCAAATGGACAGAAAAATGCCAACAACCATTCGACTGCCTCAAACAAAAATTAACAGAGCAACCTATTTTGCGTTACCCAGATCACAAAAAAACAATTTAAGCTCACAACGGACGCATCGGACTTTGCGATTGGTGCCGTCCTTAGCCAAGATCACAAAAAATTTGACCGCCCTGTTGCATTTTACTCCCGAACCCTCTCAAAAACGGAAATAGTATACGAAGCAATGCGTAAAGAACTCTTAGCGGTAGTCAACGCAATTCAACACTTTAGACACTATTTATACGGAAATCACTTCATCTTAGTAACAGATAACAGAGCACTCACATATTTAGTAAAAAAAGCCAGACCCACCGCAACAGCTACAACGTTGGCAGGCAGTCCTCAACGATTACGATTACGAAATCCACCACAAACCAGGGAAGCTTAACGTCGTCGCCGACGCACTATCGCGGAACCCAATAAAAATTCTCCCAGTCAGACCCCGAGAACAATCATCGGAAGATACGGAAAACGAAGTAAAAAGGCCAAGAATATCGCAAGATTCGAACAAACGTAATCGATCATCATCATCGGATCAGTCCTCCGGCAACCCAGCACCGAACAAGATAATATTCCTACCGGAAGAAACCGAAGAATCCGAAGACATCGACACGGACACAGATCAAGAAATGACATCAGACAATCAAGAACGGATTGAAGGGAGTGCACGACCCAAAATCAATCAAAAAATCGACGACAACAACTACGATTCGTCAATGTCAGAAGAAGAACCGATCGAAACCATAAAAATTGAACAGGAACCGACCCGGCAAACTTCAAGCGATAACCCACAGGAAAACAAAGTGGAAAAAGATGCAACAAAATGTTACGAAAAAAAAGATAAAGAAGAAAACACAAAAAGCTCAACGCAGCAACGAGAAGAAAACGATAAAAGCTCAACGCAGCAAGAAAAAATACAAAAAGCTCAACGCAGCAGGAAATAAAAGATGCGAGCCCCGAGCTGTCGCCCCGGACCCCCATCGGCGCTAGTGACCGCTTTGGAAGACCCAGAGCCACAAGCAGCGATAACACTGCTACTCACAATACTCACGGAGGACCCGGAGTCGTGAGAAACAGTGAACCATACGACGAATTGGCAAACAAAACCGAACACGAGACGGCAACGAAAGAGGAAGAGGTCGCATAACAGGAGGTTGTCCCAAACTTTCGATCACCAACACATCACGAAAGCGACGGAAAATGCGCGAAGCAACCGGACGCGCAACCCAACTTCAGGTCACCACCACCACCAAGGGACCTGAAAGAAGAAGAAGAACGGACATCACCAGCTAATGTGGAAAAACGGCTCCAATCGGAACCTCAAACATCGTACTCCACACGTCCAACTTCTTCATGGGAACCGGAACCAAGTACGTCGAAACAGACTAAATACAAGGACATCGAACCAACCTTCCGATCTCCATCGGAGATACAAACGGTCCCAACACCAACCACCATACGCAGACCAGGTAGACCACGGAAGAGACCCCCTTCGCAACTATCATCACCGGTCATAGTACGCAAGCCCGGTAGACCACAAAAAAAACCACCTTCCTCATTACCATCACGAGTTGCTAAACGCAGACCAGGCAGACCGCGGAAAAATCCACCGCCTGAGCCAGTAACACGAAAAAGTCCCATACACCCGGACATACCGTCCTCAACCGATAGCGATCCCGATGACCGCGAAACTGACACAACGTTCATACCACCTCAATATCACAGAAATCGGTTGACGATAACTGGCCCACAACGAACAACTAGAAGCAGAGCAATAAGGGAAGAAGTAACAACGGAACCCGACTTGGCATCAGAACAAACAGACGCCACTGACTACGACGAACTTCCCGATCAAAACCAGAATGAAACATCAAATGTCGTAGCACAAGTAGAGGAATTGCCTGCCCTCCCACCTAAAGGGTCAAGCCAACCAGCCGACGTAAATGGGTCTCCCCAACAAGAGGAGGAAAAACGAACGGAACCACGGTCTGAAATAAATATACCAACGCCCAGTAAAAATAAGCGTAACAGCGAGCCTGGCGACAGACCACTAGGACATCAGGACGAACAGTCTTTGCAAAATGAGAGCACAACTGCGAGGGAGAACATTATAATAAAACAACAAAACATCTTGTCACAAAAAGACAACATAGCGTTCTTCTTAGCAGCTGATTGCGCCATAAACACCATGGTTTCGAAAACAATAATCGAAAAAGGAAAAATCAAACAGGAGGAACTTCAGAAAAGTAAACCACGAGTTGGAGAAATCGTCATTACAAAGCAGGGAGAAAACTATTATATTTCCATGATCTGCAAAGAAAGATCAACAGACGACTCTAACTTACACACGATTCAGAAATGTCTAAAAACACTCTTACAGACATTACACAGAAACAATATAGACTCCTGCGCACTCTCGAAAGACCCCGGAATTATCGACACATTCATGTGGACCAACATAAAAACATTCTTAAAGACACACACGCATGGCTTAGGAATAACAATCACTCTCTGTGAAGGGCTCATCTCTGTTCCACCACTAGCCAATAGACAATCCATCATCAAAGAATTCCACGCCTCAACAATCGGCGGACACAAGGGAATCGCAAAAACTCAACAGCGAATACGTTCCCAGTACTATTGGAAAAACATGAAAAATGACTTCCAAGAGGCAATCAAATATTGTTATGACTGCCAAAAGAACAAGCTGGTTCGTGTTAAAGATCGAGCCCCCATGATCATCACAGATTCCCCAGCCAAAGCATTCGATAAAATCGCGATTGACATAGTTGGACCACTACCAAAGACAAAGAAAGGACATGAATACATACTAACAATTATCGACTTATTCAGCAGGTTCAGTGTCGCTATACCGCTAATACAAATAACATCATTAGACATTGCCAAAGCATTGTGTAAAGATTTCATCACGATATTCAGTGCCCCACGCGCAATCTTGTCAGATCAAGGCGGAAACTTTATGTCAGACGTTTTCAAGAAATTTGCAAACCTTTTCCAAATTAAACAGTACAGAACTTCAGCATATCACCCACAGTCAAATGGTGTACTAGAGCGTAGTCATCAAGGTCTAGTGGAATACATAAAACATTTCCGAAACAATGAACGCGATTGGGAAGACCTAATATCATTCGCGACACTATCATACAACACCAGCGTCCACGAAAGTACGGGTTACACGCCTTACGAACTAGTTTTCGGACACCCGGCTACCTTACCATCGGAATTCCCGCCAGTGGAAACATTAGTGACATTCGACGACTACATGACTACACTGAATAAAAACTTAAAGGACGTCCAACAGTTGGCCTTGCGGAAACAACAAAAAATTAAAGAACGAACTAAACGGTACTACGACAGGAAAACAAAAGCGCCAAAATTTCAAGTAGGACAACTAGCATTTTTGATAAAGGAACCAAAAAAAGAAAAGCTCGACGCAAACTACAGCGGACCATTTAAAATCTTAGAAATCACTGAAAACAATAACGTCAAATTACAAATAGACGATAGCAAAACAAAAATAGTACACGTAGATAAAATAAAACCGGCATATGTTGCAGATGCCAAGCTCGCGCCTCAAGCGACGGCGACACCGTAAGAGTCACGCAATTCTCACAGAACCCAGGGATGCACTCGCAACTACTGGGCACTCTCCGGTCGTCTCATACAACCTGGAAGCTCGTCACATTCATAACCACTGACGGACTATCAACCAGACGGCTACAGATAAAAGAAAACCTAGACCAGATGTTCAAATACTGCCACACGCTCAAAACAATGTGCCTCGCCAAAGGACAATTAGCAGTAATAAAAAACCGATTAGAAAAAGTACAAAAGAACGGACAATTGATAGAAGGGCTAATACCATCATCGAACCTCACTAGCAGCCGCAAAAGACGAGCACCATTCGAATTCATCGGAAAAATTAACAAAATACTTTTTGGAACAATGGACATCGACGACGCCAATAGAATAAATGGACAAATAGAAGCACTCACAAACAACTCGTTAGAACTAGCAGAAATAATTTATAATCAGACACACATTGTAAGAGCAGGTCTCGACACGACACGCAAACAAGTAACATCTCTAGCGAAAGCATTAGACAAAGAAATACGAAACATTAACTTCAACACCAACAAGATCCAAAGCGCTACAGAAATAATACGACACGATCAAAAAACCACACTCTATTTAACAGAAATTGAAGAAGCCCTTACAGAACTAGAAATCGATACGGAAGGATTAATCAACGCAATCCTTTTTGCGAAATCCGGACAAATACACCCACAGTTACTATCAGCAAAAACAATCCTACACAGCGCGGAGACCATCACGAAATCTTCCCCAAATACCGAATTTCCAATACCACTAGAAATAAAATATATTCCCGAGTTAATGACCTCAACGAAATTAACAGTCTTCCACAACGGAGAGAAACTGATTTATGTTATAAAAATCCCACTATTAGATCTGACACACTACAAATAATACCAACATTTGCCTGTCCCAGTGCGTCAGGCTGCGTCAGCCTCGCGCTTCGCGTTTATTAAACCATCGGTGCAGTACACGGCTATTGCCGAGAATTTCGAAAATTTTTTGAGTTTCAATGATATAGAGGAGTGCAGTTTGACGGTCTCGAGGTATATATGTGGTCAGGTTAATCCCATAGAACTTGTAGGCGATGAGGCCGGATGCGAGGTTCAAATGCTAACTAACCCGCAATTCAGTAACCTTGAAATTTGCGACATTAAACTCAAAACACTGAGACGAACCTACTGGTCCAGAATTCGCAATACCAATACGTGGCTATACGCGGCTCCCGAGATCGAGAGCCTATACGTCATCTGCGACAATCACGAGACACAGATAAAAACAATAGAGAATTCGGGTATCGTTCAACTGAACCCAGCATGCCAAGCGAAAACAAAAACAGTTAAGCTGATATCATCAAGCGAAATAACGTCGTATACACAGGTCAACCAAACGCACACACTAGTACTCAATATTACCGAAATGATCGTAAAATCAATAAAAGCATTCGAACTCTGGAACATTACAGAAGTATTAATAGAAACAGAAAAGTTCACGCAACTAGTAGAACCAAACAATATCGATAATGATTTAGAAAAGAATGAAATAGCATTGAAAACCGTTATTGCAAAAGCTCAGGAAATAACAAAAACACACTACATAAAGAACAGATTATCAGTCCTAGAGAACATACTAAAATATTTGGGCATCTCGACCGGTTCAGCTCTCCTATTCGCAGCGATCGGTTGGAAATTCTCAATGTTCGGAAAAATATCGAAATTATATAAACTCGTATCATGTGTAGCCAATCAAACAAATAACGCGACCCCACGTCAGACGAATAACCAAATGCAAGAATACCCCGTGCAAACTTGTCGACCACCCATACAATTTATCGAAACCATCCCCATACAAGCAAGCCCTCGTCGCGAAATAACAGTCTCAACAGAAGAACTCTCAGAAATGGAGCCTAGATTACCCCGCGCCATTACATACCATCGAGCCCTACCGTAAAAGAAACCCTAATAACACGTACATATACACCCATATCACAACCACGCTATACCATAACACCGTACGGTTTATCTTCTAATCGCATGACACGCTTGCTTCGCATAAATCACAAAACAGCAATAAAACACATAGCACCCGAAATATGTTCACACCCACTCACAGACAAACATCAGTCACCATGGAGTCAACTAAACCAACACCAACGGTCAAATGCCCGCTATGTAAGAAGAACGGAAATGTCAACCGCCTAAAGGAGCACATCAACACCTGCAGTTGGCAGTTAGCAAAAGAGGCTAATAGAACATCGAAGCTCAGGTTCATGATATGCCCATTATGCGACGGTCGCTACCCACCGTCACGCCTTATGGACCATGTAGACCTGTGCACCAGCTACTGGGTGAAGATTGGAAGGTGGCCCAAAGGCGAAATAACGGCAACAACAACGATAACAACAACGTCATCAAACACCCATACAACAAAAGCAGCGAACACACACACCACAAAAACAACCAACACGCACACCACAGAAACAACAACGACCAAAAAAATAAAGACCCTGACCCTGGTCCCCTACGACGACTCGGAAGACGAAGACGACCAGGACATGACGATAAGCACCACAAAAACCACAACGGCAACCCCCCCCCCCCCCCCCCCCCCACCCCGACCACAGACGCAAACACCGACAAGAAAAACAAAGACGCTGGCAACACCAACACGACGACAACACGGGAAAAAAGTGACGATACCGACAAAGAGCAACCTGTTGCCAATTAACGAGGACAACGAAGACGAGGACAGAAAGACAAGAGACGAAAACAAGACACCGGACTCCTACGCAGAGCAGCAGAAAAGACAGGGAGCAATCTCAAAAAAACCTCCCGCAACAACAGCAGATCGAGCGAAAGAACCGACACATATGCCATGGAAATCAATCAGAACGCACCTCCTCACAATCGGCGACGGAAAACACGCGACGAGATATACCCAGACGGAACCACGGACAGAACAACAGTTAGACAGGGACGTACTGAACAGAATCATGACGTACGACCTCGAAAAACTCCAGGAACTGAGACTTGACATAGAACATATGATTTTCAAAGAACTACACCCACTGGAACGACTACTGGAATAACGGACAGGTACAGAAACGGAACACACACGACAACACGAACACACACACGCTTTGCTGTTCGCTTCACTCATAACAAAGAAGTCCGTAAATAAATATATACATGCACACTTATATATGTAATCATAGAAGTAAATATCGCAACTAACATAGGGATAAGGGTATACGAATACGCCGTTAGCGTAACTAACACACACATTTTTTTTTCTTCTCTTCTTCCCCCGTTATTATAAAAAAGTACGAAAAATATAATAAATAAATCAAAACATTACTATACAAAAAGGGTGTACTGCTCAATCGTCGCAAGGACCAAAAGAACCAAATCACCTGGATCCCGGCTAACATACCCCTCACACCACTAACCCTAAAGCTAACCAGAAATTAGACTGTTTCAGGAAAATCATCAACCAAACGAACGACAAGCAACGATAATTAAAAATCGGAAGTACCATAACAATTAAACGGAAAAACTCTAGCACAGAGGGAAACAAAGACAGAAAAGAATCATGAGCAGTTATTTTTGCACAATACATACAACTATTTTTATGAATGCCCTACAAACCACCCCCCTTTCCCAACATAACATACCACCCCCTACTAACACGAAAGCTAACGAACTTAGCCAGTTTCAGATCCCAGCACTTCGGAAAACTCAGGGGAATCCACAGTCGAGCAGATAAACATACCCGCGGATGCGATATAAATCATTGGGCAAGAGAAAAATCCATACGATAATGACCAAACCACGACCCGAAGCCACCCGGCAGGAGAAGAATAAAAAAAATACTTACTCACAAACAGAAACCATTCACAAAAAAATTTAACGAACACGTTCTTTATCATTTCATTATATAGAATCAACTTTCATTATATAGAATCAGAACATTAAAATATTATTGTAAAACGAATTATTGTATATCACGATGCGGAGCATCGTTTTGTAAGAGGGGGAGTGTAACGGCCCCGTCCTATAGCCTAAAAAACTCTTATCCTTTCCCACGCAAACTCATCAACTTCACTCTCGCCATCAGTCCACTCTCACGCTCAAATCCCACATATCAGCTAAACCCAATACTTCTTTCCGGTCAGACATAATCGTCAGCACCTTAGCTTCAGTTTGCCCTTGGTCCCACGGGCCTCGTCCCTCCGTCTTAGCGACATCCCCTCCACTCTCACTAAGTCCTCTCCTTCCTCCAGCTCATTAGCACTTCAGTTCTTCATCAACCATCAATCAATCCAGACGTGCACTCCCAAACATTCTAATTTACCAATAAACCATCAAGCTAAAGTATCTCGAGTTCAACTTCATTTCTATCTCACTTAACCCGTTCGACCATCACATTGTGAAAAAAATTTTTTTTTTAATTTTTGAAAATTTTTTTTTTTTCGAATTTGTTTTTTTAATTCTGAAAAAAAATGTCATACATCTAAAATGATGTATGCAACTTTTTACCCTCTTACTAATTTTATGAAAACCCAGTAGTTTCAGAGTGAGACTACCCCTTATAAATATGGTCGTTTTGTGCAAAAAGTTGAATATCTTTGCGAAAAAAAATCGTAAAAATTTTTCCAAAAAATGAGATTGAAGGTTGTACTCCCCGCTTCAAGTTTTTTATGGAAAAAAAATTTGGAAAAATTTTTTTCCGAGATATGCGGGAAACTTTCAACCCTCCAAAAAAAGCCAAAAAATGACCATCTTTCAAAGTGCCTACCGGGCTCAAAAAAAATCGCAAAAATTTTTCCAAAAAAGGTAAATGAAGCTAAATATGTCCTTTTTAGAACGCCGCTTGGGAAATTGAGATATCTTAATTTTTTAAAGAGCGATACAACTTCTTGTGTGGCTCGGATTTGGGGCGAGTGTCCCCATACTTATGGACGGTAGTGTACATATATACCTAAAATATATGTACATTAGACGTCAGTGGTCTATCTGGGAACTTTACTACTACTCAGCGGCGGGGTACAAGCGATTGCGGAAGGCAGGATGCACTTTTCCATCGGAGAGCACTGTTCGATTATGGATTGCAGACATAGAAATTCAACATGGATTCTGTCATGACTTTTTTGTGAAATTGAAAGCGAAACTAGCGGAGTTTCCACCTAATGAGAGGATCTGTTGCCTAAAATGGGATGAAATGACCATCAAGAATTTCGAAGAATATTCCGTCAAGTTTGATTGCATCGAGGGACTTGTTGATCTTGGACCTCTTGGACGACGCAATGAACGAGCACGATATGTGTTTGATTTTTGTCTAGATAGCATAAATGCACGAAATCCATGGCGTCAGCCCATCGCGTATTTTTTGACGGGAAATGGGATGAAGGCGACTGAAATAAACGGACTTTTACAGCAATGCTTGAAAAAACTCAACGATGCATGGGCACAAGTTGTATTGGTAACATGCGATCAAGCACCATCGAACCAATCGCTTTTTTCATTTCTGCTAAGAGTGACAAAGTCGACTCCAAGTTTCCATTGCGCAGGGCGAGAGTACTTTGCATCATTTGACTTTCTTCGCTTGATGAAACGCTTGGTAAGTATATGCTTAGGACTCATCGGTACTTATACTGCGATGGAAAAGTTATTGCGGCATATGATGATTTCATTGATACGTGGAAACACGACTGCAGTAATACAACTTCGAGGTTGTTAGCCCACATTACGGAATCACATCTTTTTCCGAGCAGTTTTGAAGCGATGAATGTAAAACGGGCATTTCAACTGTTGAGCCACACATTTTCTGCTGCAATACTAACTGCAGGTCATGACCCGAACGGTCTCAGTAGTGCAACGTGGAAAGATACTGCAGCTTTTGCCGAGCGAATGAACACCGTTATAGATGCCTGCAATGCGTACGAACTTCTATTCCGGAATCCTGCGAAACGACCTCTGTCTGATCGAAATCCCGGCATCGAAAAAACATTAATTGACTTCGTGCATTGGTCGTCTAAATGGGCCGTGGCAAGCAATAATATAGCTTCATTCATTGGCAATTCAAGTGAAGTAGTACCTACACTGTAAAAAATTCCCTGTTTGAATGGGATTCCTCTTACAGTGACTTCTATTATAAAAACCTATTATTCAGTCAGAAGGGAATATCCCGGATTTGAGTTAGCCGCAGCACTCTGCAACCAGGACTCGGTCGAACATTTTTTTTCAAAATTGCGACAGCGCGGGGGATTCAATCCGAATCCTACAGCACGAATGGTACGTTTAACTTTCAGACACATACTCTCCACAGGATATATCGGCACGTCCGACAGAGGAAACGTACAATGTCCTGAAGCAGTAGCTCTTCTCAATCCGAATTGTATTGTTACTAAGGCATTCGAGAGAACAGACGATCTTCCGGTCAACCCTATCGAGCATGATAAAGAAGGCCTAAACGTTGACGTCACAGATGCATCCGGAGTTATAGAATATTACGATACAGAAACGAGACACGACGATGTTTCAACCTCTGACATTGTGATAACAACATTGTTTTCTGCTTGCTGCTTTTTCGGCTTTTTTAGCTGAAAATCATAAAATTAACAATAGTTCAGCTACAAATGTCAATTTTTTTCTTTTTTACAAAATAAGAGGTGTGTACATTAAAAAAAAAAAACAAGTTGAGAAACATGTAATAAAATTACGCTTCATTCCCGCAGACAGCCAGCTAGCTGATGGACTGACGAAACCATCGTCATCTGTGAAATTCCTGGAGTTCAGAGCAGGAATGGGCCTGGAATGAATGCACTACTAATTATTGATTATTTTGTTCTTGTTTAATGATAATCATGTTTGATATGGTCTGTTTGGGTTTTTCTGGGTTTCCTCATTCCTTAGCAACAAATGTTGGACCATTTTGTATTTCCCCAGTTATATATAAAGAAAGCGCGAGGAAGGTCTGTCACTAGTATTATTTAATATAAAATGTAATTATATAAATATATATAGTTCATGATGAGATTTTAAGTTTGATGCAATATCCACTAAAATATCGAAAAATATCCACTAAAATATCGAACACTGCACCCCGATATCCTAATACCGAAGAGCTCTGCAGCATTGACCGAGGCGATGATCACAAAATCATACTCTAGGTTTGGCCGCTACGTCATCAGCGCCACTCTGGTGGGTACACCTAAAATGCCAGCGTTGCACATCTCCCCACTCATCTCTTAGACCGGGAGATAGTGACAGATTTTGGCAAACCATTTGTTACAGTGTGATTTTATCACCCCACCCGTAACTAGGTTGCTGATAACTGCCAACGCACGCCAGATAGCGCGTGCGTCAATCGAAATTGGGAGGTATTATTTGAATGTACTCCGTTTGCTTAAGATAGGATAGAACATATAGGAATATAGGATAAGATCGAATTCGAAGCTTATGCATTAATTATAAGATTATTATAGGGTTGGTCCCTCGACAACGATTTCAGGAGCGGGCATGTACAAAGGCTGCAAGCCATGTGGCATGCAGCCGGCAAGACCCGTCGCAGCGAAAACCGTCCTTCCCTGGGTTTTCGGTTAATTTCATTTTCTACAATTTTTTGCACGTAACCTTTTTTTTCCTTCAGTAACGAAGTAGAGGATGAAAGAAACAAGCCTCTTTGTCCCCAAAGACATGGGAAAGGCTTTTCCTCGAGTTACGAGTACGTGCTCACTAAAGGTCGTAAAAATAGTATATAGATAATCCTCAAGTGCTTCCAAGCCGGGAATACTTGGCCGCACATGTTGTTTTTTCTTGAATCTTAGTATTGTCTTCACTTGCAACGCGCATCGCACGCGAGGGAAGAGGGGGAGCTCAAGGGACGTGGAGACAAATCTCAGGAAAACTGCGCATTTTTGACGTAACGGGATTTTTCCCATAGGTCGATGGGAGGGTAGCGTGTCTTCAAAATCCCCTCTCTTGGTACGAGGGCCTTCTGCCCTCGGAGGACGCCGCGACGATGGGTCTCGCCGAAAAAGTCAGTCGATTTGCGATACTGAACGAATAGAGTCTCTCACCCACACGATTACTGTTAAAAAAACCCAATCATATTCATTTTATCATATTTCAATAGAGTACAAATTCATTTTATATATTGAACATTTCTTTAATACCTGAATATAATTTCAATTCAATAAACTTTGCTTTAATGTCGATTGAGAAATTCATTTGAAATACCCGCACGTTCCGAAATCCCCTTTCCGAAAGGAAAGGCTCCCTTCTCTATCAAAAGTTTCACTTAATTCCCCACGGACTACAAATTCAACGTGACGGGATGTCACAACAGTATGGTGACCCTTCAGGGGTCGAATTACGTAATGAAGGAAACGAAAAAATATGGTCTAGCGCTGGTCGTCGGGATGTTATTACAGGACGATTAATCAAACTTGTCGGATTAATTAAGGGTTCCAAACGATTTGTTACACACAAATTATTGCATTTTCCGGTAGTCCATAAAAAATAAACAATGCGCTAGCACAATGCCATACTT